>WBMZ01013911.1:0-374429 GCA_013400975.1 Atrichornis clamosus
GAGCGCGGGGCGGGGGGCCCGGCGGGCGGGACCGCGGCTCTCGGCGCCCTCGGAGCGAGCGCTGCCCTCCGCCCTCGCCGCCACAGCCCCCGGGGAGAGAGACCTTGCGCGGTGCCGCCCGGCCCGGCCCGGCTCGGATGCCGCCATGGGGAGCCGCTTCTCCAGCATCCCCGCGCTGCCCCGCGGCGGCCAGGGCCGCCTGCACCGCGCCCGCCACCACCGCCTCAAAGGTACGGCTCGGTCGGCACCCCCGGCACCCCGAGCACCCCCGGCGTTCCCAGCACCCTGAGCATCCCCGTCAAGACGGGCACCCGCGGTTTCCCGGGGCACCTGAAGCGCCGATGCAGCCCGGAGCGGGATGGGTGCTCTGCACACCCCGAGATGGGATGGGCACCCAGGCAGGACACAAATCCTGCGTACCCCAGGGACCCCAAATTGGGCTTAGATACACATAACACCCTGAGTACCCCACGCCGGACAGACATCCCCGACACCTTGGGACAGGCTGGGCTCCCCGGCGTAGGATGGCTCCATGCCTGGCAGCCCATGTCCTCTCGCGGTGTGAGCCCCCCTGCCCTGCTCGCAGCACTGTCACTTCTGCCCCGGCAGTCCCCCATAGGTGGCTGATTAGTGCACAGGTCTTGCCAGGCGGAGGTACCCTAGGAAAGCAAAGGACAAGAAGTTGGAAGAGTTAGACCACCAAAGAGTGCCCAGGTGCTTATCGGTGAATGAAGGCTTTGCTTTGGTCTTTCTTCGGGGTGCTCCGGGAATGTGTGTGTGCATAGGACTGTCAGTCCTGTTTGGAGGAGGGAGGGAGTATTTGGGGTTTCTTGTCCAGCTTTTGTGGCTATTCTGTTCCTCATAAGGATGCAATCCCTTTTCTGAACTCCTGGGGACCTGTTGGGACCAAATGGGGTGGGAGTGACTTCTGTAATGTGAACAAGAGAGCCTGCCTAAGGTCTCCTCTATCTCTGTCTATTTTTACTCCATTTTTCTGTAAGTTGGGAGGGTCGTAGCAGAAAATAATCTATCGTTCATGAAAGCAATTTCCTTGCGCAGCAGTACACACCCACCATATGTGTTCAGCACTACTGGGTACCTCTTTGCTAAGGTAATTTTCACATCCAAAGGCACTGGATGGTGGGGTAGAGGATATTGCACATCTCTCTGTAAGCCTGGAATGAGGGAAGGTGCTGCTCCCACAGCCATTTCAGATAACTTGTTGCTCTGTGTCTTGCAGAATTTGCAGCCACCAGCATGGAAAACAGGGATGTGCTGTTTACCCTCATTTTTGCTGGGCTTTTGGATACTTCTTTGGCATGGTCTAGGGGAGTGGAAATGGTTAATGATGAGCTAGGCAACTGATTGTTTTACTGAAAGATTTTCTGATACTTGCATTATTCTTCTGCTGAATCTCTCTGCTCCCTTCCTCTGTACTTGGGTGATTCGGAGCAGTTGTGTGAACTGAGGGTGTTTATATCATGGCTGTTTCAATGGCCCTGCAAGGTTGAGTTAGGAATCCTCACTGCTCTGTCATGGACAAAGTCAGTCAGAATCCCAGCCATGCTGTGCTTCAAATTAGACTTGAAAGGAGGGGGATGCTGAACCCTCACCAGTGAACCATCATCCTCTGTCAATGCAAACATGAAGGCACACGCAATGCTGTAGTTGTTGGTATGCAATTGTAAACTGCCAGGGAGGATTCGTCTCTTTAAGAATCATGCTGTCAGCTGGAAGTCTTTCTGGAGCAACCTTAAGCAGATAAGAATTTATAAACTGGAGCCAGAAGGGACACTGCCACTTAATCCATTAACAGTGGCTTATGTGAGATTTGGAGGATGCTTTGTATGAATCACCTGATTTTGGTGGGGGGGGAGGGAGTTGTGTGAGTTGTGTGTTAATGGCACTTTGTTTCTTTACTTCTTCATTTAATTTCCATTTTAATTAAATTTCTGCCTGTGCTGAGGCAGCAAGCAGAAATATTCTCAAGATTGTAATGTAACAGAGCATTAAAACAATTTTTATTTGGAATAAAAAGTGAACAAGGCATTGCCTTTGTTGTAAAACCCAAGGAACTGCCAGGGACAATATGTGCCTTTTCTGTCTTTTTTTGAAACCAGACTGCCTCAGGTCCTACATTTAAATGCGGAATAAACAAGTCTGATTGCGTTTGACAGGTTTCTGTAAAATGGACTCTAGGCATAGCAGTGAAAGTATGAATGTCACACAGTTTTGTTACATATCTGCCATTTAACATTTTGTAAAGTGTATTTTAGTTGAAGGTCCTCAGTTGTTCTTCCTTCAGTGTCTGGCTTGGTGTTAGGGATACTGAACTTTGATAAGTTGGCCACCATCTAGTACTTTCCTCAGTGACAACCTCTTCCTAACCTGCTGCTGGGGATAATTTGGACTCATTCTTGCTAGAGGAGAAGCTATGATTGCATTGTTTCCCCAGGCGGTCTGTGGACTTTGAATTCAGTCCCTGAACCTTCACAAGTTCATTTCTGCTAAATAAGAAGTAAGACCTCTGTGTGTGGTAGAGCTGTTGCCCACTTGTGCTGAAAATTTTTATGCCTTTCTGTTAGTCCTGCTAAAAACAGTCACCTTTAGTTACGTAAATCTTCTGAAACCATGTGATGCTTTGGTGGTGTTGAAGGCATAACACAGAAATCTCGAGAAGACTGAAATGGCTGACAGAATACTTGCTTTGCTTTTGATGGTTGTGCAAAAGGAGGAAAGCACCCAGCTTGATTCTCAGGCTTTAGCTTCAGCTGCAGTTTTAAAACCGGGTAACTGAAATAGGCCGGTCTTTACTGAAGGTGACTGCAAGAGTATAGCTGGAACGCCAGGCTGATGATTTTAGACTTGCTTTTGAGTAAGATAATACTTTAAAATCTGTTATGCTCAGCCCTTTATAAAAGCACTTCACATTACTGTTCACTAGGAACAGTAGACTCGAGCACTTTGGAATTACCTATTTCAAAGCAGTATGTCACATCTAGACTGTTAATCCAGATTTTGGTGCCATAGTTGTGCCTGCAGGCTTTGGCTGTTTTGGAGATGGTGAAAACTGAAGTCCTTCAGGATTGCAGGTGATCAGATGCCACAGTCCTGATATGGCTGTTAACCTTAAAGTCCTGGCCAGTGATTGGAAGGAGGTTTTCACTTGGTGATATCATGATGGGGAGGTTGAGGTGAGATTATTTTCAGAATTCCTGTGAGTATTTCCCTTCCCATAACCCAGATGTAGTTTGTCAGGGGTGACAGAAGGTGATCCTTTGTATTGTATACTGAGCAAAAGATTATGATTATCTGGTAACAATCTCCTTAAGGATGCAACCAGATAAACTCCAGGAAATTTTTGCTGTCCACCCTCTCTGAAATATGGTTTGTGATAACTATCAAACAAGGTGTGTATGGCTGTTTGGAGTGGAACCAAGTGGGAGAACTCCAGCCGTATCTAATCTCCTGAATTCTGAGATGAAAAAGATCAGCTTTCTCATCAGTGGCTCTGTGTACTGTTTATGTACTTGTGTCAGGCCAGTCCGGCTTGAACTGTTCCAACCAAGGAGACTTCTGTTATTTCTCAAGGTGTGCATCCCCAGTTCAACCCATCTCCCTGCCTCAAGGTTCTTCCAAGATGGTCTATTCAATCTCCTCTCTTAACTCTTCCCTCTCATCCTGGTGTAGCTCAATAAATTCTGCTACTTGCCTGGTGTTACATCTTCCCAATCTCTGGCTGTTGCATTCCTTCCTTAGGTACTGCTCAACCTTGCTGGAAGTGTTTAACTCTTCCTGCTGTGATGTGTGGGCTGTGTACCCTGTTAGGGCTGTTGTGTAGTTCCCAGATTTGCCGGTCCAGGATACTGGAAATGCATTTTTTAGGTCAGAACTGAGACACAAGACCTGTATGCCATCTCACGTGCTCCATAGACACGTGGCTCCTTATCCTCACTTGTCTCAGTGTCCTCAGCTTCAAGAAGGCTTAGCCATTGCTGTAGACAGCAGATCAATATTACACTGTAAAAGCTAAGAAGTATTACTGTCTCCTCTCTTAAATCCTCTCCTCCAGCCTCCTACTCAGGTTTGGTGCTCTTTCCTGAGCTCCCTCTTGCTTTGGAAGGTAGATTTCCATGGTGAGTGACAGCAAGCAGGATTTCTTCCTGTTGATTTTCTCATAGGTTAATGCACCTATGATATTTATGCAAAAGAATGCATGCGCAATGTTACAGAAACAGCCCGAGTTGCCAGGGATCCTCTTTTCAGCAGTGGCTGATTACTTGCAGATTATTCTTTTTTATTTGTATTACAGTGGCATCCGGAGGCTCCCATCAAGATCTGAGTCATGATGTGCTGGGTGCTTCTCTGGTTGCATGTACTTGCTGCTCATTCATACAGAGAGCTTTTGCTCACGGGTCTGGGTGATGTCTGGAGGATGACCTGGGGTTTATACTTTCAGAGTATCACATGAAGCAGACTAGTACCTCAACAGAACGGCTCTTAGTCCATTCTGCTGGGACACCTGAAGTCAGAGTCAGCAGTGGTTTGCTGAGGGGTGTTACCACCTCTCTGGCTGCAGCCCCCAGAACTGCCTGTTGTGCAGCACTTGACCAAGAAGGTGGAGGCTTTCCTGCTTTCCCTGGCCCACGGAGGGCACCAGCCATGACTACACAGTCTTTACCTGCGTTTTTGCAGTTGCTGTTCCAAACATATCCCACCGACACATGTTGGACTTTCCCCCCCATTTCACTGGTGCTTTATGAGCTTCTGAAATACACGTAGAAGATTGTAATCTTGGTGTGGGCACTTCAGTAATTGTATATTGTTGAAAGACCGCCCTGCTGCCAGCTTCATTTTGTGCACTCATTAGATAAAACTAAAGAGGGAGTAAAAGGTCATCAGCAACTGATGGTCATGGGGCTTAGAAGTTAGGGTGCAAGCAGTACACCAGGAGGGATACCAATAGTGATGCTGTGAGATAACCTCAGCTCTCATTGCTGTCATAATCTGTTCTGCTTTGAAGTACTATTTTATTTTCTTCCGGCCTTACAGAGTCAGAAGTTTCATCATTCAAGGCTTTGAAAGATGCCTCCTGCTTCCTGCCCTTCTGCTTTTACTCTGTCTTGGTTCATGCTTGTTTCCTTCTGACCTGTTAGTGTGTCTGGGTTGTAGGTATAAAGTTTTTCCTTCCTGAAGTTCTCAGGTTTGTATGACCTTTTACCAAGCACTAGATTTTTTCCCAAGCTACTGAACTTTGATTTATTGCATTTAAACTGCCTAAAATTGCTCAGTGTTCCAAACACAGCAATTTATTGATCTCACTTTTCCTTTCCCATTGTCCTCTTCGTAAGGTGGTGAAGCCTGTTGGTGGAGCAGGTACTGCTGCAGCTCGTCAGAAATTTCCCAGGAAATCATGTGGTGTCTTGCCCATGTTCTCTATTTCTAAGGGCAAGAAAGGTTACTTTTGAAAACCAGTAGGAACCAAAACATCAGTGGGGTGATTGAGCTGAAAATATTAATGGCAGGCTCAGTAGCAATGGAAAAAAGCAAATTAAATACTAGAAGTTATAAGGGAAGCCAAACAGAAGAAAATAGAGGCTATTAATGGACAGTTGTGTAAATCCGAATATTGTTTGTAGTTCTGGTTCTTCCTTTTCCAAAATCTTAGGAAGGATACAGAAGAACTGGAAAAGGTTCAGAGGTGAGCAAAAGGGATAGTCATAAGTCTGGATGAATTTTATATAAGGAATATATTTATATGGGACTCTTGTCTCTGGAAAAAGGAACAACTAGGATGGGAAATGACTGGCATGGAAAGAAGGGGCAGAGCTCCACTCTTCCCTGTCTCTTTCTTCCAGTACAAGAATTAGGAGTACATCAAATGAAGCTGATTCCTGCTTCTTTTGAACAAAGGGAGACTGTAGCCATTTGCAGTAGATAGAGCTCATTAATAGTGGATGTTATGGATGCTAAAATGGGTCCAATTTTAAGGGAGGTTGGAGGAGGTCATGAAAGAGGAATCCTTTGAAGTTTGCAACAGACAAAGACCACACATTTGCCCTTCTCATTTTGACCTCCCAAGGGCGTCTTCCTAAGGCTACCTGTGTTTCGCTGATAAGGATAGTGCTGAAATGAGAATTTAAAACTCCAATGAAAGCTGCAGCCTGTTTGTTCAGACATAGCACTGGTAGATGGAGGGATAGAGCCTGCTCTGGTGTTGGCTGGCCTCTAGCTGGATCCATCCTTTTTATCATGAGCATCCCTGCCCAGGTGTTTACAGAGTGGTTCATTGCCACGTCAGCCTCAAAGTCACACACAGAACACCCAGGCTTTATTTGGGAACTGGAGGAGATTGTAACCAGGTCCCTGTACAAGCTTTCTTGGATGAGACTGTGTCTCCTGCACACTGTGATTTTGACAAATATGGTTGCTTTTACATTTGTGGGCTCTTTCGGAGTAAGAGAAAGCAGGTTCTCTCTGCTTACGTTGACCTCCCAATAACAGAAGCCTAAGTAGCCCCTGCTTAATTTTGTTTCCTAGACTGTTGAAATAGCAGCTTTTGTGGATATTCCCGTATCTGGGAAGATTTCTGATACAGAGGCTTGGAAGATTTCCGATTTGGCAGCTGTTCTTACCTACTGCTGCTAGGATAATTGCAGGAACCAGCTACTTCTGCATCGCTGAAATTGTTGCCTGTGGCAAGTACATAAGTACATGTTGTTTTACTTACAGTGTGTACCTTCACAGTGGCTACTTATTTCAAGCTGGGGATCCACACATGCTCTGACTTGGTCTGCCTTGAAATTTTAGGACATCTGAGTAATCCAATTCTGAGCTGTCTCAAGAAGTGGGATCCACAACACCCGTGTTTCAGGATTGTCTCCATCTAGAAATGGTTGATCTAAGATTAACCTTAATCGCAGCACTGCGCAGGTGCTCAGTGCTGTGCTGTGAACTGCCAAATCCCAAAGTAGTTCCTCACTTTAATCACAGCACTGCGCAGGTGCTCAGTTTTGTGCCACAAATACCAAAGTAGTTTTGGGGATGAGAGCTGAATTTTAACTGAACATTAGAGTCTGGCAATGGTTAAAGCTTCTGCTGTGAGTGCAAGAGGTATCCGTGAACCTGAGCTACCTTTTAACCTGGCTAATTAGGGCATTGCTAAGCTGAGTAGCTGGGGAGGAGGGCAGACACTTGGATACTTACCCATACTAAGATCTGGGTTAAGGCAACTCTGTGGCTAAAATTGAGGTGGGGTAGGCTTTCACCTCCACTCATTTTGGGGATCTTGAGCTGGTAAAAGCGTGTTGTGTATAAGATGCTAGTTCACGTTTACCCTATTGGTTATTTGGCCTTTCAACTACAGGATTAAAATAGGATTGTGTTTTAAAGTTATAGGGCGGAGGATGCCATGGTGGTATTATGTTTATACACTCCTCCATTAGTCCACCTCAGTTCAACTCTGCTGAGGCATAGGGAAGCATTCTCAGCTCTCAGAAAACTGTCAGGTTAAACTGTAGGGCTATTTTATGCAACATTTTGAAAAGTAAATATTAATGGTTCTCTGCCAGACTCAGAGATAAAATGCCATGACAGGATTTTTAGTTTCAAAAACCCCACTTAATGTAAACTTTTTTTTTTAAACAATAATAACATTTTAGTAAAAATAAATTCTAAAGTACAGATACTGCTTGTGGAGCCTCCCTCTGTTGTTCCTTTATGTTCAGTATTTGAGTTTCACACTGGTAACAATGACACTTCTAGATGTCCCTGTGTGGGCTTACATGTGCATGGGATTCCCTATTGACTTAATCCCATGATTTTTGATATGGCCACAACACACCCCATATCCAGCACTAGGGCTTGAGAAGATGGATTGATCAGAGCAGTGACTGGGGACCTCTGTAAGTAATTGGTGCCAGTGTCAATAACTAGCAGTGGGTGAGCAAGGAGGGAGCCTGGCTTCTGAAGAGACGAAAGACAGATAAGAGCAGACATAGATACAGAGCTTATTTACCATCTGGATTCCATAGTTTCATCAGAAGGTTAGTTCAAATCTCCTCCTTAAGTGACACCTCTTTAATATGGCATTCAGTTGTATTGGTATTACTCATGATTTCTTTGATGCGGGCAACTGGTGCCATTGTGTTTCTAAATATCTATCTATCTTGCAAGATCATTTTTGTCCATGATGAATGCCTTTTCTTTATACTTAACAAGTATTTACTAGGCAGGAAGCAAAGAGATGGTTTCCCATAGAAATATTGAGTCACTGTAGAAGAAAGGACACAGATAACTGTGAATGTTGCAAACAGAATCTGTGTATTACGTGAGTGAGTGAGTCACTTCAATAGATGTGATAGAAAATGGAAAAGAGAAAATGTTCCTCACTAATTGATTAAGTTCATCAAATACAGAAAGAGGAGAAGTAGTTGAAATTTACTTTCTTTATTTAAAAATGCACTGAAAACATAATGAGGGACTGGGTGACGTCTGATGTTAGTACTGGATTTCTACATTCCTAGTCCCATCTCTGTATATCATGTAGTGTACCTGTTTTAATGGCATGACTCTTCTACAATCACATCCTTAACAAGCATGAAATAAAATAAAGGTGCAAAAAGTTATCTCTAATTAAAACTAAGAATATTTTTTTAATAAGGTTTGAGTTGAGATGCCAAGAGATAAATACTGACAGCTGAGAGCTTTGCTCCTCTGCTTGAAATGTGCCCTGCATTAGTTGTGGAAGAAAGTTCTCACCATCTGCTGAGTGGAGATCATCTGGTGTTCCATGCATTTCCTCTGGATAGTTGTTCTCAGGCCCTTCAGGTTTTGTACTGGAGGACTTAGCATAGAGGTTAAAAAGTAGCTTAAGGTTTCAACCAGAGAAGCCGTGCAGGTGGGACCTGTAGCAGGGAATGGAGTGAGCTCTGGTTGCTCTTGCCCTCACAAGGTGTGTTTGGTGGCTGAGCAGATACCGTCAGTCTCCTGTTCTCAGTCCAACATGAAGCCCAGGAGGAGAAATTACTGAGTGACGGGTGGGAACAGTGACTGAGGGTAAAATCTCAATTTGGAAATGTTAATGCTACAGCCATTATGAGTAACCCCACTGCAAAAGAAAAAAAGCTTTGCTGTAAACGAAGCTGTGACACAGAGAAGTGGCAGGTAAAATTAAAATTTTATACTTGCCATGGTCTTACAATAAAGGTTTTGTGATACACATCCAGCAATGCTGCTATAAATAGGCTCGTTATCTAATCTTCCAACTCAGTGTATGACAGAAGATTGCAAGTAAGAAAACAGTTCGGTGTAGCTTTTAGCTGTTTTCCCACTGCTTCCCTTGCTCCTGCTGGAGCATTATTACTGTGTCGCTTGTAATTCATATGGAGACAACATTATTCAGAAGTACAGAATGTCACTAGGAGGAGGAGAGTTCAGAGAAAACCCAGAAGATTTATGACATAGTTTAGATAAGGCCATGGAGGAACTGACATGAGGGAAGTAATGACAATTCGCAGGCCAGCGGCATTTCTGAGGGTGTGCTGAGAACTTCTTCAAGCCAACTCCACTGGATTAGATACAGAGCAGAGCATGTTTTAATAAGGTGTTCTACATGCTTGATTGCAGAGGGAACCCTTTTGCTAATAAATAATCCAGATACACTGAGCTCTGTCCACATGGGTCTAGGACCTGATCCAAAACCAACAGAAAGTCCTTAGAAAATTTCACAGAGGCACAGCTAGCACAGAGAAAACCTTTTTCTTCTTCTTCCTTTTGATCGTATTTCCTATGGGAGAAGGAGGAGCTGGCTGGTGGCAAAGATGATACCTCCTCTCCCCTCCTCGCTGTGCCATGCTGGTAATGCAAATCCTCATTTCTGATGCTTCCTTGGAGAACGCCCTGGCCTGTTTCACATGGGGCACCTGTAGTCAGCGAGGAGTGCTGGGTCGTGGGAAAGCTCCCCTGGGGCAGGGGCAGCTAAAAAGGACCTTCTGCAGCCTTTGTGCCTGGTCACAAATAACCCACGCTTTCCCACGGAGGACTGTAGATCGCTTTCGATTGAACTGTTGTGGAGTTTTCTTGTGTGGCCACGGGAGGAGGCACGAGGGAGTATGGCTCTTGTAGATCTGGAGACTTGTGAGACTTGAATCATCCTCTTTTTTGATACATGAGAGGAATTAGGAGGACTTTGGGTGTATTTTCAAACCCCAGCAGAGCTCACCTCCTGCAGGGTGTCTTTCCTACCATGTGTCTTGGAGGAAGCTCTCCACCAGCACCCTGTTGGCACATGTCCAGCCACCCCAGTGGAGCACGGTGGTGGGCACACACGTGTTCTGCAGCCACGGTCAACTGCAGAAATCTTCTGTGCCTTTATCACACCTTCTCATGGAGGAGCTAAAGCAGTGATAAAACTTGAGGAACTGAACCTCACCACAGCTGTTGCAGGGAGGGAGGAAAGAGTTTGTGTCATCCCCTCATCCTGATATAGGCTGACCTGAAGCCTGATACTGCTGGGAAATTCTTTACTGGTCTAGGTTCTGGTATTCCATCTTAAATTCCCAGGCATAAGCCATTACAAGCGCTGGCAGGTGAAATGCTGTCTGGACATGAGCTTTCTTGTGCTGTAGCCTGTTCAGCAGGAAGGAAAGTTACCTTCTCGTGATTAGATTCTGTAGGCAGATCAAATTTGCTGTTGGAACAGAGGTTTTATATATAGTAAAATGCTCCCAGGTGTGCTTTTCAGTAGCGCTTCTGGGCCAAAGCGAGGATTTATTAATAAGAGGCACCCAAACCACATTACGCACTGCAGCAGAGCTGGAACAGGGTGCTTTTGCTCTGATTCAGGGAGCTGATTGAATTCAGTGACAGATGCCAAGTATTTATGTCCTTGCCTGAGTTTATCTTTTAAATTTGAAAGTGTTAAAAGCAGGAATCATTTTTGGAATAAACATATTAAATAGTGATGGAGAGTTCCATCTGGGTGTTGGTGGGATGGTATTTTATTGCTACATGTTGTTGACCAAAAGGTACTGCTCAGACCATCAGAACAGAAAACTCGGGGGGTAATACATGGCTCTAGATTTGCATCAGAATACTGGAGTTCAGAGAGCCCAGTGTCTTTGCTTGTGACATTGCTTGGTATCTTGAAGAATACAGTCAACTTATATTTATTGCATATGTACAATAAATATAACAGATTGTCGCACAATTGTAATATTTGCTGTAAAGTTCCTGACAGTTGTCCATATTTCTACATTTGTGTGTGTGTGGGGTATTTGAATTTTATGTTTTTTATCATATTGACAAATGTCCAAACTCTAGAGAAGCTGTCAATTGCCTTGGAAACCATTGCCACCCCACCTCTTTGTTGCTCACCCTCCCTCCTATAAGTAGTCTTTTGAGCTTCTCTGCTTAATTTATTCTGTAGCATCACCTAAAATAGCCCCTGGCCTTTATTTTTGTTTATAGCTAGTTATTTATCGTTTAAAATTATTTCTATTTTATTATAATCTCCCTAATGAGTATTTTACCATATTATTTAGGGTAAAATAAGTAAAAATTATTTAGCCTTTTAATCTTTCCATGGGCCATCTTGAAGGCCTTGAATGGTGACTCTTTACAGCTGAACCAAGACTCAGGGTGAGAATGAACAGCTGACCCATAAACTCCAGGCAAGTTGTCGCATTTCCAGTGCCTCTGAGCCATCTTGTGCCTCAAAAATTAATGCTACTTACAAATTGCCTTCTGCCGTGCTCCATCAAATGCTAAGATGCTGTAATTATTTATGACAGTTAAAATCTCCTGATGCATTCAAATAAAAGCCAAACACGTAGGGAAAACATGTCCTGTGGAGGAAGGTTGCAGCATGAGAGATGGCTTGTTTTGTCTGCAGGTCACACTGATGGGCAAGCTAGAGATACATGTAAGAGATGGAGACCTAGATGAGCTACATTTTAGGGGAAACTCCATAGCTGCTGTCAATGGACTATTTTCAGGTGTTTTGATGAGTGAATGACCCAAATATAGTTTAAGCCTGTGACTATTCCATTTTAATAGCAATGCAAATACAGTAGGTGAAGGCTAAGAGCGCTACATCTAATTTAGCAGTGTTGCTTTAGCAACATCATGCAGGATGCAAATAGTCTCCTTGGTAACACTTCCTAAGTGTCATTAGATAAGCCATGGTTATAAACACGGAAGCAGATCAGAAGGAGAGACATGCTCTTGTGCTGTGCCTTTTTATAGCCCCAGACATCACGATTAGCAGGATGGCAAGAGGACAGAGGAAGGCTGCTCTGGGGATCGTAGTGCTTGTGAGCGTTTGTATGTTGTGCTTTGGAAAACCACACCAGTGGGGATAGGGCTTTCTGACTTGGTTTAAAAAGGTTTTACATAAAGGGAAAGGGTTGTCCTTGCCCTGCCAGGTTGTCACAGACATACATTAAGTGTCCTCATGCCTCTCCAGCAGATGCAGATTGCAGATGTGAACACTTCTGCCCTCTACTCTAATGGCATACTTGTGTCTTGGTGAGCTTTGAATCTATAGGTTGGAAAGGGGAGAGGAAAGGAGACCCCAGAACTCAGTGTGTGTGTGACCCTCCCATGTTCACCCTGGAAAAAATGTGGAAGTTGAGGTGGTGGTGGGGGATCTGCTGCTGGGCTGGGATTAAGTACAGGATCTGCTCCGCTTCTGCTGATCTTCCCTGTCTCACCATCACTGTCAGCAGATTACCTCTCCAGAACTAGATGTGGGTTTCTCTGTTGAATTCCAATGACCTTTCCTAGGGATCAGCAATAGAGTAGAGATGAAAGTGAGAAACAGGGTTAGTTACTGCTCAGAATCAGGGCAGCTGTTTCTGCTGTTGGCATTGCCATATAGAAAAGAATCACGAATTGAGGCAGAATCCCACTGGTTGATGCCTGAGGAGCTCATCCAAGGAATATGAATGCCTGATGATGTCAACTGGAGCATGTGAAAGGCAGTGGAAGGAGCCAAGTCCACAAGAGCATCAAAATAGGTTTGTTCTGGTTTGGGATGAAAGTTTGAAAGAGCAGATGGTTGTATTTTATCATGAGCTTGACCCTGCATTGGTAGAGGCAGACAACTGGTGGACTTTTGCATTTTTTTTGGAAATCCTCTGAACCAAAGCTTAGCCAGACCCTTTCAGCAAAACACCTCCTAACCTCTAACCTTCAGGTCCACACACAAATCCAGTGACTGGAGACTGACCAGTCCAAGAGTCCCCTTTTCATTTCAGTGGTCTGTAGCACCTTGCAATTTAGATACATGGCAAAATACCTATTGCAAGTTTTCCCATTCTAACAGAAAAAGGAATTCAAATGTCAATAGTTTCTTTTTACAAGGAAAACTCAGAATAAGAAAAACCAAAACAACCATCCCCCTCAGCCTTTTTTTGCTCCCTAATCCTCTTGGAATTTATCCATCTTCATATCACTCATATCTCGTGGTCTCTGTTGTAAATGTCAGTGCTAATTAATGAGACCTTGGCCCTCCGTGTAGTTGAGTAACAATCCCACATTTGTTTGTGAGATGGGTGCCCTTCCATCTCCCCAGGGGATGGCACTGGGGCTGTAAGCCTTGTGTGTGACAAGCTGCAAGAGGCAAAGTCTGAAACACCTCTCTACCTCCGTAGTGTCGAAAGATGCAGGTGAACATCTCCTGAGGTGGGTGAGAGAAGTGTCTTCTAAACACCTTAGAGATTAGAATGGAACATCTGGGCTCCCCTTGCTGAATTGTCCACATCCCATGGATGCATGCATCCATGGATGGATTCCATCCCATCCTGTCCTATCCCAGCGCTGGGTTCCTGAGACACCACTGAAAGGCACTGGTGATTTTTCTGCTTTGAGAAGACGACACTGGAGTCACTGGACCACAGGATGACATTCCAGTTCTAAGGCAAAATGTTGCTGCTTTTGCTGTGTAGCATAGCTCCTTCATGCAGAGTTTCATGGGACTGATGGGAAGGTGAGGTTTGGCTCTGCTTCCAGATTGTTCTGCAGTAGAGGATCTGAGTAGCTGTTCCTTATCACCATGATCGGTGGCTTAGTAGGACATGAGAATTTGGACAAATGACTCTGCTAAATGGTAGCTCAGCCCTCAACCTTCCCTTCCCTCTGCTGTTTGCAGAATGGAGCATTTCTCCCCAGGACAACCAAGTTACTGTGTTTCTGCCACAAATCATTTGGATTCCGAGTCCTTAACTGTTTGTAGGAATCATTTTTTAAAACCAGCTTGGGATAGGAAAATTATTTCTGCTGCAGAGAGATGGGGAGTAGCTCTTACTTCCTGGTGAGAATCAAAAGGCAGGAGGGCTATGTGAGTTCTTTCTGCATGCCCTCTCATGGCATTTTAGAGTCTCCAAATAAAAATATGGGAAGGAGTGGGGAGCAGGCAAGAACAGACCCAAAGCCTCTCCTTGTCATTGCATAACACACGTGTCTCTGTAGCTCTTCACTGATCTCTGTTTTTGCAAAACTAAACTATCCAGGATGATTTAGACTTGATTCTGACTTGGTCTAGCTGGAAAGCTGGGTGGCATTTTGTACCCAAACCCACCATAAAATGCAAAGCACCACATTAGGACTTTCTTGTTGGTCACAGCCCCAGGCGGAGTTCAGCTGAGACTCAGTTTCCGTGGCAGGTAGGGTCACACCAGCTCATCCGAGTGTGTGCAGTCCTTTTGCCACCCGTGGGGCTCTCAGCTGGGTACACTGGCGCTGCCCACCCCCTGCGAGGTTGCTGCAGCCCCACTGCAGCCTTGATGTGAGCCAGGTCAGGCATTCCTGCTCTTGCACCACAGTCTTGTCCTGAATAGCAGCCCTGCACGACACCGGCTCCTTGCCCACTCAGCAGAGAGAAGAAGGCTTTTTGTATTCTCTGCCCTGCTTCCTGCAGCACCTGGGTTTTCCTTCGAGATCTCCCATTCACACATGGAGCTTGCCTTGCTTCCTGGCGCTGATGGGAGCACAGGGCCCCACGGCGAGGCTGTGAGCCAGAAATCCCCCAGTCCCACCTCACACACCTGAGACTGGAGGGCTTGTGACATTGTACAGTTGCAAGCTCCCTC
Source organism: Atrichornis clamosus (assembly GCA_013400975.1). Lineage (NCBI taxonomy): Eukaryota > Metazoa > Chordata > Aves > Passeriformes > Menuridae > Atrichornis > Atrichornis clamosus. Next base: position 15,093 of record WBMZ01013911.1, read on the forward strand.
AAATCAGTGACTCAACGCGAGCAAGGCAGTTCTGGCTTTTCTGAGACTTTGTGGCTTTTTGAGGGTTTTTTTGTTCATGGTGAGAATCAGGAGTCCCACACCCAGTTGCGGCTTCCTAACCGTCATGGAAATCCCTTCTTTTCTGTCTTGATCAGTGGATGCTGTTTTGCCGTGCAGCCTTTATTAGGGGTGGGGGAGCAGGGTGGGATCACACTGTGGCTCTGATGAGGGTTGCCCAGTGCCCTCTGGAGCAGTGACAGACGTTGCTCCCCAGCTGCCCGCCCGCACTGCTCCTGCCCCTGTGCACTGGCTGCCCTGTATCTGCCAGCCAGGCTCCCCCAGGCAGCCACACAGGGCCAGATGTGCCCCTCGCCCTCCTCCTGACGGCGGGGGTGGTCTGTAGGTGAGGACTGAAGTGTGTCCCCGCAATAGGAGGGCATCCCAGTGCCCAAGCCAGCAAAGAGACGCTGATCTCTAACTTGCCCATCCTGATCTCTGGCTCTTGCTTTGCTGCCTGTTTCTGTGAATGCGCTCCTTTTTACTTTTCTTCACAAAAATTAGAATAGGTCACAGTCAAGAATCCTTCCCAAGTAGCTGGTGCAGCCACAGGGCAGCTCTCCCTTGGACACAGAAGTCCCTCATTCAGTATTCACCTCTGAGGACAGATGACTTTTGGCCACTATTTGCTCAGATATGGGTGTTCTCTGTTGCTTGCTGGGTACTTCCTCTGCAGCTGGGAGCCACTTCCACCCCATGCAGTGACCCACCTTCTCTTGGACTGTCACCCTGCTCCATAATTTTTATATTTTTAGTGGCCTTCCTTGTGCAATAACATGAATTATCTTTTTTTTTATAAGCATCTTCTTAGCAGAATATTAATGCATATAATTAAGATAGTATTTGGCTCTTCAATCACACTGTTCATCCTGAAATTGTCTTAATTACACAGCTGCTCCTCTAGAATGAAGCTCTCTTTGTTTAAAAGCTTAAGTAAGGGAAAAGGGACAAAATCTCTTCCTCCAAGGAGAAAACCTCCATTTCAAATTTCTAGCTACGTTGGAATCAGTGGCTTCTCTATTTAAAGGAGGGGAAGAAATCAAGTGAATAGTATTGCTGATTTTTGTTTTAATCCTCAGAGTAAACCACAAACCCTCTTGATTTATTTTGTGGATTTTTTTTCTTTTCTGCATTATCAATGGCAAAGATCTGGAGCTTCTTGCATTCCTTGCATTGGTTCACATGTGGTTCCTCTGGTTTTTCACTCCTTCTGACATCCTGAAGCTCAGGCATTCCTAACAGCCAGAAGAAATCTGTCAGATAAGGCACCTGCTTTTCACCAGCTTCCAGTTTGTGAAGCATAAACCTGGATTTAACCTGAGCCTTAACCTCTCAGTGTTACAATAATGTGTTAAAAAAAATGCCTCAGACAAGTCTGTGGAATTACTTCAGCCTTCTGCAAAGCAGCTGAGAAGTTATGTTCAATTTGCTGTCAATTCTTCTGCTTTAAACACTGCTGCTGTAAACTATCAACTCCTCCTGTAAGTACATTCGTGTTTGGAATGATGCAGTAAATCAGATTATAGCTGTCCTTTATTAACTCTGATGCGCTAGATTTCAGCAGTGGAGGTTCGATTCAGAGAAAATGAATGAGGATAGTTAAAGTCAAATATAAATAGAGCTCATTAAAAAACAAACAAACCAGCCTCTGTTTCATTATGTGACTCTTAATTGTACCATGAGTGTAGAAGTAGCTCTCATTAAAGTCTCCTGGCAGCCGCCTTCTCTTCATCTTCTGCTGCAAACTTGCTCATGAACTCCTTGGAGTTCCTGGGGACAGGAACCCAATTTGCACCTTGGAATGGGAGACAAAGGGACAAAGCAAAAAAAGAATCCTGTGTGCATGTGCACACAATAAAGGGAGCATAGCCTTGCCAGCCCATCTGCATCTGTGCAGGCTACCACCACTCACCTGCAACCAAGACCCCTCTCCTACACTCCCAGCAGTACCCTGACCTCAGCTGGCTGGGCTAAGTCAGAGGAGCCCTCTGATTTCTCCTCCTCTGCCCAGTGCCTCAGGTGGGGTTTGTGCAGTGGGCGCTGGTGCTGCTGTGGAGCCAGCTCTGCATTCCCTGTGTGCGTGGCTGCAGCCAGCGGGGAGCGTGGGGACACGCAGTGTGGTGGGGTCAGCACCAACCCCTGGCTGCTGGGGCAGAGCAGCCCCTCTGTGCCCCCTTGGCCACCACGGCAAAGTCCAGCATTGCCTGTAAAATGAGAATAAGCTCCTTATTGCTGAGTGCAGTCTGTGGGGAGCCCGTGCCTCTCTGTCGGCACAGACACAAGAAGAGCTTAGAGTCTGCCTTACACACTTGCCATCCCTGTGTGGGTGGGTTTGTTCATTTCTGGTGGGTTTTTAAGTACATATGTTTTGGGGGAAGAGAGAAAGTAAAAAAGCAGTGATGGAGTCAGAGCTTGGAATAAATCCAGCTTTTGTAACAAAATACAGTGTATAGCAGTCTGTGCAGAAGAAGGAAAGGTTGCAGAATGGTACCCAGTACTTCTAATTCAGTAATGTACCATCAGCCATTACCTTTAATGAGGCTTCAGCTATTGCCTTAATGAAAAGGACATGCTTACCTTCATGAGATCCTGAGTGTAAAGGTACAGTGAATGGGAGAAGAGTCCTGGAGAGGCTACTGGACGGTGTTTGAAAGGAAGACTTGTAGTTAGGAAAAAGAAGCTCCTTTTAAAGCAGAGTTAAAAACATACTTTCTTTTAAAAAATGTATGAAAGACTCTGTGAGTCTCATTACTGCTCATGCAATAGCACAAGCAGGAGATTACTATTCTTCTTAAGGGACTAAAACTGCAATATCTCTTGAGCAAATCTATTCCCACATGAATGAGGGAGCTGAGAAGCAAATAGCAGCTTTATGCTATTTATGATTGTGCTCCTGGATCATATGTGGAGCCTGCAAGGGTCCTGGAAGTATCAATTGCACTTTTCTCATGGTTTCCCCCTGCAGTTCAATTCCACTGTTATCAGAGCTCAATCCCAGCATTACTTGCACTGGGACCATGAGGTCAGGGAGTCCTTGGTATTTTAAAGCAATGCATCAGCTACTCCTGCTCCCTGCAAGCTTAACTGGCATGATGCCTGAGTGCCCGTCACAAGGGCTCCCACTGCTCCAACTCTATGTGGAAAACCATTCCAAAGTTTTAATTAATTTTAATTCATAATCACAGAGCAATGTGGTCTGTGCAGATGGAAATCAGTAGACAAGTGTTAGTATTTTTATGTATACATATGTTTTACAAAAAGAGTTGCAGTTTACTCAGAACCTGGACTGGACTGTGACTGTTTAATTACTGTTCACACAGAAGTAATTTGCAAAGTGTTAATTTCCGAAATCAGTGCACTCCAGTCCAATAAATATTTAATGCTTCCATCTGCCATTTTAAAGTTAGTTAGCAACCCTGCTAGATTAAGTCTATGAAACAGTTATCTGCTGTTGACATAAAGAAGGGTTTTGAGATCCAGCTTGCACAGAAACCTAGTAAAAAGCAGGTTTCCTGAACCCAGCTGTAGTCTCTTTACTAGATTAAATATGGATATGGAGAACATTGCATGCAAGGACAGGTTTATAGCAGGCAGACCAATGTAGAATTACATCTTAATTTTATGAGAGAAAATACATCCAGTCTTCCCTAATAAGACGATGACTACAGGTCCTAGGTTTGAATTTTGGGAGGAATCTACTTGGAGTGTGCACTACCTTTTCCACTGGGAAAAGCCTAATAAAGCAAAGGGCATGGTGACCATTCCAAAGAGCAAAGGGGAGGTGAAGCCCCTGCCTGTCTGGGCAGGAGGGAGGGCATGGGGCTGCCCACAGGGGTCCCGCGGGTTGTGGTGGGATCTCAACCTCACTCTTTGCAAAACTGGGTGTGGCAAAACCTGTCTCCTTCTGGCTGCATGACAGACTATTTAATTACTGATATTTATGGAGGATTTGGAGCCTTGTGGATGGGAATGCCCTGTGCCGATGCAAATGTCACTGCTCGTGGTTCAGCACGGGGCCCTCAATGATTAGTTCTGTTTTACTGTTTTTCTAGTACAATTATGTTTAATTCATGTGTTGTTTCATCAAAGTGTCTGTCACTCAGGGCTTGGCCTCATCTTCTTAAATAGCTGGGTATAAAATTACAATGTGTTCCTCCAGTGAGACCATATTTCCAGAATATCATGACAGCTTTATGATGACACAGGGCTTTCTGTTTAGCTGAATGGATGCACTGAATCATCATTTTAAAAAATCAAAATCTCTTGTGCTTGGATCATTAGACTTGTGCCATATCCCGTACAGGGTTACCCTAAATCAGCATAATGAAGAACTTGTGACTTTAAGATTTCTTACTGGGTCAGGATGGGCTAGGATGGGAAACTGCAAATTGCAAAGCACCAAGCAAAGCAGGACTGATTTTTCTGTAGATGTTCTTTCTGTGAGCCCTTCCCCAGCCTAGCAGCAGCTTGCAGGGGTTATTCAGAAAGTAGTGAACTAGTCAGAATGACCCTCGTGTCCCTGTGGTGCCTGAAGCTCCCGGAGGAGCCTGGAGGAGCCTTGCTGCCATCACCAAATGCTTTAAATACCAGATCCCAAAGCGCCGGTGTGGGCTGCTGCGAGATGGGTGGAAGCCTGTGCCTGTAAATACGAATCTGTAGTTTAGATAATGGGTTTAGCAATGCATTCAAATTATTGCCCAAAGCTATTCTCCACTGTGCTCTCGCATGTGAAAAGACCAACCCAGTCTAAGCCTAATGGGACCCTAATGAGATTGTTTCCTGTAGCTTTATGCTGTGCAGCTGGATGTAATAACTCCAGCCAATGCATCAGGGACGTGCAACAGCAAACTTCTTAGTGCACTTGATGAGGCTGCTGCAGCAGTGGATGGATGGCTTTGGGGATGGGTAGATGTGCCAATCAAGCTATAATGAGACTTCCAGATTAAAAAAATTTGCTGGATTATGGAACAAGATTTTGAATTGCTACTGCGGTGGGCTCCCCTTGTGTAACCAGGTACTACAGTCTCTTTTCGGCTTTCATGTGGGTGGTGATGTGCCAGAAAGGAAGGAAAAAAGAGAAGCATGGGAAATTGTGTTGGAAGCATGATTTGCAGTATCGCTTTGGTACAAGTCCCTATATTTTATTTGAAGATGGCTTTTAAACTTTGTGGGGCAGGTGTTGAATGGTGCTCTATGGTTTGATTAACCAGCATCTAGCCTTGGGAAACCCCCAGTGGCTGTAAACAAAAATTAAGCAATCTTTTGGCTAATGGCTGTGTCTGTACTGCCAGTAAAATGGTATCCTGGGCAGTTTTCTTGTTGCTTCTATCCCATTTCCTGAGGGAGCCAGGATCACTGCAGTCAGGTGAAGTGCAGGGGGACAGGAATCACCTCACTATTTGTTACTCTACATTTGGACGTGTTCGTGGTGATGGGACACTCCTAAAGAACATGAGGCACTTTCTGTCCCCATTGTCTTCTTTGCAGCAATCTCTGCAGGAGAACAGAGTCTGAACACTGCAGAAATCTGCTTGTTAATGTAAGACAGCATGGTCTACTAGTCACAGCAGGGCTTAGTGGAGATAAATCCCTCTACTTGATGTTCCCAGATCTCCCAAGCAGATACCAAGGCATTTCACCTCTCTGCACCTCAAAATACCTGTACATAGGGATAAAGGAAGGAGAGATTTAGTGATGCATTGTTGTTGTTATGGTATAATTCTAACCAGAAACAAGCTGCAGGAAAGAGCTGGCAGTTCTCAGTTCCTGCTGCTGTCACTGAGACCCAAATTAGTGATTCAGTGCGAATACAAAGGAGATTGAAGGTGGTCACTGTTGGGTCTTCTGTGGATCCCCGTTTTACAACTGGTGGCCGCTCATGAAAATTCATCTTTTTTCAGTGAAAGAAACAATTCCTTCTCCCCCCACATCTTATTTTGAAAAGTTAGTTTTCATCTGCATCCCAGAACAGACTTACTGTGCCATACAACATATCCTGAGGCAAGGGATGGGGCAGGATGGTCTGGCCAGGGAGAGAAGCCAAGCTGTCCATGCAGAAGGATCATCTCATGTGGCTTTGCTGAAAGTTAGACTTCATTGGAGGGATTGTACTGAAGACTGAAGGCATGTCTGAGCTCAGGGTGTGGGTTGTCATTTGACCTGCAGGTTCTCCCTAGAAATGACAGTGTGTGCACTGGTTTGCAAGGCTGTCCCTTGCAGGCTTCTGAAGGCCAGTTTCCCAGGGCTGTGATTTTCACATTTTTGTGAACAAAGAGTCCATCTGTGCATCAGGGATTCAGCAGGAGAAGCCAACAAGGCAGCCGTGTCTTACTGCTTCCATCCGTGTTTCTCCACCACAGGAACCTCTCTCCTGTCTTGCACAGAGGCCAGGCAAGATGCTGGGTTTGTGGAACGCTTGCAAGAATGGGACACTTGCAAGAGAATGCTTTGTCTCTTCATCATCTCACAGCAGAGGTGTGATTGTGCCACCTTTGTGAGCTTCAACCTAGGCACTTGCTTCCAAAGACCATATTAGTATTCTGCAAAGAAAACAGGAGTGCTTTCTTCATTGAATCAGCTCAAAGGACTAGTGTACGTTGGCTATTGTAGGAAATAAAATGGCTGCTGGAAAAAATAAGCATTTTTTAAAAACTTATGTTCTGCATGGAATGAATGTTCAAAGAATAAGTTGGTTTAAAAGGATGGGGGCTGGTTCAGGAGAGCAGTGCCGTGAGAGCCAGCAGCCCCCCAAGCCTGCAGGGTGAGATCCCTGCATACAGCTTGACTCCTGTGGTTTCCTGCAGGGCAGCCAGCACAAAAAGAACCTTGTAAAAGAGAGAAGCAAAAGCAAGCTGGGGAATAACAGCACTTCCATAATACTGCACATTTTGGGTATCAGAGTGATTCTGTGATACAGGAATTTAATAGTACAAATCTGGCTGATAATGGTTTTGGTAAATAATAATAAAAGAGCTGAGACAGTTCAGCTCTAGCATGACTAATATAGTGATTTTATCTATCTTGAAGAGAAAAATACACTAGAACAGAAAGTTCCTTTCTTCCATTTGTCAAGTGTGCAGATGCCATTGGGTGACATTTGGGCCCATGCAAGGGAATAGCAAACACACACCTTTGAGTCTGTTTTAAGCCTTATTAAAATATCCCGGTTTTATGTCCTGAACATCTGTACTTAATGCATTTCACCCATTGTATGGAAAACAGCAGCCTCCTTTGCACCTTTAATGTGGGGACTGCTTCTCTCTAGCAGCCCAGGCAATCTGTTTCTCCTTTACTACATTAATAGCATTTGCTAGTGGTAGGAGATCTCTGCAGCCCTGGACAGCAGTAATGGTGACTGTGGTTTCTTATCTAATGACTAAGAGAAGCCAGGGACTGGTGATAAACTTGGCTAAGCATCAAGTGCTGAATGACAGGGCTTGTTTCTGAGCAGGTGGGAGATGGCAGGTTCATTGCTGTGCCTTCTTGCCCTTCCCTAGGAATACCTTATGGCATTAAAAGCTTGGAATTATTTTGTTTTGGGTGGAGTTAATTGGAATCAATTGGAATGGGCTGCTGAGTTCTCTCTTTCAATCTGCATATTAATGCCACCTCACACTCTTCTTCCCTGCCCATCCAGTCTGAGAGCAGAGGGAGGAGAAGGCTGCCTGGTGGTGTCTCTGTGACAGAGGTGGGTGTTGAAGCCCTGAGACGTGACTTGTCTCCCCGTAATGCTGGAACTGCTGTGAAATGCTGCCTTCCACTTATGCATTTGATTTGCATTTGCCTCCTCTGGTTGCAGCTGAGGTACCCCACCGATTTTTTTCCTGGATAGGTACTGATGTTTACGTGTGACTAGCTCAGGAGAGGTCTACCTTTAGCAACAAGGAGATGTTGGGAGCTCTGCTTTTAACGGCAAGTGTGCAGTTCCTTTTCTGTAGCCCAAATGAATTGTCAGCTGTATTTTTATTTAAATAATGCTTCTTAGGACAAATAATAGAACATAAAGTCTAACTCAGCTCTCATTTACTTGGATGGGAACAGGCTCTGGCTTTCAAAGTGGTAATAACCAGTGTTTTTGGAGTTTATCTTATGGCAAGCCAGGAGCCCCATCTAGGATTATGGTCCATGTGCTCTGGTGCAGTAAGAAATACACATGCTCTGCCTTGGACAACATGCACCCTGTTTAAAATGGTCTCCTACATGTATGTATGACTTGCCTGTCAAGCCTGTAGTGAGTTCGGTGTTTAAAAAGACATATTTAAGTGCCCAAAAGTTCAGCTTCATTCTTCTTTCTTTTTGGTTGTTGTATTTAAAGCAAAACTAACTAATTAAAATGGCCACTTAAGTAAGGTAATGTTATTTCCAGCTTTCTAAGAAAGTTTTGGAAAGGAAAAGTGCAAACCTTTGCTAGATTTGGCAGCTTCCTTGGAAACTCTATCCCTGTGTGAGAGTGCATTAAAAATAATGCTCTCTGGCAGCTCTTTTGGATCTTGGAAGCTAAAAGGTAATAACCAGCTCTGTATCATGGATGTTTTGCATTAAATCAGAAATCACAAATGTCTTAGACTTACTGCTCAAACTCATGGGGAGGAAAGCAGCTGGTCACTCTTAATTTTAACGATGTTTCAGTATTCCATGTTCTTGCTTTTTCCCCAAGCCCCGCATTAGATTTGTGCTTTCAGAGGATAATGCAGGATGAACCTCACTGTGGCTCTCTGATGGACAGTTCCCGCGTGTTACGTTTGCTTGGAGCTTCCTTTCTGATGCCTGCTGCTATATTGTCTCTCCAGCTGGGACTTCATCCAAGTTTGTAAGCAGAGACCAGACTCAGTCTCTGAGTTTGGACCTAGCTCTTGTGTTTTTCCTGGGGTGCCAACTGGCCAAGTGTTGGATACCAACTGTACCATCTCTGCTAATAAATCACACTGTCTCGGGTGATAAAAACAGGTTTCTAAATCTAGGATACCAAATAAAGTGGTAGCTGCTATTCAGTGGGGAAATAGATTTATCCTGCCTCCAAGCTGTCAGTAGTTAGAGATGTGTGCTGCTGAAAAACATCATGGTTTATTTTTTTCTTTATGCCTCTTTCTCTTTTTGCATAAGACTTATCCATGCAACGCTTATCACAGTGCAAGAATATTAGTAAACATAAGCTTGTTGATAGTTGGCATTCTGATGCTTGACTGGAGGGAAGATCTACAATTTAAAAGGGGATTGGAATAATAAACCCCCAAGTGTAACCTATGCTTGGCAAATAACAATACTTGCTGTCAGCCCTGAGGGTATTGGGGTTTTCACTTAGCAGTGAAATGAGATTCTTGAATGAGAACTGTATAATCGTGCTGGAGCTTAGTGTCTGTGGTTGTGGCTCCTGTTCCTCTTCAGTGTTATATGTGACCTGAAGAGTTGCTTTGCTCAGGACACTGAGGTGGCGAATTTACAGCTGTCTTTACCTACAAGTTATGTTTCCGATCCCCTTAAGCGTAAGAATCAGTTACTTTTCCGCCATTTTTCTAATTTTCTTTCTAGGGCTCTGGCTTTGCTTGCAGGTGGGTTGGGAAGCCCGGGGTCACCTGCATGGGGCAGAGCTGTGGCGTTGCTTTTGCTTCTGCAGCCTCTAGTGGGGAGAGTAATGTGCTCACAGCCGGGGCAGGAGTCCTGCCTTGCGGTCACTTTCCTGGCTTTGTAGACCACCCAGAGCGGTGGTTTAGTGTCTGAAGTCTGAAATGAACTCTCCTTTAATCTGTGTTATAAGCAAAAGCTGACGAGTAGGAGAAAAGGCTATATTTTTCCCCCAAGAGGCCAATATATTTTTTTTTTCTTTTGTATTTTAAATGTGTAGGAAATAAAACTATCTAGAGGTGAATGAGTCACTTTCATGAGTCACCAATAGTGGGAAGAGGGGATTTAATATTTGTGAATCAGTTGCAAAAGGTACAGTCTGTTCCCTGCTTGGTGTGAGAGAGGAAATAATGGACAATTTCAAAAAGCTGTTTTCTCTCCAGAAGAAGAATAAGAATCAGGTTTCAGACTCTTCAGCATCTGGGGGTGACTGGCTGCACCCCCTCCTGGCACTGTGGTCCTGCTGGTCCCTTGACCGGCTGCAGCCAAAGGTAATTGTTATCTTGTGGCTTTTCCAAACCTCGGGACTTCTGTCCCACACTGCTGGTGGCTTTCTTGGTGTGACCTTGGGCATTCCCCTCCGCTGCTTGTCACGCCCTTTCTCCTCTACAATACGAGACCTTTGCCAGTAACTTAAAATGTGCAAAGAGCCAGACGTTGTGTCTTCAGCAGCCCCTTTTCTCCCCCACAGAATAAAGACTGGTCTAAGGCAGGCGGGTGCTGCAGGCAGCAGGAATGGGGCACGAACAAAGGTGGGAAATCAAGCCCTGGCCATGCTGGTAACTCTCTCAAATGCCTGGTTGGTGGTGCCTGAGAGTGAAACCACCCAAATCTGACTTCTCTCTCCCGGGTCGCGGGTCCTGACTCAGCCTAAGAGGAGGAGGAGGAGGAGGAGGAGGAGGATGTGCGGGGCCTTCCTCCCGTGTCCGCCAGCTGTCACTGTTGCTGCGCACACCCGGACGGCCGCTGCCTTCCGTCCGCCTGGGATTTACAGCTGCCCCAAAGCGCTGAGCTTGTTTGGCTCATCCGCGGTGTAAGAGTGTTTATCCTCATCTTAACAACCTGTTCCTAAAGCCGCAAATTTATTGCCTATTAAAAGGCTCTGTGAGAACTCGAGAGATATTTTAGTCCATACACATTTTTCCCCACCTTGGGTGTAACTGTTGTAGATTTTTTCGTTCGTTTTTTGAAGCATTGTTGCAGAACTAAAACTCCGTCAAAGTTCTTCTCTGATTAAACAATGGTTTGTAAAACTGAGGGGGTTGGAAGTAATAGTAAATTAGAAGTAGTGGTCACAGCAGGATCTGTCAGGCTTTGGCAGCAATGCACACACACACAGATACCCACATATCTATCTCTGTGTGTGTAGGCACTCAACTTCTTCCGCCTTGTATTTTCTGTGAATTTCCCTGGTATACTTGAATTAATGAGAACTGCTTGTGCTTGTAAAGTGAAGAAGATGGAGTTTTGCCTCCCCAATGTGAAATGGCTCACAGATGGATGTATGGAGGTGTTTGCTGAGGGCTATTCTAAAATTACTCTTAGACGCACTGAGCATCTCTTCAAGTATTGCACTTTTACCATCTGAGCTGACAAACATAAAATTTAATTGGACAGGTTTCGATTGGACATCAGGAAAAATTTCTTCACTGAAAGTGTGGTTCAGCATTGGAACAGGCTGCCCAGGGAAGTGGTGAAATTGCCATCACTGGGACCATTGGATTAGATAATTTTAGAGGTATTTTCTAACCTTAATGATTCTATGAAATTAGCCTGACATTCACTCCATGGTTTAAGAGACCTTATACCTATATTGTAATCAAGTTTTGCTTGAGTTCAGATATCCCAGAACTTTACACTTGAAAGGACTGAGTCAGCATAGTGTTACTTGAATTCACTATTGATGTTCTTTGTGGAGATTTTGCAGCAGCAAAAAGCCCCACCATGCTGTTTTACAAGTAACTGTGTTTTGGATTTGGGGTCCCAATACTGATAGAACCAGGTTCTGCTGTGGGAGACACAGATGTAAACTGGAAGTTGTGCCATCCCTCAATGGTGCTGCTTTAGACTTGCAGCAAAGAGCAGTATCTGGCCTTTAAAATGTAATTCTGTTAAAAGCAAGCACCAATCTACACAAATTTCTCCATTTAGATTAGATCCTACCTCATACAAATATAATCCAGGGGAGAAAGTGAGTTCCTGGCAGAGACAGATGGAAAATCCCAGCCCCTGCCTTGTGCTCGCTTACTTGCTGCTGTCTCCCTTCAAACCTGTGTTTTCTTGTTGGTTGTCTCTCTTGAAGCTAAGAGTTAAGCACAGCATATTGATGTATTTTAATAGTTTTCTCAATTCCTGACCAGATTAGGAGCACTGACTACAAAGGGGAGGAATCTGTGGGTAGGTGTGGCTGTGCACAGCCAGAGCTGTGTAGGGCATCTCCTGGGAAGAGCTGGGTTGAGCTTTAAATGTGTTTCTTGCATTCACATTATTGTATCCGTCTGACCCTTCCTGTGCCATGTGGCTGTTCGGCCAGAGGGAGAAAAGGCACCTTTCCCATCTGCATTTCTGCTTTTAATTTGGCAGCACAGAGGCCTGGTTTGCTGCCAGTTGAGTAGCTGTGCTCACAGCCGTGCCTGCGCCCTCCGCATTGCTGTGTGTCTGTGCCATGGGCTTGGGAATAAAGAAGAGGCAGTTTATCATGAAATAGGCCATTTCTATCTCTAACAAGGTCTTTATACATGCAGTTCAAATAAACACAACCAGAAAAGGGGTGTCCTGATGTGTGCTTTGAAAACATGGCTGGACTTGTGGATGTGGAAGGAGGCTGATAAGGAGTTCGGTCCTTTCTGAGCTCTGTTGTTGCCTCTCCTGCCTGCAGCTGGGTGCTGCTGCTCAGTGCTCCTCCAGACTATTTTTAATTGTTTTCTACTGATGTGGTCACTTCTGTCTGGGTCTCCAGGGAGCAGTAACACAGATCATGCTCCCTGCTTGGCAGTAATGGTGGAATGGATCCTTATCTGGGATGCCTCCTTGGTTTTCTGCCTGATGTAGCCCCAGTATTTCCCATGTGGGATGGGGAGCTGGCAGCACTGGGTTTTGGAAAGAACACGGCTTCTCAATAGCTTAATTATGTGGCATATAATGTATTAATGGAATTGGTGGAACATAGTGTTGATTTATGCAAGAGGAGCTGGAGAAGGGTTTTTTCTAGGTGTTGATGAATGACGGAGTTCATGCCTTTGTTGACTTATAGGACCCTTCCCTGTTTCTCTTCTGCCTCTCTCCCTCTTTGTTTAGCTGCAAGCACTCTATTGAAATTCTGTTGCTGAATAAATGTCACATCCCAGGCAGTATTTGTCTTTGTTTTCCATATTTCTTTGCCACATTGAGGTTTATCGTGTTTATCAGGTTTGAATAAACAGCCTGTGGCTGTGCAGAGATGGGGAAAAGCAAAGGAAGGGTTAACTGGGTGATACCCAGATCCTGCCTGCTGGGATGTGAGCATATGCCTGTGTGTCAGGCAGAGGTGAATTCAGTTTGCCTAGGCTGAACCTGAGTAAATAAGCTCTGTGGAGACGTGGCGATATTAGGTTGAGCTCAGTGCTGCACAAAAAGTGGTCACACAATTTCCATGTGGATTAGTGGTCAGATAGAGTAAGAATGCATCTGTTCAAGGACTGCAGCCTAAAAATACTTAATTCAAGTCTTGCTGCATAAATAGCAGTCCTGATAGTTAGAAAGACAACTGAAACAAACAGCAAAAGGGAAATGAAGTGACCTGCTCTGATTTACATTCATGACAGCAACACATAGAGTCTGTGGGGTGCAAGTTTGCTGTAAAGCAGTGAAAATTCTCTTAATCTGACATTTAATAGTTCAGCTTAAAAAAATAGCAACCTGACTGTCACACTGGCAAAAATAATGGGGAAATACAGTAGAAAAACTGCTGTTGGGCCACACATTAAGTCTGGTCCACATTGGGAGAAACTGGAGGGAGATGGTGTGGTTGCATCGAAATGTGACTCGGGGTTCACACGTGTTTATTCCTCACTGAATCCATCCCAAAGACTCTTAAGAGAAAAGAGATAACCCGGTGCTGGATTCACTGTGGTGCGGGTTCCAAAAGAGGCTGCTGGCCGCAGGACTCCCCTTCATCTGCACTCTGGAAACAAACAATCAATTTTTCATTTTTAGTGGTTAATTCTGAAAATATGAAGGTCTGTTTAGTCTTGTCTCCCTAACATAAACCAGCAGAACTAGGCAGCTTGAGGGGAGTTTGCAACAAGTTCCCTTATTTGGAATAACAGCCACTAGTGTAATGTGGCAGCTGTGGGACACCCCCACCCCGGTGGGGCTTGGGATATTCTTGTGATGGATCACAGGGCTACGTTGGGGGAATTGTGGTGGCAGAGGACACGTTTGAGGAAGCACAATGAGCCAGATTCTGTCCTAAGCTCTGCCTGTTACTTGTACCCAATTTGTAGGAACAGGTTGTGATGTGAATGAGGTCTGGAAAGGTGAAATGTGGAAGAAAGTAAAGTTTGTGTTGAGCCAACTCCCATGGCTATGACTTTCTGCTTTTCTTCTGTAGGGCATAACACCATCCTACAAACTCTTCCAGGAAGAGCTGCTGTCCCTTGCCAGTCAGGTGCCATCCTAACAGGATCCTTGCGAACAAGCTGGAGCTGTGGACCTGCTCAGCACTTCCCTGTTGCTGCCCTGCTCCTTCCTGCCCCTTCTCTCCACAGCTGTTCTTACCCTGCTGCTCAGGAGGACTTTGATCCTGCCGAAAGGAGCCAGGAATGGCCCTTTTGCATGTTGCATTGTCTTTGGTGTGCTCTCTTTTTCTACAGGCTTCAGATTTTCCATAACTTGCTAATGGCATGAGTTTGTAAATCTTTCAAATGTGCAGCTTTCTGTGGCCTGACATGACACCCCTTCATCCTTGGCAAGAGGGAAAATGAGTTCTCTGATCTCCTGCAGAAGGTGTGCTGGAAATTAGAGTTAGGTGAGCTGGGCTCTGCTCAAACTGTGGCATGTTCTCCATGTTTGAGGTCTGGTTACTATTTACCTTTGACAGTATCAGAAGAAAAGTGAAGTGCATTTCATTTGTATGTGACTTTTAAGTTAAACTATTGTCCCTTATGCTGAATTATTAATTTAACCCCCCCAATGCTATCTTTGTCCCTTCACTGGTGCTACAACAGCCTTCTTTTCCTGAGCTGCTGCTGGTGAGAGTGCTCCTTCTTCCTTCCTTCCTTCCATGTTTTTCCACTCTTAAAATACCTTTATTTGTTCTCTGTGTTGAAACTGCATTGCACACTTGTTGTATGGCAGACACTAAGCACCTTTAGAATATGGTAGTATTTGGGTATGCATTTTTCACTGAAAGAGCCTATTTTTTTTTATTTGTTCAGTAAAGCACTAATGACAAGTTCAGCTCCCAGATAAATTCTGTTTCCTCCCAAGATTTTTTCAGTATCAATAAACTTGGTTTTAATACAGCTCTTTAATAGATTTGTTCATGAATTTGGAAGATAAATTTGCTTCTATAGGTAGATATTTATCATTTCACAGTCTTCTAACCAAATTTCCATAAATGGTGCTTTAAGCACTGTCTAAATTATTTCCATGCCATCTCAAATTTTTCACAGACTGTTTTCACATCCTAATGATGATTTTAAGACAATGGAAATCTGCATTGCCGTGAAGAAATGTTTCCTTTTTACACAGCTTTAAAAAAAAAGTTATTATAATAACTTGTATCCCTGCGAGGTGTTTTATAAAATCTTTTTGTAGTTCAGCAGTCTATCCCTACTTAACAAAACATTTAAGTGTGTATCTGAATTATACCTGTTACAAGAGAATTAATCCAAGTTCACGTGTCAGAAACAGGAGAAGATCCAGAAGGACCTACTCCCTGGCCCTTGAACTATACTAGAGGATCTCAAGGCGTTCCTGTCCAGAGGTGTAGCCACACTGTCATTCCAAGATTTCTTCTAGGATGAATTAAGATGGAATTGCAGGAGCCAGAGCACATCTGAGACACTCGGCACTGTGTCTGTTCAGCATTTGTTAAATCAGTAAGCTTTGGAGGAATTGCTGCAATTAGCTCATGTTCTGTGCTTGAAGGATGGAGCAACATGGGAGTTGTCCTGGCTCTGGGGACAGAGCCAGCGGGGTGTTTCTAAAAGCTCTTTGGTCCTGTTCATACTGCATCATCCCACACCATTTTGGAGCAGCCAAGCTCTTTACTTTTGCCTGCTTACTCAGATGGGTGGGATGAGCTTTTGTACATTTGCTCTTTTTTTTAATCTTTTCATTACTAGCACTCGGTCGTAACTGACAGTCAGAACCACAAGAGTTTATTCTCCCATTCCACCCACCTTTTCCTTTGAAATTCCCACTTTCAGAGTGAGCAATAATTACAGATGCCTTCAAATTGCTTTGCTCTCTCTGTAAACACAGAGCTGACATCTGGCATATTTTGAAGCTGCTTTATTGAATCTTGATCGTTGCTGTAAATAGGCTCTGTGTCTGTCATACCTCAATGGCAATGAATAGCTGGATCACTTCCTGCATGGGCTGAGTGCGAGAGGCCCTTCCAGGGACCCCCATGGTGGCCACAGGCTGGACGACTGATGCTCTCAGGGATAATCCTGTGAAATAGAGACTGTTTCCACGAGAATGGGTGGGTGCACACACACGAGTACATTGGTGTTGCAATGCTGATAGGAATGGATCATAAGATGGATAAACAATACAGATGGAAGAGACAAAACGCTGTTAGAATTTAGGAATGAGTCAGTTTTTGGGTGAAGCCTTTTTTGGTAGATTGATGTAGGTTGACATGAAGCTCAAAGTATCTTTTTAAGAACTAAAAGTTTAACTTTATTTTTTTTTCTTCTATTTCTTGCTAGTGTAGTATGAAACTCTGTCATTTCCAGTATGAGCCAGGTGTTCAAGTAGGTTTTATTTTTACAAATTGGGAGATAATCTGCAGAATTTCCCCCACTACTGTATAGTTGAAAAAGCCCCAAAAGCTTCGAGCATGATGGTGTGGAAATCCTCTATGTATACCTTGAAATCCAAAGATAATCAATGGCATAGGGACCAGGAGAGTGAACGGTGGTTTTCAACACCAAGGTGATGTCAACTCCTTACTCGATATAGCAATCACCTGGCTAATTGGTGCTGTTGGGTTTAAGATCACATTTCCTGCCTCCCTTATAGCTAAATGTGGCTCTAAAAATCATTAACAGAGGCTATTTTCACAGCTCTCTGCTGAGGTGAAAAGTGTTGTTCCTAACTTCAGGCTGGGGTATAGACAGAGGGAGGTGAAGTGATTTGTCAGGGATCGTAGAGGAGAGTTAGTAGGGTCAGGAATTGACCCCAGGTATCCTAAGATCTCTTCTCACTTTTTGACTGTGTTGGGGAAAGCAAATTTTCTGCACTTACTGCAAGAACTGACAGAGAAAAAAATGGTTTTTTAAGCTACATTTGTTATAAACACAATTCCTTTTCAATACTACGTGTTCGTGCATATCTTCTGACAAACTATGACTGAAATTTATTATGAAGGGCTGTAATTCTTGCACATCAGAGGGGGAGAAATGAAA
The DNA here is from genome assembly GCA_013400975.1 of Atrichornis clamosus. Lineage (NCBI taxonomy): Eukaryota > Metazoa > Chordata > Aves > Passeriformes > Menuridae > Atrichornis > Atrichornis clamosus. Next base: position 32,390 of record WBMZ01013911.1, read on the forward strand.
TATTTAACTTAATCTCTATAGCATATTCCATATTTTCCTTACTTTGGTTACATTTTTGTGAGGCGAACTATGAATTCCCTCGCCTATTAATAATTTATTGTTACTGGAACATAATAGTGTAGAACGCAGATCGTCCAGGAAAAAGCTTCAGCAGGGAGTGAGTCATTGATGGTAATAAACTTCCGTTCCTCTCAATAGACCATTGGACTGTTTAGAAGAATGTTTTTGCCATGATTCCTGAATTGCTTGTGCTTTGTACAGCAGCTGGTAGAGATAAAACTGAACGGAGCTGGGCAGACTCCCTGTCTCCCCTCTATTACTATAGCATGTTTCTGAATCATACACAAAAAAATGTTTTGGTATGTAAAAGTGACTTCGGAAAAGCAACTCTGACTAGAAAACAGCCAGCAATGAGCAAGGATACATTCCCAGAGCGTGATCTCGAGTGTGCTATCTACCATATCTGTGGTGCTCAGGGGGTCAGCAATGCATCACCACGCAGTGCTGAGCTCCCCACCATCACCCTTCTCTGAGATGTGTTATCTCCTAGGAGGCCTGGGCCCTTCAGGATGCAAATCTGAGCTGAATTTGATAGTGTTTCACAGCTGCTTGGGTTGGGGTGCAGCTTTGCATGTTACTGTCTGTAGCTCCCATCTTGTTTGGTGTGCAAGATCTCAGCTGCAAAAGACTGGTCTTGTGTTTGATGGAGCACGTCAGGCATGTTCCCTGCTCTGCTGGATCCACGTAGGCAGGAGCAAGTGCCCCATTTGGGTCCAGTAAAATATGTTTCTGGCCATGACCTTTTGCTCTTTCCATGAAGAGACAGTATGATTAGTGACCAGATAGATAATAAACACCTTTTGATGATGTTGGATCTATTAAAAATGGCATTGGTTGAGGTCGTGAAGGGCATAAGCGTTCCTCAATTGGATAATAGTTTCTGTAGCATGGGTCTTCAATATGTGATGTGAAGGGTTAAATGCTTTTAATGTAATGTCCAGCCTTCTTCCATCAGAGTCCTTTCAAGGCTCCTGGTCCTCCAAAACATCTGCTGCATCCACAGGCAAAGGTGCACTGTGGTGTTGCTTTCCAGGAGCTGTGTTGTTATCGAGAACTGAGCATATAACCATGAAGGCCAGATTCTGTACAGCTCATTAGAGCTCATTAGCACCAGCTCGTTATGTACCTGTGCACGGGCTGCCGCCATCATGTTGAGACACAGGAACATGATGGGCAAAGGTTTTGCAACCCAGCCCTAAGTGAAGGGAAGGAGTTGGCGTAGCTGCCATGTGACCTCTGGGGCTGTGTCTGGACAGCCACTGTTGTAGCCCAGTGCAATTGGGAAGCTGTATTGCACAGACAGTAAATGAATCCAGCTTTGTCTGAATAATGCTTTTATTTCTAGTTTTTCATATGATGGTTTTAGTTGACAGATTTTATGGTTCTAGCAAGCACAATTGCTGTTATCCTTCAGGGCATGTTTTTGTTGTAAAGCCTGGGGTTGGGTGACTTTGGTGCTGTGGTGTTATCTGTAATGCTGCCTATTGGAGTGCTAACACAAGCTTTTTCCCCTTTTCCTTTTCAGTATAGCAGTAAGCCTTTTTTTTTTGGTATATGGTGCAGGAGTTAATAAGGTATTATGAACTACTTCATCATTTTTATCAGTGTTTAACAGATTTCCAAATCTTCTTTCATTAGAAGCCTCAGTAGATTTCACACATTTTCAAAAATATTTCAATTTGTATTCCTCCCAAGAGAGCACCACTTCTGCAGTGGTGCCCAGCAGCAGCACCGTGGATAGGGTGTGCAGCATGCCCCAAGGGAATGGCACACAGACACTCAGGCTGTGCAGCTTCCTCAGCTGTCCTCTTTCCTACAGGGAAGCTGAAGGACCTCTCCTGCTCAAGCATCTTTGCATTTGTATCCCCTCTGCTGAAAGCAAGAAGATTTCTTTGAGACACTGTGACACTATCATGAGACTGGTGAAGTTTCACAAAAAGAACCACTTCCTTCCCACCTTCAGCACCAAAGGCTTTTCAGTATTATGTAAAGCTCCTAGTCTACTGTTAGGAATTCCAACATCTTGCAGATACCCATGTACCTGCCTTCTGGTTATTTACTAGAAGAGAGTCTGTATATCAGCATCATATGCAGGTCAAGGTCACAGGCAGACTCCTTGCCTCTCAGTCCAGAAGGTACCCTCCTAAATATTTGATGCTGCTCGCTTGGTAGAGTTTCAGGTGTCATCATACCTGTTGTGCTCTGCATCCTTGTTCTCTGCCTTAGTATATGCAGGAGAGCAAATTGCACATTCATAAAAAAAGAGGTATTTATGTTTACAAAATGAGTGTTTGTGTGTGGCACTGTTTGTCCTCTCCAGTGCTTCCTCAGTTGTAGAAACACTTGGATTTGTCACTGTCTGAGATCCTCACAGACACACAAATCCCATCTCTGGTGCAGAGCTGTGTGTCCTGGCATTTTCTTTATTCAACCTCCAACTGCTGAAGACTTGAAGGTGTTGAGTTTTGTGCTGTGCTGCTGTAAGGAGTCTTGTCAACTCATCGGAGCAGATGGGGCTGATGAGGAGGTTGTAGAGGTCGGAGCAGAGCTGGCGTAGGTTATCCCTGAAGCTCCTGACATCAGCCCAGTGCAGTGCTGGGTGCTGCAGGGGACTGATGTCACTTGCTGCTGCTGCTCACTGAAGTAGGCATGACTTGGGAACTGCTCTGCACCTTTCATATGGCCCACCACAATGCCTGCTTTTCCTCTCCTGGGACCTGGAATATCACTTTTGTGGTGCTGCCATGTCTAAGCCAAGCTGGGAGGCAGTGGCAGCCTCCTGGACTGTCTCCATGTCATGGAACCTCCTTACTCAGTGGGTGCCGACCTAAGATGCCCTTGATTTCCGTGGAGTAATCCTAATTTGATTTTGCATAAACAAGATTGAAATTGGGCTCAGCACCCAGATTTTGAGAATGCAAGTGAAAGACATTGTTCACTCTGACAGAAAATCTGAAATGTTGTAGGTACTGAAGTTGGACAGCCAAGGGGGCTCGACTGGAGACATGACTGTCAGGGGCTCTGAGCTCTTGGTGCTTTGCTGAAGGGGAATGAGTCCACAATTACAGCATATTTAACAGGCAGGGACATGTATTTTAGGTGCACAACTGCTGTGTTTTTGACAAGCACCCAGAAGGTGTTTATTCCCTGGCTAGGACTGACTTAGTTTGTTTTGTCATTAGTTATTTGATTTCTATGCTGGAACAGGCCACTGAAACAGAAGAACACAATCCAAGTCACTTATATTTAAAGTGGTTGGCATTCATAAAGCAGAAGAAAAATTATTATGGGTACTCCTGTTTTACATTTACCTGATGAGCTCCTTGAGTGGCAGGAGAAAAGCACACAGTGAAATGCAGGATGGACTGTGTGTGCTCCATGGTGATACACAGATCTGTGGTTGTTAAGGTATTCTGCAATGCTCATATTTATCCATGAAACAACCAGGAAGGAAAGGGCAGAAGGTAAAAGAAGACAAAACAGACTTTTTTGGGCACCTGGATAGCTGCTGCATCGATGTGCAGAAAGCACTTTGCTGTGGGTACAGGACATGCAGTGTGTAAATGTGAATTACAAGTGCAGGGAAATTCTCTTTCCCCTGGGCACATGCTGCATTCACAGGCAGTCTCAATGCAGGGGTTATCACAGACTCCTGACCAGCTGTAGCAAGCTTGCAAAAAGCCCAGGAAATTTGGTGCCAGTTCTGGCTCATGAATCTTAAAAACCTTGAGGGCTGTGTGAATAATCTCTAAAGAAAGTAAATGTGGATTGCTGCAGGGAAGGACTGCTGGATGCTGGCTGTCTTCTGTCCCCAGGCCTTGCTGGCTGCCACATTCAGCTGCCCTTGTAACCCAACAGTGATTCCTGTTCCTATGGGATGTTCTCCTTCCCTGGTCCTTGCTGACCACACTCTGCAGTGACTCAGTTTTTCATACTGTCCTCTTTCCACATGTATCAAATTTACTTTTCATTAGTACTTATTAATATTCTTCAAGTGAACAGGTTTCCTTTCCCCATGGAATTTATTTATTAGGGTTATTTCCTTCAGAATGTACCAAATTTGTATCCTTGAAGTCTGCTCGCCCTCTGCTGTTTCTGCCAGCCTTCTCAGTGCCTCTTGTTTATTTATTAAGTCTTCCTAGTGATTGCATTTCCTAATTAGTGTGTTCTCTCATTTCACTTAGTGTGCTGTATCCCTCTTTGGGTGATGTGACTGGATGTGCATCTGTCCATCAAGTGATCCTATGGATACCTAACTTCCTCCCAAACACAGAGTCATCTGTTCCATAGAGTGTAATTACTGGAATTATCCTGAATATCCTCATGGCTGCTGGTTTCTTCCTGTCAGCTCAGCTACTTATATCTATTAATGGGCTTAACTGATGGAATGTACACTGCTCTCAATCAGCTTTTAGAACAATTCCAGACTATTAAATTATTTAATAATTCTGTCAAATTCTTTTCACCCACTTTTCATATAATTTTGAATTTTAGCAGATTTCATTTATTTTATAAAACAAGTATCTTTTTTTGAAAGATTTTTTTTCTGTAATTGTCACTTTTCTGACATCTGGTAAAATATATCCATCATCACTCATATTTTTCCATTAATTCTCTTTCCCAGCTAATTTTGCTTGTAATTGCTTTCATTTTTGTGAGTTGGGTCTTTTTCTCATAGGTATTATTCTGTAATTACTGTTTTGAACTTACTGTATTTCACATGCCAAATTCAATCAAGTTGAGGAACTGGAGCACCTGGCTGCTACTATTTTTATTCCTTAACTTCTCTTTCTGTGTGAAGATGAGATCTGATGTGGCATTTCTCCCCTTACTGGAGACCTCAAGTGAGCGTTCAAATTACAGCTTAGCTTCAATTAAACATTTGGGTCTTAGGAGACGTGGACAGGAGCTCATCACTCACTGATGGCACTGCTGGGTCAGGCACTCACTGCTGTGGCTCTGTGTTCTCCAAGCAGCTGCCAGCCTGTCCAGTCCCAGTGGGATACTCCTCGTTGTCCTCACTGGAATCTTTCCTGCAAAAGTATTTGCTCTGTGTTCTCCCCACATGGATTCTCGAGCTGGCAGCATCCAAGATCCTCACCGCGGGTGTGAGGAGCCAGGCACTTGCCTGATGCTGTCCTTGCCTCTGCACCAGGAGTGCAAAGAACACAGTGCAGATCTTACAGCATCAGGGTACCTCAGAAGCAGCCAATAAACCCCTTTATGTTCTGCCTCTGCTCCTGCCGAGCCTTAAAATATTTGAGTCATTTGGTGAAGTAGCTTACTTGTCATGATCCCTCTGTATTGATTATTCTTTGTGTGATAAATAAGATGCCACTTAGGGCAGGCTCTTGATGTGGTGATGCTTCTGAAACAAGTATTGCTAACAAACCCTCCCTCAGGAGGAGATTCACCTCCATGATGAGAGAAGCTGTAGCATTTTACTGCATGTTGCAGCAGACTGAGAGCTTGGACATCACCAATTAGTGGGCTCACTTGCTGGGGGGTAATTAGTTAAGTAACTGGTTATGTGTTCATGTCTGTCTTCAATCCTTTAACTGGATCAATGACTTACCCTAGCAGAGCAATTCCTAATTCCTTTATGGAACTCTGCTCAGAGCCTGAACTCCCCACAACCCAAGAGGCTGCTACTTTTTCATTAGTGGTTCTCCAGGAAGGCAGCTAAGAGCAGACTTCAGAATTAGTGTCAAGAGTGATGTTAAAGGAATATTTGTTCTTATTTGGGGTGCAATAAATTCTTTTAAAAACAATGAATTGGCCAGGGAAGAATCTCTCGATCGATCAAGTGCCTGCAGGACTCCTCTGCCTCTGGTATTGATCTTGCCCTGAACAGCTGAGCTCTAAAACAAGGATATGAGGGTATGACTGCTGGAGATTTCAATGAGGTGATTTTTTTGGGAAACCAATTTAAAAAAAAATTATAATTAACAACTGTATCAAGTAAGATTATCTGAAAAAGGCCACTGTGTGTGTTTTTTCTTGATGGCTTAATATCTGAGGCAGGCTTAAATTCATACAGTTGTTTGAAGGAAGTAACTTCATTTGAGTGAAATCTGCAGAAAGGTAAGTGCAGTATTTGTTGTACCAGCAGAGCAGACCCGGCAATACTTTACCTGCTGAAATCTCAATCTTAAAGTTTAAGAAGTAATTTTGAATTGGCAGACGTGACTCAATAGAGACAAGAGCACAGTGCTGTTCTTGGACAGAAGAATTTGAGGGTAGAGGTAAGTATTAGTGCAGTGGAGGTCTGGGAGACAAACTTGTGAGAAATTACGTAATTCTGTTGCAAAAGAATGAAAATTTATACTCAGAGGAACTGGCAGAAGCCCCACAGCTGGACTGGGGGAGTTGTTCCCCCCAGGATAGGGACTGAACTGGGATAACATGTCCAGTTTTGGTCAACATGCCTTGAGAAACGTGTGGAAACAATAGAGCCCAGAGGAGATGAAGAAGAACCATGAGGCAGAGGGAGCTGTTTCTGATGATAAAACTGTAGAAAGAAGTGGATTAATTTTCTTTAAGGAGGTGAAGGGAGATGAAGTCTTTGTTGGAGAAGGCTGTGAGAAAGGGCAGAGCAATCCCCAATCCTTCAGTAGTTATAGGGCAACCAACTTCAGTGGCATATTTTAGTCAAATATTTGGGAAAAAACTTCTGGAGGTGTGAGAGTAGGTAAGCACTAGGACTTGTTCTTGCAGAAGAAACCTGTTTCACAGGAGTTTTTATTAACAAGTCAGACAACACGCACCAGGTCCAGCTCCTCACTACACCTTGTGCCTTATTCATGCTGCAGTTCACTCTGTTCCTGCTTCCTTCTATCCTTCCCTGCATGCTCTGGGCATCCAGGCTGGTCATACTCATGATCCCAGGCTGAGTCCTGGCAGAGGAAGTCCATCACTAATCCATGCAACAGGGATACAGCAGTGGCATCAGTGGGACAAGCAAGAGTACGGTGGTTAAACCCTGATCTGGTGTGACCACCTTGGGGGTGAAAGGGTGCTCAGTCCTGTGGAAGAGTGCTGTATTATAGGATTAGGATTGGTTTGCTTAGGGGTCAAATGGGCAATCCTGGATTTCTTTGAGGAAGCCATAGCTGAAATCTAAATTACAAGTCTAATTATAAAATCTAAGAAGTGAAAAAACCCCGTCCTATTCGTAAAATCAATAAAAGCAATTTATAGGCACCTTGCTCATCTTATCTCTTGCCAATAGAAAGGAAAAAAAAAATCAAGGTGGCTGCTCTGCATATATCTTAGTGTTCAAGAAGCTAAGAAAAGTAGGCAGGTCTTGCCTTAGTGAATTTGCTTTCCTTTCCTCTTCCTTTTAGATGTGCCAGTTTGGTGCCATTTTATACCTCTGCACATCTGACACAACGAAGATTTTTCTGACTCTGATATAGGAAGTATATTGGGAATATCACTTGAGAGCTGAGCTTTAATGTTTAACTCATTTAAAGTGCTGAATGATTGGTAAAATTTTCACAGATTTTGAAAACACCACAGTCGTCCTAAACCTACTCTGAAGCCTTGAGAGTTTGACTGCTCAGTGAAAATCCAGCCTCTGAAAACCAGGCCTATTTGTTTATTTGTGTGGTGCTGTTAGTATTGTGGGATGGATGAGCTCTGAATGCACCTGATCTGGTGCTCATCCTCCACCTGCATCCAGCCCCCAGTTCTTAACAAGTGTCTGCATTAGATGACAGCATCCTGCAATAGGAGAAGTCATCAGGGCAGAGCAGAAACAGAGCATTGTGAGAGCAGATGAGAACAACTTGCACTGGAGCAGCAGATGTGACTGTTGTTTTGTGCAAGGAGATGATTCCCTAATCCTCTTAAGGACAGCCTGGGCAAAATCCCCTTTGTGACATTAGGCACAGCACTGGGCCAGGTGGCCCCAGCTTCTGCTGCTGCTTTGCTCTGAGAAAACTCTCTGTGCTGCTGCTGAAAAGCCACTGCAAAAACAGCCTCACTGCCAGGTGTGGGGCAGAGCCCCGGGGACAGCCAGCACCAGGGTGCTGCCAGACCTTTGGCTGAGTGCAGCTCTGCAGTTCTGGGGGGCTTCAGGGCCTCAGAGTCTGTGGGTGTTACAGGAATTCTGGATGTTCTTCATAGCAGTCATGTATGTAAGAGGGTGGTAAAATATTCAGCCAAAATATAAAGAGATGACTGTCAGGTGAGGGACGAACAGGATAGTTTGGGAAAAGCTTAATGGTGTGAGGTGAGCTGGCACAAGGAATACCTTAGAGCTCCCTCTGCCTTTCTCCAGGGAAAGCCACTCCTTTCACTGTGTCTGGCCTGTGCAGTTGCAGAGATTTTTTCTCATGGTTGGATTTGAATAGGGTGGTGAAGGAGAGTGACCAGGAGGTAGGACGGTGATCTGACATCTGCTGTCATTTCCCTGCTGTGTCCTTGACTTGCTCTGTGACCTTGGACAGAATATTTTATCCTGGAACATAGAAGGGACTCCAACTCTCTAAACAGTCTGAAATAAGGACTTGGTAACAAGGACTTGGAAATTGTGACATTTCTTCCACTTGGCTTAGCTGATATTCCTTGTACAAGGCAGTCGTGGCCCTTTAAAATGTGTTGTTGTCCATTATTTCATGATTACATGCTTAATAAAACATACCCTCATCAGAAGTCGAAACCCAAGCTCCATCCCATTGCTTTCCTTCTCAGTGCCCTTCAGTAGCTTCTTCCCTCCCACATCTCTTTGCACCACACTCAGCCACCAAAATCTGCACTTTACACTTTCCTCCCTCTTCTCTGGTGCTACATGGAGTGATGAGACCCACCATGAATGCCATATGCCACCTTCGTATTTTTAGCATAACACGGAAATTACTGTGAGGACAAATGGCTTTGAGATTGTTGTTTTCCTTTCAGTTTGGTGGACACCACTATTTTTGTCCTTGCTTTAACTAGCCAAAGAATTTTGGTAAGCCAAAATTCATCTTTGGAATGACACAAAATGTATTGTGGGGACACATTAAGGCTGTTAAATTCTCTGGATTTTGGTGAAGATAATTTTGGAGAGTGCAATCCTGAGGTTTTTACTTGGACAAATCTCCTACTGACTCATCCAAGACGACCATGTTAAAGTCATCAAGAGGAGATTGTATCAAGAGGATACAAGGCTCTGTGTGGTATGTTTCTGTAATACAGTTTTTCTGTGTCCAAAGCAACTGGTATTAGCTTTATTTCTATGATTTTGGAATGATATTTGATTTCTTCACCACTCTTGCTCATCTGTTGTAAAAACACCCTTCCTGACATGAGAAGGGAGACAAAAATTTCTGACCTTGCTTCCTTTTAAGGTGTGGTGGTGGGAGGGTCTCAAGTTGCTGGTAGCAACAACTTCCTGGGGGGTAGAAGATAACAATTTGTCCAACGTCCAGTAAAACTCAGCAGCTCTTCTGTGGTGACATGCACCACCCTCACTTAGTCCTTGTAACTCGAGATTCAATTTATGAAGAGCTGGCACATTGCAAGCATTTCTAGGCTGGAAGATGTTCAACATCTTAGTGTCAGTCAACTACTGACTCTCTTCTTCAGATTATATATGAATAATGTGTAAAATGTAAGATGTGTCACTTCACTAAACAACTTTCAGATACAGACTGTGATTTTCTTGCTCTTTTGTGAGTTTAAAGAAACTTGCACATTTCAAAAGAGCTTCTTTCTTAACTGTCCTAACGGTCTGCTGGAAGCCTGGTGTCTGCCATGGAAGCCCAACTCCATGGATCAGTCATGTAAGCAGGAGCAAACTGCCCTCTGAAGGTATTTTTCTTTCTTCAGTATTTTTCCTCAATGAAACTACTGTTTACAGAAAGAGATTACATGAAAGAAAGGACTCTGGGGCCTGAGCTGTCAGATGTTGATACAAACAGTTGACTTGAAGTTTGGCCACCCCAGGATCTGTTCCTGGTTCACCCCTTGCCTTTGAGGATTTTCAGTCTTCCTGGGCTTGGATGCATTTCATAAATAGGTAAAAAGATGCTGAAGGAAAAAAGTTAAGGCAATGTTTTAATTAAATCAGGTTTGCCAAGCTGTAAGGATGGGACTGTTGCAACATAACATACTATTTTGGCTTCAGTGGAGCTACTCTGCATTTCCTCTGATGTAGAGAAGATCTGAATCTGTCCTGTTGGCTGCTCCACTTCAGCAATTGATTCTAAATCAGCCTCGCTATCCAAACATGTAGAATTAAAGATTTGTTACTAATTATATAGCTGCAATTCCTGACTATTTTTCTTCCTAGTTTAGTCAAAATCTTTCTGACATTTAGCAGATTGACATTCTCTTAGCATCTCCACAACAATCTGTCCAGTTTGTTTAAGAAGTCAACATTTTTGGAAGAAACTGCAGCATCTCTGCTGGAAACTCGAGTACCTGGCAAGAAACGCTTGAGATACTTGTTGAGCTGGCCAAGTTCTGCTGCTATGCTTAGTGATGGGCACTTGTGTGATCTCATGTGTCTTGGCTGTCTAGGGTTCACCTTTTGCTTTCTTCTAGAAGGCTCAGGAAGAAGCAATGTGGAGTTAGAGAGCACAGCAAGAGCCCTGTTGCCCTGGATGATTTGTTCTCTGCAGTGCTGACTGCTGTCTTTGGTGAGAGGTGATTGATGCCAGCATGACACATGGTCACGCTTCTAACGTGTTTGCACTTGTCCTTATTCCCATGGGATAATCACTGCCTGCCAGTCAGATGTTGTCATCAACACTCGGTGAAGATCTCACCCACCTCAGGGAAGATAGAAAGTGCTGGATGATGGTTCCTGTTCCCACAGGTCTGGGGAAGACCGGGGCAAGGGGAAATGCTTCCATATTAAAATTGTCACTTTATGTTATAAAGGTCTACGCAGTTAAGAAGTAAACCTGTCCTAGGCTAAGGACACAGGACCTGTGTCCTCTCAAACCAAGTAACTTCTGAAAGGCAGTCATTGCTCTGAAAATAAACATGGCTGAACAATTTAACCCATACCTGGAGGCTCCCAACTCCACCTGGGGACTCTGTTTTTCCAGCCATCTGGGTTGCAATCTCTACTGCTGTCCAAGAGTTCCCCAAGAGCCTCCTTGCACTCTTCCTTCTGGTGCCTGAATTGCATTGCTCTGCACTTAAATTTAATTCCCTCCAGTTAGTGGTGAAGTGGTCTGTCAAAGAGCCTTAACAAATGTAAAAACACCTTGAAGTGTATAACATTTTTTAAAAATGGAATTTTCCTTTTATTTTCTGTTGTGGGCTGACACTCTTCCAGGTGTTTACACCCAATGCATTTCACTCTGATCCTGCTGATCTCCACTGGTGCCCATGCGGATCAAGACAGTATATGATGTGTGCTGTGATTGAGGCTTAGCTTTTTTTTGTTTGTTCTTTATTGCTGTAGTTTGGGTGACTGCAGGTATTGTTCCATGTTATTGGGCAGGCTGGTTATCTTGCAGGATCAGCCCTGCTCATCGTCTGTTTTTTACATAATTAATTGNATCAGCCCTGCTCATCGCAGGCAGAAGTGTGTCTGTTTTTTACATAATTAATTGCAGAGCAACAGTCATGCTGACAGGTACTGAATTCCAGGTTAGCCATATTGAAGTGTGCAGTATTTTTGCTGCAGTCCTTTTTGGTCGTTAGTGAAACCTACTGATGACTTGTTGAAGCAGTTGGTAACACCTAAGGGTTACTCAGAGTTCAGCCTTTTAGCAGATACTTACCTTATCTGTACTTGTCCCTATTGGAAGATCACTGTTTATTCTCATTTTGAGCTCCATGATTTGGATAGCTTTTTACACATTGCTCATTATAAATTATACTTAGTGTGTTTCCATTTGGCCTGGATACTTCTCTCTTTAAAAGCTTATTCCAGGATTTGTTCATTATCTCTGTTTCATGTTCAAGTGGCCCTTTAATAACGTTGGTGAGAATTTACATGTGATTTGGAGCCTTTTGTCCAGTTTCAGTTTGCATCCCCTTTTCATTTATGGCACAAGCACAAACTTCATTCTGCTGTGGGTACAGCAGTTAAATCAGTGTTGTTCAAAAGTGTTGGAAGACTTGGTTGCAGAGACAACTTACTGGTCACTGCCTTAATTTCAGACTGACAGTGGAGAAAACATGAAAGCTCTGCTGAGCCAGAGCATTGCTGATGTCACAGTAGCAATCAATACCTCTCAGCAAAATATTTACTGATGGATCCACACTTGTCAAAACCTTGGGGTAAAAAAGGCTGGAATAGATAAAGAAGTACTTTCCCTCTTGCCTAGGGCTCTACGACTTGGTCGAAAAGATAAGTTCTTGTTTAATCTTGGTTGAAGAGGGCACATGACTTGCTGAGGCATCGCTTACTCTGCCTGTTGCTTTTCTGTCTGAGAGGCCATCTATTAAGTAGTACACTGGCAGAAGCTTACTCTCTTTTATGTAGTACTTGTCATTTGAAGATCTCCAAATCTGTCCAAAGTGGAGGAAATTTATAATCTCTGTCTTGTAAATTTGGAAATTAGGAACAGACAGACACTCAGGGTCAGAAAACCATTGCCAGCACTGGAAGTAGAACCCGGCTTTTTGAGTCGTAGTTTCTGATCTTGCTAAAAACCAGAGAGCAAGTGGGGAAAGGAAAATGGTTCTCAATTTACTTCTGAACCTACCTTCTGTTGCAGTTAAGTTGCTAGGCTGCCACAGTTTCATATTTACCCATGCAAAATAACAATACAGAGCTGTTTGCAGAGTGTAACCCAAAACACTGCTTTGCGTACAGGGGCAGTAGAGCATTGCGCAGCTGAGGAGTGCCCGTGCACACTCTGGGGAGGGTGGGGTCATGAGGGCCAGTGTTGTCCTTTAATGCAGCTCCAGCTATGGAGCTGGATCCAAAGGAGTGGGGATTATTTATCCGTAACTATGTACAGAGCCAGGCAAAATGATGCCTTCATCCTGCTTTGATCCAAGATGTTGCTGAAATATAAATAGTATAATAATATATTTTTAGATGCAAAGGCAGTGAACTTGCAAGGAGCAAATGGAAAATCCTCACGCATTGCAGCATCCAGTGAACCTGCTATGCTTTCTTGCTTCCACAAGTCATTCACACATACTGTTACTCTCACTGTTAGGAAGTAGGGAAGCCCTTTCAAACCTAATTTGCAAACAAGTACAAGAGAAAAATAGTTATTTGTACAGAATAACTTCAGAGACTCTGTATTCTGTGTACAACTGACTTGAAGAACGTTACTGCTGCTTTTAAAAATGTCAGACACTGTCTTATTGTGAGGTAGTATCTCACTGGGAAAGACACTCTCCTAAATTCCAAGAGTCCACTGTTAGAGAAAATGACATTAATTTTTCATACTTGTCTCTGGTGGAGTCATCTCCTTTCTGTGAATCACAATTCACCTCTGCTAGAGAAGGCTGGAACATAATGAACATTTCATTTGTACCTATGTTCTTAAATTGGTCCCCATCACTGCGTTCAAACATCTGCTCCCTGGGGAAGACCATTTGCCTCAGTATTTTGATTTGGAAATTGTACTGACGTAAATAGACAGCAACATCAGATTCAGCGTCTTGAATGCACTTTCCAGTCTCTGCATATCTTCAGGCTATCTACTAGGAAAAAGATTTGAAAGTATTTCCTGTGAATGCACTTAGATGCTAAGTCATTTAAATTCTCAGCCTTTTTAGCCGTTGTTGTTACCAGGCATTTGTATAATGGCACAGAGAAATGTTCCCTGCCTCCCCCTCACCCCAGCACGTGGTCTGGTGGGCTTGAGGACAGCGACTTGAAGGATCCCTTTGTTAAAACGGGCAAGTCATCTTTGAAATGGAGGGTGGCTTGATCTGATTGGAGATGGTAGGTTTAGTTTTATGGAATAATTCAACAATATGCTCCTCTGTCACATGGAAGTAACAGGCAACTTTAAAAATCCCCAGGGGACCCGAGTGTCCAGCCACTCAAAGAGCAGCCAGGAGTCTGAGAGAGCACACACCTCTTGCTTTTTCTCTGTGATAGCTCTGGGAATGTATTTTTCTAATTCTGAAACGGGAACTAATTGAATGCTGAAGATCATTTGTGCATATTGCTGCTGAAATGAGGTGACAAAAATTCCCAAATTTCTGCTAGCATAAAGCAAAGTGAAGATGTGTGCTGTGCTTTTCTAAAAGATGTCCCAGAAGACTTGTGGTGTTAAAGATAGCTTGTGGAAGGCTGGCCATGCTGTTGTGTTGTGTTTTCTGTTTCATGGCATGTAATGTAACCTAAAATTCTTCCTTTCAGGTTCTGTTGTTTGGGGGTTTTTTAAAGAGTGTTTTTTTCAAGAGTCTTTTTTTCCTTTTTTGTTTGGTCTGTTCAGGAAGAATACTGATACAGGACACGATAAGAGTAAAGATGAAGTCTTGATGGTCTGGTGGGATAAAGAATTTTTAAGTAGAATGCTTTTAAACTTCCTTTGATTAATACCCACTTGAGTCTAAAATCTAATGACCAGTTTAGACTCTCCTTGCATTCCCTTTGATTATCTTTGTTATGAACAGGCCTGGCGATTGTGGGGGTCATTCCAGCAGCACAATCAGCAATGACCAGATGTCATACTCCTATCATAAAGCTCGAAAGCATACTGGAAACCAAAACAAACCATTCTGTATCATCCAGACTGTTGGAAGCCTTTACAATGATCAAGAACTGATGCTATTCATGGTCCCAGCTTAATGAGTGCTTTACACCTTACCAGTAGAATCTCTCTTGCTCATGTCCTGCTCAGGGATGTACAGGTATCTTCAAGGCTTTGAAGGACTGATATAAGAAAAGTCACATTCTGGTTGATCAGTTAGTCTCTTGTATATTTATATCTAGTTTTTCTGCTGCTGCCCTGCTTGTCTCAAGGTAGATGTAAGAAATAGTGAACAAATTTAGGATTATGCTAAACAGAAGCTGTACATTTGACGTTATAACTGCAGAATTTTGACTTAATTGCTTCCAACTGCAGAAGCATGTATATATTTGTAAGGTACTGAGTACCTTGGCCTCTTAAACTGTAAAACACTTAGCACCTCTGGGATTTAGCAAAACACTTGGCTATTTTCCTCTCTCTCACATGTTGTTCTCAGCTGTATGAAAGTGTGAGAAATGGTTTAGAGAAATGGTGAGCTCATGGTTCAGAGATGGCCTAGGTCTATTCTAGTTGTAGAAATAGGGCAGGTGTGCTCCATTGGTGCCACATCTCTCTGTTCTGTCCCTCTAACTCCTCATTGCTCATTTGCCACGTAAAGTTCCTGGACTAGATAGAGGCTCTGAGATTCCCTGTGATCACTTATTTATTGAGCCATGGCAGAGTGAAGCCTACGAGCACAGAGCAGACTGTGGAGTTGAGCAGTGCAACTCACACCCACCCTGCGTAATACAATAACTCTGAGCTGCGTTTTGTTTCCTTGTCTCATTTTTTATACAATTTAGCAAACAGTGCTCTGCTCCACCCTGGGAAAAGGGAGCCGACTCAGGGAGAAGAGCGACTGTGAAAGGAGCAGCAAGGGCTGTGGCAGTGGCTGCTGCCCCACTGCCACCCATTCCCATCTTTAGAGGAGAAAGCCCTTCTCTCCTCGTCTTTTCCTTGGCTCCCATTTGGATAGAGCAGTGATAAGGATGACCTTGTGCATCCTTGTGTTGTCCCCTGCTCCGAGACGCAGATGGTTGAGCAAAGACTGGTTTGGTGAACAGGAGGAAGGTGGGCATGTGGAGAGACTGTGCACCACGTGGAAAGAGCAGCAATGAATGGCCAGTGAGATCCTGGTCTCCATCCATAGCCTTGGTCTGACTCTGTCAGCAATCAGAGCAGGCTTTGTCCTGTATGAGACATTTTGTTCTTAAGCCTCAAAGCATGAAAGTGCCCTAGTCATGTTTTGCCAACAGCTAATGGTGTAAACACAGTGAAATGAGTGAGCTGCAGTATAAGAGGGTGCTGTAGACATGCTATCCTCTGTGGACTGGGTGTGGAGCAAACCCTGTTATAGCTGTGGGGTTTTTCCAGATTTCATTGCTGTTGACAGTCAGTCATCCTCCAGAGTCCCTCTGGAGGCTGAAGATAGCCTGCATTAACTAAAGTGACTGCCTAGGTGACCTCTGGGAAAGGAGATTTTGCTTTTGATCCAGTTCATTTTTCACATCACAGGCAAGAAAAATTACTCATGAAATTGCCACTTTGCTGGGAACACGAGCAGAGAAGCCTGGGATGGTGGTGGCTGCACAGAATGTTACCCATTGAAAGTGGCCTGGGAACAGTGGGAAGGGTCACTGTGGGCTGCAGTGGCACCTTGGCCTGGGTGCTCTGTGTGCAGTGAACAGTTTGAATGGTCCCATTCCCAGTTCCTTAATTGACTTTGGCAAATCTGAGATGTTTATGTGTGTGTTAGTTATCTAAAGTTTTTCTGTTCCTGGATGAACAATTAATTGCTTCTGACCTGTTAATAATGAATTTTCATTTACTGCTGATTTCCCTGACACGTGACAGAGTCCTTCTTACTGGTTGGGTGATTGTAGCTGGTCTGGGAAGGGAAATATACTTTCTCCAAATATTTCTCTAGCACAGTATTGCTTTTCTGTGCATTAATCAGTGATGAATACAACTTATTTCTGTATGTGGTGGGTTTATATTTGCCGTAAGTGTTTCAGAGCACTGCGAATGTCTAAGGTCTGGCTGAGGGAGAAATGTGATAGCGCAGCTAAGTTGTAAGGCTTGGGCAGTGAGGAGAGGCATTCACGCTGTTTGCTTTTTGCATCTTTGAACTTTAAAGTAGGTTTAAAACATTTTATCTTCTAATTTAATGGTATAAATTCTATTTGGATATGAAGAAATAGCAAAAGAACTTGCTCCAGCAGGGAAGCTTCCTGTACACAAGCAATAATCAGAAAAGATGCTGAACTTAAACCACATGATATTTGCAATGATTGCCATTTCTCTGGGGCTGGTAATGAGGAACTTGCCAAGTGTCACAGCTGGCCCATCACCAGCGATGATCCATTAAAAAGTTGTTTGCTGCTTGGCTTTCACCCCTTGTGGGAAAGGGCAGAGGAGAAGGCAGCTCTTGAGCACTCTGGTCTTGGTTCTCTGCATCTGATGCTGGCTACGTCTCACCTCACCTGGGGTTTGACCCTCAGCTGGTCAGGGATGGCAGTCATGTCCTCAAAGGACTCAGGATCTGACCCCTCTGTGACATCTCTGGCCCTTGCTGGCATGCTTAGATATCAGCATTCATCCAGCACTGCTGATCCTCCTCTCCACACCTTGCCAGGTGTCAGAGCTCTCTGTCTCCATGGTGCCTCTTCATATTACTCTTTGCTTATTTAAAAAGGGAGAAGAAAGCCAGGTGGTGTCAGGCTGCATTGTGCACACTGCCAATTCACCCTCTTACAGCCCTACTCTGTAATTTTCTCTGTGACTAAAGGGAAATCATTCCATCTAGTGCTCCATTTTTTTTTTTTAATTTCTAACAAGGTTTTGCACTTGCAAACCTTTTTAATGGACCATCACTGGCAATGGGCCAGTGCAGAGAATAAGTGAAGAACCCCCATATTTTCTTCTTTAGAAGACAAAACCTCCACATTTTATTCTTTTGACTAAAAAACATGAACACCTGACTTATTAGGTAAAAGAACAGATGGTAGAAGCTTGAGGGATAGTGTGCACACACAAAACATCTGCTGTGCAGATAGTATTTAGAAAATGATGATATCAGAGCTTGTTGCATTCCACAGGCTGTAAATTGTGGAAATGTCCCTAAAAAGCACAGCCCCCAGAATAGGACCACACCCCAGATTTGACTGCCCTGAAATGCTGGACCTGGATCTGGTTCTGCTGGCTTGATAATGCTCTGCTACTTACCCAAAGGTTAATTGTTTAGGGTTATGTTCCTTACTCCATTCTTCCACTGTCCCCCAGTGCAGGTCTGCCTCCTGCATGACTAATCCATTGCGTATTCCTGATGTGATAGTCCAAGTCCTATTTATCTGTTCTGCCTTGTTATCTTCATTATATGTTCTGTGCTCAGAGAGGTATTAATTTCTGAATATCATGCTTTCCATAGTGACTGCTCAGCAGCCATCTCATTATGGTCTTAAAGATACAAGGCCAGATGCTTTCATTTATACTGGATAAGCCTCTGAGGCTTACATGATCCGTTCCCAAACAATAACTTACAGAAATATTCTGCCTTTTACATTCCAAGAACTTTTGTTTGAGGGCTACCTCAATGATAAATTATTTACAACAAATTTTATCCAAATTATCTTCTATTTTCATGTTGAATTTTAATCTATTTTTTTCTTTCATATTCTTTTGTTTAGTATCTTTATAGATTTAACATGACTACCAAAATGGAAAATCTCTTCCTAAGTATGAGTCAGCATAACCAGCTTTTACAAGCTTCAAAACTCTCCAGATTATGACACCTTCATACTGTGAAAATGGGAGTTTAAAATCATCCACTGCCTGTGGTGTATAATTTATCCACCTCATAGGCTATTAACTACAGCAATTTGTATGAGTCTAACGTAGCAAATTTCAGATGTTGTTTCCATTTCTGCTTTTGTTTTGCTTCACTGGCAAAATTTTATTGATTTCAGTGGTGGCAGATTAAGCCTTGCATATGTTTAATTTTCATAAGCCAGCAAAAATGTCTTTCCTCTTTATTGTGCCCATTTCCTTCAAATATTTCTGTGTGTCTTTACACAACTCTCCCACTCAAATTTCAACATCTTCCAAGTCTCATTCCTCAGCTCGAGTTGTCTAAATCCCAACAAGTATTGGCTCAGACTGAGGGCTTACCCAGCAAAGGGTCTGCCCCTGCTGTGTGGTACAGACACTGCTTCTGTTTGCTGGAAGGTGAAATAAGGTATTGAATGAAGATGCTTTTCTGCATCACCTGGGTTTTGAGACTGGTTGGGTGTTTCACGGACTTGCAAACCAGCAGATAGATAAATGGTATCAGCAATATACTGTTGGTTCTGAGGAAAAAAGTCCAGTTACTGAGCTTTAGGTTAGCATGAACAATATCCAGAAGGAGTGACCAGCGAGCAAACTCTGGTCTTCGAACCTCCAGGGACAGGTGATTCCCTGCCCTGCCCAAGAGCAGCCAGTTCGAACTGGAATTGCTGAGGGCGCTGTGGTATGGGTTGTCCACATCTTGTACATATTCTCTTAAATAAATCTCTGCCTGGGGTTTGTCTTGAAGTGAAAANGTCTTAAATAAATCTCTGCCTTGACAGGTGGTACTGGGGTTTGTCTTGAAGTGAAAACTAATATCTGGGAAGATCACAAACTCCTAAGACATGGATCTTCAATAGACTTCAAGCTGTTAAAAGGACCATCGCCTGAAATATCATCATGTCCATGTAATGTACAGACCTGTGCTGCTAACAGGAAACATGCAGGGATATTTATCTTGTCATGCCCATGTCTAATGTTCCTATCTTAATCTAGACGGACAGAAAAAGATTTATACTTCTTAGCTACTCTACATTAATGAAAAACACTCTTCTCTTCTGCCCTCTCTCTGCAGCTGAAGGGCAGTCTCTGAAGTGGGAGTGAGACCACAGTCAGACCTTGAGGTCTTGGAAATGTCAACGGACTGAGTTCACTGTGTGTGAGTTAGAAATGAGGCATAGCAATTTGGTGAAGATGTGGTTAAAGCTGGGGAACACTGAGCATAAGTTGTGTTTTCCTGTGATTCCCCTGGGAAGAATAAGTGTCTCCTGTGGAAAAGGACATGCTGCTGTCACCAGAGCTTTAGTTTTAGCTGCTGAAGTTACATGGCAAGAGAAGATGTGTGAAAATGTCCAGTTCAGAAAATTTGGCAAAGAGTGTGGTGGCTGATCCACTTCTAGAGGCACATGTGAAAATTTGCTTTCAGTAGAGCAGTCTGGGTGGATACTTGGTGAAAGCCTGGTTAAAATCTGTCAGCATTATGAAAACTGTGTCTACACCTTGCTGATAAAGCCACTGAAGATGGACATTTTGTCTGTGTGGCTATGTAAGGCTAAAGTGACAGGAGTCATCATAGTTGGCACAAAGCTGCAAAAGTAAAAATGCTTTTGTGCAGATAAAATGTCTCCAGGACATAAGAACAGCTGAGTTAAGATGACCTGATAGGGAGGGAGAGACACTCTGTTTGGATTGGTGTTGTAAATGATGTAAGTGCTGATTTTTACTAGCCTGGGGTATAGCTCACAGGTCACCTTGAGCAAGCAAAGAGCTGCACAAAATAGATTAGGGCTTTTGAGTCATCTCGTGGAACATACACTTTGGTCCTAATGAGCAGTGTTTATTCTTCATTGAAACTCAACTTCTTTGATTCTAATCACAAACATTCTTTTTAGCCCCTCATGCTGAACAGACTTCAGATGTATTTTATCTGCTCAAGTGACCAGTTGTGCTGAGGTCAAATCCTGCCTATTATTAGGAATGTGTGTATTTAATAAAATATCTTGCTTATATCTAAGTTAAGCATTTTTTATCTTAGATAGGTGTGATTTAATGTTTCTGTTTCTAAGATGTTTTTCTCTGTTCCCCCAAAACTGAATAATAGTTTGAGAGACTGAGAGAAAGAAGGGTGGGAAGAAGCAGACATCTAAGTAAAACATATGTTGAACGGGAAAAAAATCAGTCATCCTGGGTTCTGGGCCTGTGATTATTTCCACATGCCTGGACCGTATCACTGTGCTG
This sequence comes from Atrichornis clamosus, assembly GCA_013400975.1. NCBI lineage: Eukaryota > Metazoa > Chordata > Aves > Passeriformes > Menuridae > Atrichornis > Atrichornis clamosus. The sequence continues at coordinate 53,164 of WBMZ01013911.1, forward strand.
TGTGCCATTAATGTCATTAGATGCTTTATGCCAGAGTGGATTTTTTGTGTGTGCTGGTGAGATTGCAGGATTGAGACCTCGATGGGTAAATGTTGCCAGTGCCATGTGGGCACTGAGGGGGTGCTGCTGCACGGGGTCTGCGCCCTTCCAAACCCCCTTCTTGTGCTGTGCGTGGGCACATGCCCAGCCAGCCCCGCAGCCCTGAAGTGCCAACAACTGCCTGGCTGCTTAACCGGCCTCCAGGCAACAAAGCTTGTCCTCAGCTCTTTTTAAGAAAAACAAACAAGAAAAGTGGCTAATCCAGCCCACCTTGTAAAAAGTGATATTTTTAACTGGTGCTTGGTGCTGGAGGAAGGTTAAAAAGAAGCCTAATGTTCCTATTCAAAAGTGCCTATGTGTCCAGAAGAAACATCAGCCTTTCCCCCTTATTTTTGTCAAGGCTGATTTGTGAGAGTGTGAGACCTTGGGATCCATCACCATTCCTTTTGGTTCCTGGTGAAAGGAAAAGAGATTTGATTGCTCCCTCCAGATAAAAATACAGAGAAGTCTTCTAGGCCAGAAAACAACTTTTTTCCTTTTCTTTCCTTTTTTTGTTGTTATTTGAGCTTGCCAGATTGGTCTGCTCTCTGCTCTCCAAGTGTGTGGGCGGCACAGAAGAGGTTGCTGAGACAAAGAATTGGGGGAGGGAGGAAAGAGAAGTGAAAAATACCTTTGGATTGGAGGCATGGTGTATGGGAGGAAGAGGCGCAATGGCAGGAGCAGTGTTGTTTTGGTTTGCGGAAGTTTGCGGCAGATCAGAAGAAGCTGTGGTAGGTCAGAGACGCTCAGTCTAGATGCTGTAGTGGTGAATATATTAGCATGGTTTAGATCCTGGGGACACGGACATTCTTCTGTGTTTGGTAACACGAAGCTCATGTCCTGCTCTGATCCCTCCTCCTGGAAGTGGAGATGTGGGATGGAGAAGTGACTGGATGGAAACATGACCATTTCTCTACTCGGCACAGTATTTGCACTTGATGTTCATCTGCTTTGTGCTTTGATAAAGTAGGTACAAAACAAGCAGCATTTGTTGAAGGTAAAGCTCTGATTTTTTGTACTGTTTAAATTCTGTTTTCCTGAGCTGAAGAACCGAAACTCATTTCTCATTCATTTCTCAATAAGAGCTGCCCCCAGTCTACTACATCTGGCTTGTGACCTTTCCTGATACTTCTGTGAGACTGAGTTGGATTCAAAATGTCTTTTAATTTGAATAATATGAAAAGGAAGTTAAAGGACATAACAAGCGAAGAAGGTTAAATTTCAGGTAAAACTTGAAAGGCCACAAAGAGTCTAGGATGGGGAGGTACAAGACATTCAGTATCTGGTGAGAGAGAGCAGGAGACTGGAGAAGGGACTGGAGTAAAAGATGAACAGAGGGAGTGGGAAGGGGCAACACCTGTAACAGGAATGACATGATTTGTTTGGTATTTACACCAGCAAGATTCCTCTCACCAGAGCTGGAAAACTCACCCTTGCCATGTGTTTTGCCCTTGAAGTATTTGACCTTCAGCTGCTTTGGTTCCCTGGAGGCCAATGCAAAAGAGCTTGCGAAAGGAGGTCTGTCCAGTAAAGTTTTGTAAATAAGTCACATTTCCTCTGAGATAGCCTTGTAGGAGAAGATGGAAATTTTGGGGTGAGAAGGGGTGCTTGAGGAGCCAGTCCTGGAAGAGGATTAGGGACTTTCCTCTGTGACCCCAGGAGCCTTTCAAAGCCCAGGCTAAAACTTTGTGTGGGGAACATTCTCATGGACATGTGGTGTGAGCCTGCCTGCCTATCTTGCCAGCCCAAAAGGTTTCTTTTGGATCCTGATGCCCTTCACCGTCCTCTCCGAAGGACTTTCAACAGGGTAATAAAAAGGTGTTTCTCTGCTGGGCTAATATTTACATCACAAACATACGGTGCCTTTGCTTGGTTACAAACATCCATGCCTGTAAGCGAGAGGCTTTTCTCGGAAAGGGTGGCACAGGAAACAGAGAGGTTTTTCACTCCTGTTGTATCTGTTAAGAAAATTCTTTAGAAACTGCACTTCTATGCCACGAGAATGTTATTAAGATTACAAAGTCCGGCTCTCAAAAGCTCTCACGTGGTGGAGTGGAGGTTGTCTGTCTAACCTTCATTTGTACCCCGGTGCCTGTGTTTTCTGATTACCTTATTTACCTCTTTGGTTTCACAGAGTTCCTGCCTGTGCCGTTTTCAGAGGGCATTGAATGAAGGTTGCTAGAGTGAATTAACCTGTTGCTTGAAAAGGTCCTGATTTAAATTTTTGAAAAACTAAAAATATGCTTGTTTAGCTCAGGCAGAGAGGCATCATCTCGTCCTACAGGAATATTGTGAAAATGAATGTAGTGTTTGCTCTGCAGTCACACATTAAAGCAAAAATGCCATAAAAATGCTGATGATTCCAGCTGGTAATTTTGTTTTTCACTGCAGAATTTGGATGTTGCCTGTGATAAAGTGTGAATGAGCTACTTATATAGTCTATATATTGTACCAGTATTCCCTGTAACTCTGTGTGGAAAAACATTATGCTTCTATTGCTAAAGTCTGTCATATTGCCTTATCACATGATACTGTTCAAAGTTTCCAAATATTTAATAGCCACAGAACTGGGCTTGAAATAACAAGATTTCTCAGTCGTGCCATGTTGTCGTTGTGCTGTGCCTCCAGTCAGAATAAAAATAAAGATATTCACATGAGATTAAAGAAAATATTTGCTTAAAGATAGAAACTTCAGCTTTCTCTCTAGTTCTTATACTTGTTCTGAAAGCATAGGTCAGCTTCATTCAGGTGAGTTTTATAAATCAGCATTTCTTTGATTTTTAAAATTGCAATGTTTCTTCTGGTGACGTGTTTTTATCTTCATTTTCCATTACATTCAGATAGGCCTAAGATTTTTTTGAATCTTATTATGCTTGAAGAGGTAATCTGAAATAGCAGTGAGAGGTGAAGCTTTGAATTTAACATAGAAATGAAGGTGAGAGCTGGAGGCATTTGAAGGTCTAGTTGGTGTCATGCACAGCATGATACTTGTCCTAAGGAATGGGCTTTTGGCAGAGTCCAGGGGACCTTCCTGCAGACTGACACAGTTTTTCTGTATCATCTAAAAGCTCCTGGTCAGCCCAGTGCAATGTTTTATTGCCAAGCACATCTTACATTGAATTCTGTGATTTTCAGTCTCTTCTTCCTCTTACTGTCCCACAGGATTTTCTCAATATATTATCCCAAAAATATTCAAGGAAGAGGGAGCACTCTTGGCTTTTGGGGCATTACTTTCCTGACACCTTCATGCCCTGAGACACTCTCTTTGAAGATAAACCCCTCATCCAGTGGGGGCTTGTGAGCATGTGCATGCTGATGGAAAAATGTTGTGCAACTTGGCCTGAGGTCAGTTCAGTTCCTTGCCTTGGAAATCCTCCTTCTTGCTCAGCTTCCTGCCCCGCTCCAACACTGCTGTTCGTCTCCTCCCCTCCTGCAGTCATGCAGGGAGGTTATGATAAAACGCTGAGTGCTGGCAGCGTCAGGGTTAAGACTTGGATGTCCTGTGGCAGCTTTGGCTTTACATGAACAGGGGTGACAGCTCTTGAGCAGTGACATGAGGCCTCTGGCTCTCCTTCACCGAATCAATCCACACCCTGGACATCCATTGCAACACCTCCCTGATGTCTTCATTGCCCTGCCAGAGACAGCCTTTACCACTGCGCCGCTGCAGCTCCTGTCACTAAAGCAAACACATCTGATGTCTCATTTACACTGAGTGCAAATGGGAGGTGGTTAGTCAGCCTAAGGATTTTTCCTGTCCTTAAATTCCCCTTCCTGCCGTGCCTGCAGAGAATTGTATTGGGATAATTGAGCCACCTGGGTTAGCAGTTTCAGTGCTGTAGTTTGTAGGTATGAGTGGTGATTTTGATTTTAAGAATTTGAGCCAGAATTTTGAATTTCATTTGACTTACACTTTGAGATTTGGCTTTCATCCAGAGCTGCTGCTTTATAATAGTGCTTAATAATGACATAACTCATTATATTCCCAAATGGCTGCATAAACGTCAACTAATCAGCATATTGCTTGCTAAAGCAGTATCTATACCTTTGCATTACAGATAAAGAATTGAAAGCACACACCCCTTTCTTGTAAGTCACCTCCATTAATGGCAATAAGTTAATTTTAAAAGGATGCATAGAAGGCACAGTTTCCTAGCTGTTTCTTGTGCATGCTGGTGAGATATTTTTTCTTGAATGCCTTCCTGTTGAGAAAACCATTTTTCCTCTGGAGTTACAGTGGCCTAAGTTCCTGAGGGAAATCTGTTTTCTGTACAGGTGAAGTTTCACCCTAGTAGCAGTCAGAGACTCATGCTGAAAAAAGACCTAAGAATGTGTTCCCCCGAATTATCCCATCTTCCTAGATGAACTCCAATAGCTGAGAGCTACTGTATTGAGGCAATTTCTAGTCAGTCTTTGTTACCACAGAGTCAAGTGCAAGTGGTAAAAGAGAAACTGATTGTAGCTTTTAAACATAAAAATCATTAGGAGAACATTCCATGTACCTGGCAAATATTAGATTGATTTCCAGAGTCCCCACCTTTTACCCATACTGATATTTGGACTGTTTCTTGGCTGGATGTCTCTACCTGCAGCACCATTAAAGTGGATGAAACCCCCATCAAGAGAAGTTTTATTTCTTGTTTTGTCTTGCTTATGAAGAGTAAACTCCAGTTCTCCATAGAGCCAAATCCAGTTCCACAGGAGTTCTAGCTACATGAGGCTTGCATGAACTGCATTTTCATTTTCCTGGTCAGGCCTGTGCATAGGTATAATCATATCCTTGATCTCTGTGAGTTTGATTTTTCATCCACTCGTTCTTCCCTCTTTGTATCTTTTTCTGTGCCTCCTCCTGCACAAGACAGGTCTCTGCAGAGCTGGTTTTCCCTGCTGTGGTTCCCTGCAGGTGTATCTTGTGCTTCCCCTCAGTCAGGGTGGAATGGGCTGTTTGGCCATGTTGGGATGTCTTTTCCCAGACCGTGATGGTTCTCTGGCATCCTCCTTGCTGACTTGCCAGCCTTCTGACCAGGACACCAGGGAAGCAATGCAGATAGCCCTAACCCTTTGATTTCACAGCCAAACCCACTGCCTGGTGCCCAGGGCTAGGGGTTTTATCCCGGGAGGGCTAGGAGAGGTGCCCCATTGTCTGCTCAAGGCTGCTTGGGAAGATCCAAGCTTTTGGCTGATACACAGCCTGATGACCGTGAATCTATTTTCAGAAGTGCTCTGCAGCCTCAGCATCCTACTCTTGTGGTTAATAAGTATATTTAGCAAGATCAGACACTGCTTCAAAATACTCCTGCAGCAGATTTCTCCTGGCTTGGACAGCAGCACTGCCGCTTGGCCGGAGTTTGCTGGATGCTGTTCATGAATGGGAATGGATTTAGAGGCTGGGTTTTTGTTGGGTCCAACCTAATACCTTTGTCAGTGATTTAGAAGGGAGTGCAAATGGTGCTGATACTGATTTTTATATTTTTATACTTGATGCCAGAATGGGAGGCCTTACCCTTATTGACAAGGGCAAAGAAACACCTAAGGGGACCTAAAAGGTATTGACAGAGAGAACTGTAAAATAGGAACAGGGCAAGAGGTAGGTTTTCCCTATGGCTAGAGGAGAACCTGAAGCATGAAAGACTGTGGAGTAATTTGGAATAGAGCAAGGTCTGAAAGGGACTTGGAAGTGACAAAAACCAATCAGCAATAAGTTTCAGTGCGATGTGTCTGTGAAGGAAAGATTTGCCATATGGGAAATAATCCCCAAGGAATTATCACAGAACAGGGCGGACAGGCCGTTTTACTGCCATGGATGGCTCTGAGGGGCTGTGTCCTCCAGGAGCTGCTCCACAGCACAGGGGGAAGTTTGGGGTGGGAGAGGATGCTGGAGTTTTTCAGGAAAAAACCCCCCCAATTTTAAAATCAATTGAAATTGTTTATAATTTTCTGCCAAACAGGATGACTCACTCTGGCAGTCTTCCCTCTTCACCCTCCCCTTCAGACAAACAAACAAAGCCAATAAGTTGCAAAATATAAAATAATCAGAAAAGATAGCAATTGAAAATTTTCCTTTTGGTATATTCAAAACAAAGGGCTTAATTATTTTTTTTTTTAGGACATCATTTCAGAGCTGGATTGAATGACCATAACTTGAAAAAATGAGGTAAAAATAACTCCAAAAATAAAATGCTTTATTTTGAGTTAAAGAAACATTTTGTTCAGTGAGACGCACAAAGCATTCATTTTTGGACCAACATGAAGTTATATTTTTTTTTCTAGCAATCTCTTGGTTGAGGCAGTGAACCAAGAAGTCAATTATTCACAGAGCTGTAGCAAGATTAAGGTAAGAATGGAAAGCAGAGCTGAAATGAGAAACTGAGGGAGAAAATTTGGGATTGAACATTCAAGTCAATCTTCATTCCTCCAAATGAAACGTATTTGATGTTGTAAATTTCTGGACCCTTTGCTGACGGGCTGAGAGGGTGAGGTGCCCCCACAGAAGAGGAAATTGGCAGTGTCCTTGTGCCATCTGTGGGTCCCCAGGGAGCAGAGCAGGGTGCCGTGATGGGTAGGTGTGACCTGAGAGATGTCCTGCACCCATTGGGGTGTGGGGGCCACACTACGGTGCTCCTGGGGACGAGTCCTCACCCCACCCGCTGCTGCTGTAGATGCATCATCTGGGGAGGAGAAAAAAACCAGAAGGAAAAAAAAGTAAGATTCTTCTGCCAAGAAGCTGCCATGAGCTCTGCAGAGTGTGACTTGGGGCAGGGATGAGCAGAGTGCTGCCTGCGTGCTGCTCAGCTGAGGAAGAGCTGCTGCTTGGCTCTGGGGTCTGGGTGCAAGTCTCGGCTGGGCAGGTGGGAGCCAGTGGGTGAGCCGGCAGTGGTGACTGGCTGCTGCTGGAGGGCTCAGGAGAAGCTCCTCTTGCAGGTTGAAAATGCTGGACACAGCTTTCCTCAAGCACGCAGCACTAGTGCAAACACCCTGACTATGCCTTTTGGCTTGGGCTTTTTTTGCACTGCTTTTTTTTTTTTTTCCCCTTTCTTTCTCTTTTTTTTTTTTTTTTCTCCAGAAGTGCTGAGACCTCAGCACACAGGCGTCCTAAGCAAATAATCCTTACAACACAGGCAAGAGAAAATCTTATTTCCCATTTTTCCGGTGGCAGAGTCGAGGCAGTGGGATGGCAGGATTTGCCCAACACCATGGTAAGAGTTGGGAGGCAGGGCTGCACTCGCGGCTGCACAAGTTTGACTCCCGCTCCTTTGCAGAGAGCAGAGCGACTGCGGCGCAGCATAGAGATGCATGAGCTAGTTTTAAACGAGCCAGCTGGGGTCTGCCGTGGCTGGCTGTGGCAGCTCGGTGCCTGCTGTGTTAATTTACCCTTAGACCAGTGGACAGGAGAGAGATGCAGGGAGATGAGTGTGTGGGCAGGGGCGAGCGGTGCTGGAGATGGAGAGGAGAGAACGAGCAGGCTCCTGCACGAACTGCGGGATGCAGAGAGCAACCGAGGGGCCCTGGCTGCGGTCCCTGCGTACCTCCTTGCACCACTCTCGGCATCCCCCTGCTTTTTCTAACGCTGGCCATTATCCATCTGCGGAGGTAATGAGCTGGAGCGCAGGAAGCATTGTATCTGGGCTGAGCATGCGAGCCCCGCACAAAAGAGTTTACGGGGCGTGATGCTTTTATTATTTCAGTCTGTGGCGAACCATTCTGCGTTTCGAGCACTTCTTTGCTATTAAATAATTAATAATTAACCTGCAAAGGCCGTTTGAAGACTCTGGTGTGGTGATGTCTGGTAATAATTTTTTGGTAACTTTCCCCCCCCTCCCCATTCTAATTTATTCCAGGGTTTTGCAGCGGGGAGCGAAAGTTTCACATGGCCAAAGTCGTTTGGTTTTATAAACGGGTCCTTAATTTTTTCTTTTTTTTTTTTTCCTCGTGGAGTCAGCGGTGCCTCCCGCTTTGTTCGCAGCGTTGCCGGGGCGCCGGGTACCGGCGGGTTTCAGCGCGGCCGGCAGCCCCCGGCAGCCCCGCACAGCGCCGGCAGCACCGCGCGTGGATGCCTTCGGCCGCCGCGTTCTGCGCTGTGGGACCGCGGTGCGTGCGTGGGGAGGGGGGACACGCTGCATCGATGAAACGCCGGCAGCTATTTCAGGAAGCCGCGAAGTCTCCTCCTTCTTATGTAAATAAAGATGACAGCTCGGAGCGCCGGTGCCGCGGCGGGCGGTGCGGGGGTGGGCGGAGGCTGCCGGCGCGGGGCAGCCGGGTCCCGCGTGGGCCGGGGACTGCGGAGCGGAGCCGGAGCCGGGCGGGGGCTGCGCCGACATGGGGGGGCAGGTGACGAGAAACCTGCTCTACGGTAAGGACCGGCCGCCCCGCCGCTGCGGGAGGAGGCTGGAAAAGGTGCGGCGGGGGATGCCGGGGATGCGGGTTCTGCCCGACTCGTCCTCCCGGAGCATCCCGTTCCAGGAGCGGGGCTGGCCGGGGAGGAAGCCCGGGCTGGGATTGTGCTCGTCTGGCTACACCACGGGGATAAGGCATAAAATACCTGCCCGGGCAGTGCTGGGAGGTGTCAGGCTCGACGGAAGAGTAGCTGTGCTCGTGTGTGTCCGTGTGTGCTGTCTGACAGCCCCCATCGGGGGAACACCAGCCCCGATGGGCAAGGTTACTGCCAGGCAGCTGAGCGGGCTCTCAGAACAGCCACCTTATTTCTCCTTTCCACCAGCAGTTCCTTCTTAATTGAATTGATAACGTTTGGAATGAATGCTGGTGTGAATTGACGAAGCTCAGGCTATCCAGTGAAGCCCACTCCCTGGGTTTGCTGGGTGATGTACAGCACGGGAGAGGGACTGGAACACCCTGCATAGGCCAGCGTTAAACCAGAACGTGAATCTATAGACAACGTGTGATACTAGCCACGTCCCTGCCTGCACAAATCTCATGCCATAAATACTATGAGAATATTGCACTCCTTAGTATTACACTTGTTTTTTGCTCTGAAATGTTCTGTGTAAGTTTGGACGTAGTAAGTGTGCTGTGTGCTCAGTGAGGTATGAATGTGTTTTCAGAGACCCTTCCTTGTCACAATAGTAAACATGGATATGGAAGACGCAGGTAAAGCACCCCATGGGTTTGGAGTATCTGGTATCCTTTCTTTGAATAGAGATGCATGAGGTATATACATTTACACTGTGAATATTCATATTACAGCCCCGATTCTTGTCATATTTTCTACCAAGAACAAACCCTATAGTTTAAGGAACAAATGGACATACTTAGGAAGTAGATGACTCTCTCCCTAAAGATATTTAGCAAGATAATAGAGATTTTTATTTGTTCATCTTTTGTGTTCTGAAGTTTCTGTGGCCTGATCTTACATCTTATCTAACCTCATGATATGCATGCAATATGCAGAAGAGTTGTACTGTTGGGTCAACATAAGAAAAAAGGCGCTCTGGTTGTTTTCTTGTGATTGTAAGTGCCTTTTCCCCTTTGAAGCATTATTTGAATGAATTTGGAAAAAAAAAGGTCTGTGAAAGAATAATAGCTTTATATGTTTCCTGTGTGTGCAAGGGGCTTGGCATTCCTGTTGGGGCCTTCTCCTGCCTGCAGCTGGCAGAGCACTGCACAGTAATCTTGCAACTTCTGCCTTCCAGTGATTCTTTTCCAGCAAGCATGCTTCTCTTTAATTTTTAGTTGTAGGGAGAGGGAGACTAATGAGGTGATGTGGGTAATTAACTCAAATTTTCCTCTTCAAACTGAGGGGCTACAGGCTGTGTTATGTACAGAGGTGATGCACTGCTTTGTTCAGCACAGTGATACTTTGAAAAAAGTAGGGATTATATTAAAAAAAATAATCACACTACAAAAGCACGTTTAACAAAAATAGACTACATCTGCACTTGTGGTTTGTCTGTGGCTACTGTTCCTCTGGTTCAATCTTTCTGTTGAATATTTCTGTTTCAGATGTGTCTCAAAATAGCTGAGGAAAGAGAACAGAATCTGTATTCATTTATTGTAAGTTTAATTGAAAGTGAATGTAACGATAGTGAAAGGAGTTGTATTGATAATCTTAGGGTTGACAATCTTTGTTTTAGATAGCACAGGTAAATAATCAATCCACGTCCTCCAGATGTTTTTGCTGATCTCTCCATACTGCAAGAATGGGCTGGGATTTTCACAAGCACCTAACTATTCAATGAAAATTCCCTCAGATAGGGAGATATTGCGCATGCTGTCTGATTGCAGCTCTGCTGAGCTGGTCCTGGCAAGACAGCAGTTTCCCTGAAACATGTGCCCAGAGATGGGTGCCAGGTCCCTGCCTCTGCCGGGGCATGCCCTGACCTTGGCAGGGTCAGAAAAGTAAATTGAGCTAAAAGCTCCTGAAGTGGCTCTTGAGGGGGGCACACTTTCAGAAAAGACATAAAATCAGGCTGCTGATTTTTAAAAACTGTGGGTGCCTTGATGTAAGAACAGAGGTTGGGTGCTGGCTGACAGCCAGCTGAATGTGAGCCAGCAGTGTGCCCAGGTGGCCAAGAAGACCAATGGCATCCTGGCTGGTGTCAGCAATAGTGTGGCCAGCAGGACCAGGGCACTGATTGTCCCCCTGTACTCAACACTGCTGAGGCCACACCTCGAGTGCTGTGTCCAGCTCTGGGCCCCTCAATTCAGGAAGGACATTGAGGTGCTGGAGCAAGTCTGGAGAAGGGCAGCAGAGCTGGGTAAGGGTCTGGAGAGTAAATCATTTGAGGAGCAGCTGAGGGAGCTGGCGTTGTTTAGCCTGGAGAAAAGGAGGCTCAGGGGAGACCTTATCACTCTCTACAGTTTAAAGGAGGCTTTAGCGAGGCGGGGATCAGCCTCTTCTCCCAAGTAGCAAGTGGTAGTACAAGAGGAAATGATCTTGAGCTGGGAGGTGTTTAGATTGGATATTAGGAAAAAATTTTTAATGAAATGTCAATCAGGGATTGGAACAGGCTGCCCAGGGAAGTGCTGGAATGAAAGTTCCTGGGAGTGTTCAAAAAGCATGTAGATGTGGTGCTTAGGGACATGGTTTAGTGGTGGACTTGGCAGGGCTGGTTAAGGGTTGGACTTAATTGTCTTAAAGGTCTTTTCCAATCTTAATGATTCTGTGATTCTAGTTTTATAGTAAAGTGCAACCTCACACAGACCGTCCTGAAGAACACTTGGCTTCATTTTACCCTCTTTCACTCACAAATCCACTTTCAAGCAGCAAAGTCATGCAGCAATCCTTCTGGACACAGAAGTCTCAACGCCCTTTGGTTCGAGGAAAGCCACGGGTGGGTGATGTGTCATGCACAGGGTTGTGTGGCCATTGTGGTGACACTGGATGTCCCCAGACCTGCACTGGTGCTCGGGTCTATGGAGTGAAGTCCTGCAAATCAGTACTGTGCTGATGCTGTTGAAGCCAGACTGAGGTACGCACGTGCTCACATGGACAGGCATTTCCTTGCGTGAAAATGCTGCTTGCCCATTGGTACATGGCCAGAGAACCTTGCTAATCTGTCCTAATGATGGAGTTGGTGGGTACTGAATGGGCCCTGAGTCACATGAAAGAATGTTTCCCAGCTGATGGGATGTGGAGGAAAAATAAGCTTTTAGCTAGAGTCACTGATGCATCAGTTACCTGAGCTTCCCAAGAGAGATTCACCTCCAGCTTCATTCCTCACTACCAAACAAACCCCGGTGGCTTGCACCATGAAAGGCAGCACCTTTGTTTTTGAAAGGACACATCTGATGGCTTGACGTGTGGGGTCACGGGACTGTTTTCTGTGCAGTGTTGAAAAACACTCAGGCAGTCCCCATCTATGTCCCTGTGCCTGGCACTGTGACTGTCTCTGCTCCTCTTTCCCATTCCCTCTTGCTTTCCCACTGCCCCCCAAAGAGTTTCTTGGGGTGTTTTCCAGAGCAGTCTATGCAGAGAGAAGAAAAGTCGAAATAGGAAGTTCAAAGGTAACACAACCTTGATGGGCAGGATGTTTACTTTCTATTTAAAATGTAATATCTATATATGCAGTGTTTAACACTGTTTTAAACAGGAAATGTTAATATGGTTGCTTGTGATTCATCTGAAGGTGGTTTCTACAAGAATAACTATAGGGTATTCCTGTAACATAGAGTTTACTAAATAATTTTATTAAACTCCTTGCTAGCTAATCATACTTGAAACAAATGTCTAATAGATGCATAGTCATAATATCTGTGATCTTCTTATGCATTTGTTACAACTATCATCTGCTGCAGTAGTTTTTAATTCCTCCTTATGGCCATGAGTGAGCTGCTATTTGTAGAAGATCCTATTCTGAATTTTCGGGGAAATCTAGGAGATTCTGTCTAAGGAAAAAAATACCTGAGTACTTTTGATTTCTCTTTCACTCAGAACCAAACTAGCACAAAGTGATGGTTTAGCCAAGCAGGCTGCTGCAGTGTGCTGGAAGAGGGATTCAGCGTATGTAGACGTGCAGAGGTTAGTGATTAACAGATACACATCTCTTCAGAGGTCTTTTGACTAGCTAGAGTGGGTTAATTCATGTGCCGGGGATATGAGTCTGCTTATCTGCACATTTGCTCAATAACCATCCCTCCTACAAGTAATAATTATTAATAAGTCATTCATTGCAGGTCTTTGTTTCACTTTCACTTTAGTTACTCATGTCACTGGCACTAATCAGAGTTTTGCTGTGGAATCATTTTTATAAGGAGCAGGGGAGAAGGTACTTGTGCCACGTTTTTCAAACTGTAATTGTATGGCATCAGTAATTGCACAGAAGTCCCTAGTGAGAGTATGTTGGGTTTTTAGCCCGAGAGGTGGTGGTGATTAACAGGTGTGGTGTTCAGTTTGAATGGCTGAGTTTTTAAGCTGCTTGCAGATGATGCTGTGTAAGTTGTGAATACAATACAAATAATAGCTCATGTGTCTTTGTGTGGTGTATACAGAGGATCACGTAAATATTTTGCATGACCAGATTTATACCATGTGTATATAGGTCTGGTGAGCAATGCAGCCACAGTTGTGTGCTGCAAAAAAAGGAAAAAGGAAGCAGGAATTAGGGTGTAGCAGGACTTTGTCCACACTGAATGGCAATAGGCTTTTTGGTGGCTGTCTGGATTCATTTCCCATTTCATTGGGATCTTGTTTTCCACGAACTTTCCTGCACCTGGCTGGTCATTTATTCCTGTACAAAAGAGGTATGAAGCCCTGACATGATTCTTCCTTTGCATTTTGTTCTCCTGGAAATCAGTTTCCGGGTCTTGTTCACACAAGCTGGTGGAAGATCAGGGACATTTGGGAGCTGTGTGGAAGCGTCAGCCCCTGTGAGAGCTGAGCTGCTGCTGAAGGGCTCTGGGGAAGAGCAGAGGGTGGGGGCCATTTCTCTACTGAAAAATGGCTACAGCATACAACTTTTTCTAGTCTTACTTTGCACTATAGAGCTCTATTTTTATCTTTCTCTTAATTCCTTGTAGAGTGGTGAATGGTTTATCTCTATGCAAGTGCTGAAATCAGCCCCACACTTTGTTTCTCACTGTATATTCATTGGCTATACTGTAATAATCATTTTAATTACCACAATTTACCCTTGCCATTAATATCACTAAACAGCATTGTTCTCTAATGCACACATATATTCTAATTTAATAATTTCCATCTTCTGGTACCTAATTAAAACTGTGAACGTCCTAGAAGAAATAAGAAACAACAACAGCAAAAAAAGAAGTCCTGACAACAGCACCTGCTGGTGAGATTCCTGTGCAAGTATGTATTGCTTTGTATTCTAATAAGTTCCAAGTTATTGCCTAGATTTTGGGATAACTTCTCCTTTGATGGAGTGACTGGTGATGGAATCAGCTTCACTAGGTGATGAACATCTCCCATATTCTTCAGATAGTTGCTTGTTGAGAGCTGCTACAGAACTGGGGAGAAAAGGTTGTTTCTAAACTCCCTCTGCTTTTAGCACAATTGCTACATAGCCCTGAAAGCAAAAGTCTGCGCGTATGAGGAATTAATCTTGTTGAGGGTTGGATTAACTGGTGCAGAAGACCTTGGGCAGGGTGCCAAAGCAGAGTTGGCATTTGCTGAAAATGGAGCTTCCAGAGATTATCTGGGTTTGTGCCTTTGACCTGTGTGTCACCTGCCGTGTCCCAACGTGACTGATACTAAAGCACATGGAAAGCTGACAACACTTCTGAAAAGGAGGTGTGTCGGATCTCTGTATATAGAGAGATTTTATGGGTAACCATGTTGATACTTGTAAACTGTTCTATTTATTATGAAAGGCAAATGAGTTTTCATTACTCGTGGCAGTTCTTGAGTGTAGGGATCTTGCTGCAATGGTGGAAGCAAAGAGCATTCCTGTTCTCATTTTGTCCTTTGCTTTCATGGCGTTTTCTCATTAACTTTTCTGTCAGCTTGATGCTCTGTTCAGGTGGGACCTTGGGACTGAATGTTGTTTGTCAGATTTTGTCTTACTTGTCTCCCCTTTGACTGCTCCTTTCCCTCCTCTACATGAAAACACTCTTAGCTCTGATCCTTCTTCACTTCTTCCTTACTTCTCTTGTTTTCTTAAGAATTATGTGTGATATATTCAGCTATCATTCAATTAGTTTAAAGGCAGCAGGTGTCTTTTCAGGAACGTTTGTAGGATCCCTTGACATGTTCTAGGGAATCATTTGCATTCTTAATCAAAGCAAGTACTCCCACAGCCAGGAGCTTCATATTGTTAAAAGTATAAAATAAATTGACTAAACAAATATAATTACCATTGCTGACATTTAGCAGGAATTAAGAAGAGGTGATTTCTATACATATTATCTCAAAACTGATATGGCTGCTTTAGTTTTAATAAAGACTTTGACATGAATGATATTGATATGTGCAGAGGGTTGCATTGAGATTAGTCTAAAAAATTATTAATCGTAGAGGAAAAGGGAGTTTCCTGGAAAGTGAAAGCAAACCAAAGGGTGGAGGTAATGTTTGCTCTCAGGAGTTGCCAGGGAGCACTGATGGCACAGCAGAATACTGAGCTATAGGAGTGTGTCTGCGAGCTGCAAACCTTGCAGTACTCGTGCCCATGGTTGGCGCATACACTGCAGCCCTGCGGAACCCTGAGCTTTGCTCTGGGGTTAATCCCTGTTATCCTTGTTGTCCATTCATTTTTCTTCCTGTCTGTTCTCCTCTAAATCAGTGTTTTACTATGAAAATGTATTTCTCAGAGTCCAAGATGAGTCAGAGCCACCTTCTCTGTAGCTCTTAGCGAGTTAGTCTCACCAGTGTTTCTGTTCCTCGACTCCGTCCTTAATTCTCTCTCGAAGGGACACTGTAATTCATTGGCATTAAAAATAATGTTCAAGATGACTGCAGTTGATGGGGCTGGGAAGAGGAGTCTTTTGGTTTATCTGAGGCTTACTAGGAGCCTGATAACACAGCAAAGGGGATGGGCTCAGAGAGAGACGTGATATTTGATTGGCTGCATGAACATATTTTCCTCATTAGAAATGTAGATAGCAGTTTTATGTTAAAGAAAGGAAAATAGTAAAATGGGTATATAATAACAGCTGTACATGTTCATGAACATGATACAGAACATGGGCAGTGTGCTCCTGATTACCTACCCTCAACAGCCAGCATCAGCAGAAATATGAAGTTCTTGCCCTCTCCATCATGTTAAAATAACTTTTTTCATGAGAAACCTTTGCAATAAACCAAGGCCCCTTGCTATGAAAATTAGCTCCTTTTCATGGTCCAGTTTACATCCTTTTCTGCATATACCAGTAAACACATCCTAATACAGAGGGGGAGCATGGAGGGGTCAAGTAACACTCGTACCCATGGTGTGACTTTGCCCCATCACGTTGTACCTCACAGGGCGGTTCTGCACAGGGGCTGTGTGAGGCTGGTCCATGCCAGCTGACCTTCCCAGACAGGCTGGCTCAGCTCACAGGCTCAGCAATTTGCTCACAGCAGGCTTTGTTAAAGTGTGGAGGACAGAAAAGGACCCAACACTTGTCCCAAGGAGGATGGATGTGCAGTGACTTCTCTATGCAGTTTGCTTGGATATCAGAGGTTGTTCCCATCTTTGACTGCCTTAACAAGAAAGTTCCCCCAAGTGACTTGCAGATGGCTCAGTGTGGCTCTGAAAATGCCAGTTTAGTCTTGCTTCTGGTAAAGTCTTTGGGTTGCTTGCTGCAATTTCATGAAACTTCTTCTGGCTGACACTGCCAGATTTTCTCTGTGATAGGCCTTGCTGTGCAGCTGTGGCGCCGTGTGGATACAACATTGGAAGTTTTTGGCCGGTAGATTTGTCAGCAAAAGCAGGACCTGCTGTGAGATACTGGGGTGGGACTGAAATTGTGTTTTTCAAGAAACTCTGAGGCTTGTGGCCTGGCTTAAGCAGAGTCCAGGCAGTGCCTGTTGAACCAGGAGGGAGTTTGAAGGAAACATGCCTGTGTTTGAGTTGCGCCTTGGCAGGTCTGGAGATTGGTTGTGGTTTTTTTGACTCAGGCTCCTGCAAGAGCCTGTTCTTTAGTTCCCTGCAGTGCTCCCTGTTAAATGAGCCCTTAGCTTGCTTTATGAAGTTCAAGTGATCCTCAGGCTACTGCAAGTCCCAGACCTGTGTTATCAGCCAGAGAGAATCTGCACAGCCTCAAGAAAGGTGGATGGGCTTGATCCTGGGAGAGCTCTCCCACCTGTGGAGAGGTTTCTACCTACAAAGCAGGGATGGGAAGGTGCTGTGCAGAGGCCCAGGGCAATGATATCCTCTTCTTGCAGGAGTAGAGGGGGATTTGAGCCATAAACCACATCGTGACATACAAAGAAGCCATTTTAATTTCAGTCTCTGCTGGAAGCACCACATGGAAAAGAAAATGTGATTGGTATGAAAAGAAATGTTTACGTTTCTGGGAGCAGAGACCTCCCAAATAATTAGTATCACTTGACAAAGTGCTGTTTAAAATGCAAGTGGTTTAAGTGCTGCAGCTCAACAGGCATTTGTCACAGCTCCGGTGCTAATGTGATCCGCGCTGTGGGTTGGTTCCTGCTGTAGAGAAGATTTCCGGTAAACATCTTCTGCTTAAGGAAAATTTCTCCATGATTTTATCTTTTCTTGCTTGGAAAAACTAAATGTTAGAAACTGGACAAATGCCAACTTGGTGGCAAGAGTGTTTGGGATGCTGTTTTGGAATGAATTAAATCCTGGGGTTTATTTTCTGTTCATCAGACCAGCCTTTTGGTCAGAAGAAAGACAGACAGAAATGTTTCATGTGCTTTAGTTTTTGGGAGGAGAGAGAAGAGAAAGGGCTTTTGGGGGTGAGTTTTGAAAGCCACAGCTTCTTCTCTGATCTGTCTATCTCTAATATTCACTGACTCAACTAAAAGTACTTTAAATAAAACCATACTTTTCTGTAGGGCTGTTTGGAGATTGACTGAAGACATAAGGGTTGTTAAGAATTGGTATTTTTCAAAGGTTAAAAAAATGGCAGCTTACAAAGAGACTGAGATTAAAAAAAAAAAGAAAAAAGTTTAAAAAAAAGTCTCTCTGGAAGATGGAAATATATGGGTGCCTATAATATACTGAAGTATCCCAGATCAAAGTAACTTCTGTCTTTGCACACCAAATAGAATCAGATTATCAAATGTAAAATAGAGCTTTAAGAATCTAATTCCTTTTGCAAAGGCATAATTGATGATATTAATTTCTTGCAACTTGGTAAAGGAGAATTGCTCAATTTATTTTCTCATTATGTTAAGCCAGTTCAATGCCACCCTCTGTTTTTTCATCTCTGAAGGGTAAGAGACTGTAATTTGCCTTCTTACGATTCTGAGTCAAGCTGTGTACTTAGATGGAATGCAAGATTGGGAGTCCTGGTGGGTGCTGGTCCAACATGGATCTCACCTGGAACTGGAGCTGTGGCATGGTAGGAGTTGCTGTTCTACTTTTAGTCTCTCAGTCCATCAGTGGCTTTGCAAAATTGGCCAAAGAGACCTTGATCAAGCAGCATGGCTGTGACAAGGTTGCTGGACAAACCTGTCTCTTTTCTGACCAGTCCAAGGCTCTACTGTTTGAGAAAAGGTGGGTGATTCAACATCTTGATATTGTGTCTCTATCTCATCACGTGGATTTTGGATGGTTACTGACCGTAAAACGATCTTATCTTGGGCCTGTGCTATTCTGTGCATGGCTTCTAGTCAGGCTTGGGTGGGGAAGTGGGCAGTGCTGTCTTTGGGATGCAAGAGAAGATTTTGCATCATGTTAGAAATTAATTCCTGATAATGGAGATGCAGTGATTGCAGTTCCCTATATCCTTCCTACGCAGATGAGCAATGGCATTTATCAAATGAAGGATAAAGCATTCAGGCTCTCTGTACCCATGGCAGAAAGGATAAAACACAGATAAATATCCTTCAAATGTACTACAGATAGATTTGAAAGAGTGCTGAAAGTCATTCAGCGTGTTTGCAAGAGCTGACTGCAGTTCTCACAGTGCTCTTCACTGGAGATCCAGGAACCTCAGCCGTTTTGCTGGAAGGTGTTTCTATCCTGCTGTCTGTACAGTGGCTACCTGACCTCTCTTTACCCACTCCCGAGTTATCCCACAGAGACCTTTCTGCTCTGACCCCCCTTCCAGCAAAGCTGTTCCCTGGGGATTCCGGGTCATGCCTTATCCCAAGCTGATTGCAGTTTCAGACTGACCAGTGTGCAGGCAGCTGCTTGAAGACTCAGAAGTTCTTTAGCATATGATAACTGGAATACTTTGAGATTTATATATATATATATACTGGGTAATACTCATTGTCCATCTTCTCTTAATCCTGTGCTTTGGGAAATCTGTGCTTTAACCCTTGTGGACAGTCTTTATCAGCTTTTTCTTTAGTGGTGTGGCAGAAGCAGTAATTTTGTGGTACACACATGGCTGGTACTGCTGGCTCAGTTAATGCAGAGGGGGATGTGTACTACTGGGTGAGCAGCTGTAATAAAGTGTAAATAGGGGGGAATTACCCTAAATAATTTCAGTATTCCAGAGATTTTGCTGTGCACCCTCTGGAAAAAAACCCCCAGATTGATAGCAGTTTGGGATTTGTGCAACTTCAGTTTGATGACAAATATTTTGTGTTTTTCCTCTGTGTAATCTATTTACAGCAGTAGGTTCAGATTATGCATTGAGATCTGCTTTTGGGTGCAGAAAACTAATCAGGAAAATGCTTCAAGGCCCAGGGGTCTGGATTTGCAGACTCCAGTTCAACAGCTGCATCTCTCTGTGCTGTCAGGAAGGAGCATCTGTCAGGGATGCAGTGTGGTCGTTATTACATTATAATTTCGTGCTGTGGCTTAGAAAAACAGAAACATTTATATACTAAAAAAAAACTCTAAAAAAAATTGAAAATCCAGTGATCTTTCTTATCAGAGGAAATACCCTTTATCTGAACTAAGACTGAAGGATTTTCCAGGTTTTTTAAGCTAAAAAAAAGCAAGGAAAATGGATGAATGAATTGGCCTCCACACGTAATTGCTCCTTGCTTTTCTGAGATAGTATATGTGTCTTTCCACCAAGAGAATAAAGTCCCCTGAGCCCTTTAGGCTTGTTTCCGGTTCACACATGACCTTCAAGGCAGTCACACCATGAATTTGGCTCCATCAGGAGCAAGGCTCTGACTCGTGTGACATTGAATTTCTTCCTCTTTTCACTCTTATCAATACATCAATATGCAAAAATGCCCCTTTGCATGAATAGTAGAACAGCATGTTGTTCCTATTCCAAGCTGCTTTCCTAGCCCATCTCTCTTCCTTCAGTTATTTAGAAATGCAGTTCAACTTTTCATCCTCCTGATGTTCCTCCCATGTCACCTGCTATATATTATCCAACTTCAGTAGATGGTAACTGGTCATCTGTGTCTGGAAAGGTCATGCAAGTAAGTCTGCAGCAGTATAAAGTTGATGAAAACTGAATCATTGGGAAGTTTCCTTTTGTTTGCACACACTGATGTTAACACCATTTCCAAGCCAGGGATGGTGAAGTTTCCTTGTCATTATTCTCACAGGAAACATTGGGGTACCTCCTCTACAAAACAGCTTGAGGGTTTGGCTCTGTTACCCAAGTCCTAAGAAAATAATTGTGAAGGTTTTGGGGGGGTTCTGTGAGGGTTTATGATGAAAGGGCTTTGAGATTCTAGTTTGAAGTGTATTTTTGCCTATGCAAATCAGAGAGGGCTGGAGTTCTTTCATGTGCTGTTGTGGTGACAGCTGTCCTCTGGTGCAAGGAATTGCATTGGCCATGGGTATGGAACAGCACATGTCCTGACAGATTCATTAAAATAACAGAAATTTAGATAAAACATACTGTCACTTAGAAAGTTCATCTTCACCTTATTCCCATTTATTTTCTGTTCCTTTTCTTATAAGCAGCTTGTAAACAGTTCTGGGCAAAACCCATCTCTTCTTTCTGTCCTTGTGAGATTCAGCATGAGGGGGTGGCTGGCAGGTAGGATGGCTTTTAAATAAATTAGGCAGGTCTACATGCAGTTGTCCTCAGGCAGTAAGGATTCAACACCCTTGATCTTGTACTGGCTGACCTATTGCAGCAAAGGCTAAGGAAAGCAAGTTCCTGTATGGACTATTCCAACAGCTGTTTATAGCAAAACGTTAAGTGATAACTTCATGGGTCTGGTGTGGGAATTGCTAGGAAGAATGATGGAATAGTATTCACACTCTTTCTTTGAGTAAGCACCAGAGATGCTGTTTATCTTTGTTAAAATAAACTGTAACTTTATGGTCTGACTGGCTGGTGAAGTTTCATGTTTTAATTCAGTGGTCCAAGTTCAAATGCTGGTCTGCTAAAGAAATAGAGTTATTTACTGGTAAAGGGTGTTGAAACTGGTGCAAGAGATGTGCTGCAGAGCCAGGCGAGAGTGGGAATGTCAGTAATTTAGATTCCACTTGTGACTGTGGTACAGAAAGTGCAGATTAATGAAGGAATGTGCACACAGAGGGCCAAATGCTTGCATAGAGGGCCAAATTCTTGTGTAAAGGGAGAAATGTTGCCCTTTCTCCTGGTTTTGCCTCAGCAGTACTTATATTATTTGCCTGGAAAAAAAAATAATATTTTAATGGTGTAGTGGTTAACACTTCTAGTGCAACTGCAGTCCTCCCTGGTCTGGGCAAAAGTTCTTATTTATAATTTCTATTTGTGCATCAGGAAGTTGCTGGAGAGCAGGGCTGGTGCCCTGCCCTGCGCTGGGAGCTTTACGTCTGGGCCCTCGTGCTGCCTCTGCCAGGTGGACTGGGATTTTAAGAGGCCAGCGGTGGAAGTCAGGCATGGAACTCCCGTGTTTTCATCTCAGCAATGTACCTAAAAAAATGCCATTTTGATGACAAACTCTTGCCTCATTTAGTACCCCGTGCAAGTTACTTTGCAGGAATACATTACAGATTAGCTAGCGTTCTACCAAAATAAATCCATCTCTTTATAACTTTGTGGGATTGGAGAGCCTTGGTTAATCACTAGGGCCTGAAATGTTTCAGGAGACAGGGAGTTGTTTGGGTTTGTTTAAATGAGAAGATATGAAGCATGTCTGTCTTGAGGAGAACAAACCAGGATATTACAAGAGATTTAAAAAAAAATTAGGCGTAAACCTAAGTGAGAGAGAAATGTGCTGGATAAAGTGAGGCCAGCGAAGGAAGTGGAACACTTGAAAGAGGGAAGAGGCTGAGAAACTTTAGTACTTGTGGCAAGGGAAGAGGAGGAGGAGGAAGAAGTTCTGGAGAGGAAGGGATGGCAGAGAAAGCAGAGAGGAAGGTCATGTGTTCTGTGAGTTTTCCTCAAGGAGAAATGGACAGAGGGAGAGTGAGTGGAAGGGAGGAATTAAAAAAAGTGGTTCCAGTAATCCTGAAACATTTCAGAGAATGTTAAATGTGGCCAAATAGTAAAAGTAATAGTAAATTTTGACCTGCCTGATAAGTTGCTAGCTCAAATAACCCCATACTTTAAGGATTTATTTGCTGCCAAACAAGAAATAAAGCCACTGGAATCAATATCTTTTGGGTCTAGTCAGTGTGGAGCAGGACTAGATCTTCAGGTCATTTTTCCTTTGTAAGCAAAGAACTTCCATATTCCATTTCACAACAGCATAAACCCTAAAAAAAAACCCAGCATAAAGAGCAGCCAGGTGACCCTCAGCAGATATATGTTTGAAGAACTTGCCTTTAGGACTGGTTTTAATCTTTATATTGAATGGAAATCTTTGATATTTAGGTAACTGATCAGAGTGGAAATAGTTTGGAGATTGTTCGGACTAACAGCAAAGCAAGCACTGCAATTTTCTCATGCTGAAAAAGAGAATTTTTGGTTGATGAGATAGAAATGAAAATAGGCAAAAAAATAAGACAGAGGAAAGATATACTGGGTGACAGTATTTTCACAGCCACAAGTCTACATGAAGAAAAAAGCAATGACCTGAGTTTGGGACATCAACACCAGAAAATGTTGGCGAAAGATCATTACACCTCACAAGTGCTCATTAAGTTTTAAATATGGATGGGGTAAGGAGCTGCTCTTGGCAGCCATGCTCTCAAGAGACCCTGCAAGGTTAAAAGCAGGGAACTTCAGGAGGAAGAGTGTGAAACAAGCATGACTTGAGCACTGTGTTTTTAAACAAGACTACACACAAAATGGCACAACTTTACAGTATCTCAAAGTGACTCTAAATGGGTGTTTTAAAAAGGCACACTCCAAGTGTAATTGTCATCTATGACAGAGGCAAAACTGCCTTCTGAGAGTCTTTAGAAAGGCACTATGGCAGAAAACTTCATGGTATGTTGTACTGAATGATAAACACAATCTACACTCTCCAGCTGGGTAAGAGGAGAAGAACAGGCTCTGGGTTATATATCCTGGCCTGTTCAAGTAATAAATCAAAGTGAGGGCATACACACGTGATATTTACAATAAATTCAAGCGTGTAGAAGAGACAGTGAACTCCTGGACATTTCACAACTGAAGCCAAAGCTGTCAACAGTGTTTCTGACCTGAGGAATATCATGCCTTACCAACATGCTCTGCTCTAAGGCAGGAGCACATCAGGGCTGTGCTGGGCATAGCTGTGCTGTGCATTCGTACAGGTGTTTGAGAAGGCACAGAGCAGGTCTGGATGCTGAATCCCCAGCATGGCTCATGAGCCCATGAGCTCCTGAGGAAGGAGCTTTTTGCTGTTTGCTGTGATCTAAGCTCACTTAGCATGCTGGTCTCTAAACCTGTTGTGGCTTTGAGGAACTGATGGTATTTGATGGTTAAAGTGATATAATCTCAGAGATATTGCATTTTTATATTTTAGTGCAACTCTAGGGTTTGCTGAGAGCTAAAGGTTTTGAAGAGAGCAAGGTAGGATGGTGTCTTCTGCCTGAGTCACTTGTCTTTCTCGATTAGAGGTGGTCTGTGATTAGGGAGCTGTGGAAAACAAGACACTTAGGACATGGGAGGTCATAAACAACGAGAGATTATTGGCCACTGTGTTCTGCATCCCTAATGTAGAGCCTCATGCACTGGGATGAATGGTAGAGCAATGGAAGAGTGTCCTCCAGTTGATCATCCAGGTGAGAAGCATAATTCAGAAATACTCCACAAAATACCCTGTCTCTTTCCACTGGTGATGGAGGAAGTGTAAAGAACAGCATCCTAATTTAGATCATTATATTGTAAATATTATGCAGTGGGAGTAGCCTGATATGGGCCTAATTCAGCATCTTGAGTCTAGAGGCAGATCTTTGATTTTACACAGATATAACTCAAAGCAAATTCAAGCTTGAGTTCATAACCACAGCTTCTCTAACTTGCATTTTCTTTGCATGGCTTTGTCAGTAGGCCACATGATTTCTACCATCTCTTGGATTTTGGTTCTATAGATCCATTTGCTTGTCTCTACCACTCTTAGGTTTGCTTTTTCCTGCTCTCCAGTGCTTCCACATTCTTTCTCATCCTGACAAATAAGCAAAGTTTAACCTTGACAGGTTACCTCTGTCTCTGGTGAACTCTCGGTATTCAGACTTTCAAGCTATTACACTGTAGATGGAAAATGTGCCCAGGATAGACTTTCCATTAAACTGTATTTAAATTGGAAGAGAATGCTGGCACCTCAACAAGTATTCCAGAATTAGATCCCAAAATACTGAGGCTAGCTAATCTTTTGGAAGAACAAAAACTCTTACTGATTTATATTTAGCAGAGGGAATGCATTTTAAAAACACAGCCTATATGAGGCCCCTTGAAGAAAACATCTTTTACATTGATTTGTAGTGCATGGAAATACTACACGGCCATAAAATATTTGCAGTTGGGCCCTGCTTTTATGTTGCTACTTTCTTTGCAGTATGAACTGTCATGAACCCTCTGAGAGTGGCTGCTCTGCTGACTGTGGCTGTGCAGTGAGACAGGGCTGTCTCTGGGGCAGCAGCGTCGCCGTTCATCGCCGCTGTGCCCAGTGCTGCCGGAGGGGAAGGGGAAAAGCAGCAGTGCAGGCAGTGCCGCAGTGGGAACACCCAGCTTGTGGCTATGAGGCTTTGGTTCAAAGTGGGCGCAGGGTTGGTATTTGTCCTGCACCCTGGGAGCTGTGTAGAGAGGGACAAGGGGCTGTTGGCCTTAATCTCAGCAGCGCTGCTCTTCACTGAATGTCTGCAGTAACTACTGGGGCTTGGTTTATGTGGTTATTAATTAGGAGGAACTCTAACGTTAGTGAAAGTGTAACATGTTCTGTGCAGAGTTCTGGTCTATATTGAGAAAATTACTAACAGGAATTATGGGAGGTAAGAGAGTTCAATGGTTTATCCCAACTGGACATTTTATGGAAAAGGAGCTATGGCAAGAAACTGGTTCATTAATGCAGTGAGTCAGAAAAACAAGCATAACTTACAAAGGAGATGTAATCTTTTATGGTCAGCAGTGTAACGGCTTATCTTTTGAGAAGATAGGGATTACCTAGAGGACAGAGCATGGAAAGTTTTGGGGTTTTTTTCTTCCTTCTGTCCACCATCTGTAGCACAGACAGATCAGCCATCACCTGGGCAAGTTGTGTCTCCTCCTCCTGAAGCATCAGATATTAGAAAAGCAGAAGATTCCCAAACTGAACATTTGCAAGAGAAGGATAAACAGAATTTTTGAAACATCCCTAAATCTTAAACTGAACTAGACTTAATCTTGCTTTTTTTTGTTAGAAGACATAAATATATTATTACATTTCTCATTATACTGCTGACAGAGCTGACCTGATCACAGCAGAGCAAAAATGTTCTAAATCAAGAAAGAGATCTTAGATGCTTCCAGAGCACCATTTTTTAACTTTGATCTTCTCATTTCCTACTCACAGCATCAACCTACAATAGTAACTTAGCCTAAGTAAGCCACAGTAAGAATAATAAAAATGCAATATTACTGAGATGCAAAAAGAATAAGGTCAGAAGTGTCCTTCTGCTCTCAAAACCAAATAATTGTGTGGCATGTGCAAGTTGCTCCTGCCTGTGGATCAGAGGAGCTGCTGGAAGCTAGTGTAGGGAGGAGTGGCTGCTGCTGATGGAGGGATGTCAATCTCCTTTCCGTGGATCAGGCTGGACCCCGGGGGTGCAGCTCCTGAGGGAATCTTCTGGGGGGCTGCTCACCCCCTCTCTCCTTACCTGGCAGACGGGAGCATATGGGAGCTTATTTCTGCTCTGCTGTGCTTATGTGCTTAGAGAGCTTATGGCCCCCTCAGCAGGGGCTCAGGGGATTTGCACAGGGCCAGGGCAAGGAGGGACCTGTAAAGGGTGGGCTGCACCCCCGGGAAATGGAGCTGTGCCACAGGCCTCTGTGGTGTGTCACAACACTGGCTGAATTTTTAGGAATGACTGACAGACATTGAATAAACAGTGCCTGATTAGGAACCAAGAGATGGTTCCTGTGATTACACAGCATCATAACTGAAGATAGGAAATTTTAAAATTTCATTTATAAGGGGAATGATTTTCTTCTCAACAGCCTTATGTGCATATAAAACTATATTCACATCTCTCCTCTGGTATCATCTATTCTTCACTCAAAAAAAGAAGGGCCAGATCAGCCACCTTTGTGGTGCTTGGTGTTTTTTATTAAGTGCTCACAGTGCCATCAGCTGGATTGTTCCTCCTGGAGATGGTGTATATGAAAGTTTGCTTCCCCAGCTCAGTCCTGGCATGCTGTCCTTTCTTTCTGCCTCTCCTGCATTTCGAGGGTCTTCCTCACCTTCGTTCCCTCATCTGGCAGAGTCTTCCCAAGGCTCTGGACAGAGGCATCTTCTCATTTCTCTCTGGGTAATTTCGACAACAAGTTTTAGTTCATCCATATCCTTCCTATAGTCAAATAAGAGATTGAAATAATAAATCCACTTCTCATCTGTAGTACTTAAATCTCCTTTGACCGATCTAAATATTTGCTCTGGGTTTTTTGCCTTTTTAAAAATTAAAATATTGCAAACGACTCAGGCTGATTATAACTGAAGCAGAGCTGCTATTCTCCTGCTACTCCTCAGCTCTTTTATCTACTTTCTTCAAGTTTTATAAGAGTTGCCACACTCCCTACTCCTATTGATACTCAGAGCCTCAGCATTGTCTTCAATCAAGCTTTTGTAAAGCCTCACATCCAAGTTGTAGCCCGGGACTCCTAAGTCGAGGTGTTCAGCTGTGTTGCTGAAAAAGCCCCACGCCCAGGTCACTGCCTGGCACTCCTGCAGAGGTTTTGTTGTCTCAGCATGAGGAGTGGCTGTTGGTCAGGACCTGTCTCTGCTCCTCAGCTACAGCACTGCAAGTGATAGAGAGCGAATGCACATCCCGGCTGAGCAGAGAGACAGAAGAAATGCCAGTCTCTCTCTCAGTCTGTCCTCCTAAATCCCCTCAAACACACCAGTGTCATGAGTCTTGCAGATCCCACCTGCATCTATCCCATATTCCAGACACAGCCTTTCCCCTTTCCTTTCCTCTCTGCAAGCCTTGAAGTCATCTCTTCTGCCATTGACAGTCTTGCCACACTTGTGTTTATTACAGATTTCACCTGTTGCACCTGCTTTCCTGCCCTTTGTCCTTACTGTCACTTTTTGCATCTTTTACTAATTTAATTTTTCTTTATGAAATGAAAAATCAGCTTCTTCACTTTGAGAAAATTAACCACTCCCTTCCTACCACTGATCAGTCAGGTTTGAAAGATGGATCCATTGCAGATCATCCTTCAATCAACTCCAGCTTCTATTGCCCACTTTTATACTGGGTGGGGGGAGGCTTCTCACAGATGCCTGTAAAACCACCCTAAACCCATGCTTGTTATCTTTCATATCTGTTAATGTAAGGACAACTTTGCATTTCAGTTTAAAGAAAAAAAAAAAGGACTGGTATTATCTCCTTTCATGTGCATGTGGTCTGTCTGCACCTGCCTCTTGTCTTGTAGTTTGCAATTTAAATGGAAAATATTGCACTATGCACGAACCTACTCTCTTGATACATCTTGTCACTGCTAAAATAGCACAGATGAAAATAAGTTATGTTTTGGCTTTGACTTCTTTTGGAGTCTTGGATGGGACTGCTAGATCTGACCAGCTGGCTGAGATCTGTGTTGTAGATATTTCCCTAATTCACTAAAGTTTAACCCAAGATACTCCATAATTTGGATTTAACCCTTTGCATTTCTATCATTGAATGGCCCAACACCTGCAAAGTCTGTTGTTTTGGAGGAGAAAAGCTTTGCTTTGGCTTCTCGGTCATCTTGCCATGCAAAGATGAGTGCTTGGCTGTGGTGACAGCAATCTGACAGGGTCATTGTCATCCACAGGCCCAGGGAGAGTTGGATATGGACTGGAGATACACTGTTACTTAGCCTTCAGGAACAGCAAACGTGTTTTTAAAAGCAGTGGAAATTTGCATTAATTTATGGTTCTCTTTCTTCTGTGCTCATGCCCTGGGTCAGGCTGCATGTGAGAAAACAAGGTTTGCCACCCCTTTCAAGTTTCCACTGGTGTTAAGCTAATGTTTATTTTTAGTAAACTGTATCTCAAAGTGTGCTTTTAAGAATCCTTTTTCGAAGCCTAGCACAACAATTTCATGATATTTTCTCCTTCTGAACTTTATTAACAAATATAAAGGATCAGTGCAGCTAGTTATGCTGTATTTCACTGATAATTTTCAAAAGTATGGGTCTACCTCAAGAAGCAATAAGGATTACAAGCATTTATCTCAGTGGATTTTTCCTCCCTGTCCTGCTGGTAACCACTCATCTTTGGAAAGGCTGTGTGGGTACTCCTTCAGGAGCAGGCCTTTTCTGCTGCACTTGTGCAGGCGTCCCTGAGGCAGGGCTTCTCCACACCCACACATGGTTTCCTTTTCTCCCTTCTCAAAATCCTTCCCTTTAAATGCTTATCTAGTAAGGCCACCCACCAGATAAAGCACTGTCTGTCAGCTTCTTTTGATAATGCAATAATTCTGAAACCCTCTTCTCCATTCACAGTGTGGTGTTTGCCCTGTCCTCTCTTTTCACTGTCACTTGCCTGGAGCACAGGTACCTCTGTCACCACCCCAGACCTCTCCTCTCCTCCTCCCCAGGCAGACAAGGATGTGTCATTCCCATTTGCTACTGCATCTCAGTCTTTGGGCTCTGTTTTAAAGTCTTCTTTTCTGTTTCTTTCAATTCTAAATGCCGCTTATTTCACAGGCTGTAAGAAATTTATCTTAAATATCTTGCGGTCAGTTTTCAACCTGAAATTATTTTTTACAGTATTCTCACGGGTGTCTATTGAGATATTTTCAACTGGCAAAAATGTCTTTTTAAAAAATTAAATCCAGTCATTTTTTGCAGCAATAAGAAATCCCAAGCCTTTAAGATTATGCCTAATGTTTGCAGACCATGAACGCTTCTGGTGAAAACCCCTAGCAGGCTTTGAGATGCATTTTTCTAAGCTGTGAACCTGCAGTGCTGCCGTGTGTGTATTGTGTTGTGTGCAGGGTGCTGTTGTGTATGGATTAGGGACACCTAATGCACAGGGAAGGAGAAGTGTGCCCCCTTTGGAGCAACAGTCTGCTTTATCAAACAGGGCTCCAAAAAGGATGCACTTAGGAGTGAGAAGGCAGAGCAGTTCAACTGCTTGACAGTGTGTTCATGTTAGCATCTCCTTCACCTTGGCTCACTAAAGGTCTCAGAAGATCCAGTCTGTGGTCCTGTGGCCCAGGGGAGCAAGTGGTGCTTTGCCACTATTGTTACTCTCTTGGCAGGGCTCAGGATATAAGGGCAGGTTGTGTTCAGGGTTCAAACCCTGTGCTGGGTGAAATAGTTCAAACAGCATCTATAACTGGGCATGAATGGAAAAATTAAGCCAAACCAATCTTTAAAAACTTGGAAGTGAGCAGCTGCCGTTCGTTGTGACCCCCAACATTAAGGCCGAAAAGATGTACAGGGATCCATGGTGCACCTCTGGATTTGCAGCCCTTCAGCACAGAGGCTGTTTTCAGACAGGCATGATCTTGCTCTTGTGACTTTTGTCACAAGATAGCAGTTTCCGGAGTCCTGGCGTGTTGTTGCAACTCCTGCTTGTCAGGGCATTTGTTACGTTGTGGAATGGGAAGCTTGCAATGCCCGTGAACACATTCTTGTATTTCAGCCTCCTTTCAAATACCTGTTTACAATTTTTGTTTCAAGCATTTACTGCACTTTGCCTTTGGCATGTGACTGATAATTCAGGTTGTGGCACTGGAGTCACCTGAAACAGTCTCACTTAATGGAGTCTTGCATGGATGATGTGAAATCAGGAGGACTTTTGTCTGTTTTTCCAGCTGAAACTTTGTGAGTTTAACTCAATTTGTTTACATTAAAAAAAAATAATTTTGAAACCTACTGCAAGGGCCCCAGCTGTATTTTACCAGTATTGCTGGTCGCAAAGGGTGAGGATGTCAAAATGTGCAGTAGTTTAAACAAGGAGATGGGAGAAGGCTGACGTCCAGGTTCAGCCTAATGAGAATAAAAACCTTAGGAAGATGATTCTATGATATTTTTAGCCAGCCAAGCATGTATTGCTAAAATGTCCCTTTTCTTGTCTAAGTCCAGTCTCATCTGTTTGTGTTGCCATCTGAAGTTGTACGGTGTCCCCTCCTTTTGGAGGGGATGTGCTGCCCTGAAGAAGTTGAGAAAAGGTTTTTGTATTTGACATGTTGCTTAGGAATTTCTCCAAGTAGTTGTAAGGGGCAAAACCTCATTATTAAACAGCTTCACTTTTTAAAAATTAAGACCATTTCTAGTCCTTACCCAAGTGCATTCATCATGCAGGACTCTTTGTTGTGTAAGAGCATTTGGGAGAAGGGATCTCCTCCCTATTTGCATTATCCACTGATGGAAACTGATCCTGGGATGGTTTCTTCCATTCCCATAGAGCATGATGGTCGTATCCCAGCCCAGTTATCTAGTGAAATTAGAGCACTGAGATATGCAAATAGATTAAAATGTGTGTGCCTTTGTGCTGCACAAGTTTTTTTTTGGTGGGTGACTGCTAGCAAAATATTTGAGCTACAAAATTCAGATTAGATGCAAAGATGGCATGAATTGTATGTATATTCACTAGTAGCTTCTTGTCTTTCACATATATGCATCCCTAGAAAGTGTCAAAGAGAGGTTGAACAAAAAGGACTGGAAGTTATCAGAAAAAGGGTTTATCATATTTTTCTATGGATGCTTTGACTTTAAATTCTCTCAAACAATTGATTATACCCGTCTAGATGCCTTTTTTCAGGAATGCCTGTGACTTCATATATATTTTAGAGATATTGAAAAGTTTAGGAATGGAAGTTTTTACACTAGATGTTTATTTTTAATTGGTCTACCTATAAAAGAAGGAATATAGCAGAAAAAGAGAGGCAGCTAAGAGATGAGCAATGAGGAGATCCAGTAGCCTGAAAAATTTACACCAAAAGATGAGGCTGGGATGATTTGCTTTGACCATCTGTCAAAGTATGATCCACTTGGTGAGGTGGAGTGGAGTAAGGTTAAGTCAGCCACTTTTACTGACTCTGGCTCACAACCATTTGTGATGGTGGAAAGCATCATGTTTGCAGTGATAAAGGAAATAATTATTTGCAAAATATCATTAAGCCTGAGGAACTCATCAGCAAGATATAACCAAAGCTGAGGACTTAACAGGGTTCCAAAGTGATAGTAAAGAATGTACCTGGTTTGCAAAAAAGTTAGAGATACTGGAAGTGATTCAACCTCCTGGTCTTTGGGGCATAGTTAAACAGGTTTTAGGCAGTACCCTCAGAAGATTCTGTCTGTGGGCTGCCGCAGTTTGTATTGACTTCTGACCACCCAGTCTGGTCTGTGGGGAAAGCCAGGGTGCAGCACCCTGGTCCAAAGGTCAGCAGTGATCTTTCCAAAGGGAAAAGGTCAGGCTGATGTGAGCTACTGCATCCTGACCTTCCCCTTGTCAAGCTCCTACTTTGTGCAGTCTGTTCCTCCTAAAGGTTTCCCTCTGTGACCTGCCTGCTCAGGTTAACCTTTACTTTTTCCCGGTGCTCTGCAACTTATTTCTCCTCCTCCACGTGAGGAACAGGAGAAGGAAATTGACATATCCCACATAATTTTTATGCTGATCAATGCCTTCATGACATGTGGGGTCTCAGCTGAGGTTCTCATCAGTGAGGAGAGGAAAATGGATGGGGGTTGGTGGAGAAACCCAGGTGGGTTACTGCTGAGTAGTGCTTGAGTATAAATTAGCAATGTGTGTGTCTGAACTGGCACATGGCATGTGTGGATAGGGCAGCATCCAGAGTCACATGGAGGCAAAGATCAATGGAGTTGCTGTTGCGAAGGTGTGAGAGAAATGGTCAAGTTGTGTAGGTGTCCTCTGGAAGTGGAAGATGTTCGCTAGGTGTGACAGCTTTGATACAGCACCTTCACAAGTGCTTTGCTCCAATTTTGGAACCAATTCTTGTGTTCTCTCCTGATCTGTGGCCTCAAGATGGCCTGTGATTTCAGTGCTGAGGTGCAGTCTCCATGTCATGCTCTGTACTGTCAGATTGTCCAGACAGAAGTCTTTAGTATCCTTGTAGTCTTGTATTACTGGAGATGCTCTGGAAACTCTCAGTGATTTACAGAGTAAGAATTTGGCTTTTTTTGTTTTATGTATACTTCCTATCTGAAGTACCTCTGCTTTTTTTTGCATTGAAAATTTTGTTATTACTCACAGCAGATTTTAAACCCTTTTCCCCCCTTTCTGCTTTCAGATTCCATTGGTGGGTCATTTTCAACTTCCTCCCACCGATGCCACCACAAGCAGAAGCACTGTCTTCCCATCCCACAGTGTGGAACTCTGTCCATCAGCCCGCTGCTTTTCCATCCTCACACGAAGGGATCCCAGATCATTATGGACACAACACAGAAGGCAGTGAAGCGCCAGGCTAGCTTCTGCAATGCCATTACCTTCAGCAACAGGCCCATTGTTATTTATGAACAAGTCAGGCTTAAGGTAAGTAAATTATACCTTCCCTTTTTGCTTTGGGACATGCTGTGAATGAATGCTGGAGTGTACCGGGCTTTGTTGCTTGCAGCACGTCTTTATTCCTTCCTTGAAAAGCACAGTAGTCAGATCTTGGCCTTAAAGATCTGCCATCTTCATTGGTACTTCTGCTTTTGTCACTGTAGTTCTTGGAGC
The DNA here is from genome assembly GCA_013400975.1 of Atrichornis clamosus. NCBI lineage: Eukaryota > Metazoa > Chordata > Aves > Passeriformes > Menuridae > Atrichornis > Atrichornis clamosus. The sequence continues at coordinate 85,916 of WBMZ01013911.1, forward strand.
TATAGGTGCAGACTGCTCTAGAAGCTGGGAACCAAAGGGAAATTCACATTTCAACAGTACTTAACTTGATGTACAACAAAGTTGAGATTGCTTAGAAAACAGTAGGAAAAAAGGGATGTATTGATTAGTCTGAAAGGCAGCAGCCTCAGTATCTCTAGAAAAAGTGTCCTCTAAGCTTTGCTCCCATCCTGCAAAGGAGCTTCACTGGGCAGGCTGAGGGAGGATGAGGAATTAGAAAAGGTGTTCCGTTCCACAACAAGGACTTTTGTTCCTACAAACGAGGCGGCAATGAGGGCTGGTCTCACCAAGGTGAGAGTCAGCCTCTCCACAGCCAGGAGATAAGAGGTGAAAAAGACCTGGGAGTGAAGGTTCTTGCTCGTGTGCTTGACAGAGAAAACAAAAGGATTTGTATGAAAGGATGAAAGGAGCAGTCAGTGCAGTCACAGTTGCTGTCTAAGAAAAGGATCTTTTTGGCAGATCAAAGCAGTTCTGCTGACTGCTTTGTTGAATCAATCACTTGATAGCGTTAAGGTCAGAGGAGAGAACATTGCAGGCATCACATTTTTCTCGCTGGCACAGACTGTTTTCACTTCCTTTGTGTCTGTGGTAGCCTGGAGGATGGAGTTCGTACCCCTGGAGCTGCAGCTGGCATGGGAAATTCAGCTTCTCTAAGACGGAATCCCTCCTTTTACACCAGGAGCTGCTCTCTGAAGAAACTCCTCAGTCTCCTTAGGAATGGAAGCACTTTTTAGATTACCAGCTCCTTAAGGAGCTTGGGGCCCTTTAGACGTCATTCACAGATACTTTCCAATCTTTATGCCCTCTGATTTGTGGGACTGCATTTTTCTATTCTTAGCTTATTTCATGCCTTCCCTTGGCACAAAGTAGGTCTTCTGTGGCCACTTTAGTTCATGGCACACAGGAAAGATCTGACTGCAAATCCTTCATTTACACAGGAGTTTCCCAGGAAGTTTATCACCATATAGGCACCCTATCTGAATGACCTTGCTGTTGCCCGTTGTTAGAGATCCCAGAGAGCTGGGTTCTACAGCAGCGGGTGAGCCTTCCCTGCGTATTCCCTCACAGCCAGCAAAGGAGCAAGGAATGAGGGAGATGCCTCCTTTTGGAAATATATAGATATTTCAGGCTCAGGCCCATAGATAGAAAATCCCCCCTACAGGTTTGTTGTTCTTCCTGTGGAGCTCTTACTGCTTCTATCCAGGCTGGAAGCCCACCAGGACTCACTCACATTGCCTAATGAGATTTTTTTCCATGTTGGCCACCTGTTTGGACAAGCAACTGCAACAAATAATCTGTGAGGAGATGAAAGCAGAATTTCACTTTTGAAGACACCATGAAAGATCTGAGTGGGTTTAGTGGTTTAGGCAAGGTTCTTTCTTCCTCATTCTGAAACAAGGTAGCTATCTCTGGAAATTCACACTTGTTTATCTCTGTGTATTTTGGGATTTTAACTTGGATAACATATGTGAAGGATATGCATGCAAATCTGCACAAGAGATTTATGAGCAGAGCTTCTGCTGACTCCAGTGGGGAAGTCTAAAGGGAGTAATCAACAGGTTTCAGCAGAACTTGTACTCCAGGGATAGATGAAATGTGAAAACATCATTGCTTTTATATAAGTCCGTCCTGTAATTGCCTCACTATTGTTTATGCCTGTGGAAAACAACATCTTAGACCTTCTCACCAGCCCAAGACTAACCATGAATCCAGTCATTCAGGTCCTATAAAGTCTAAACTCCCTTTGGAAAACTGAGGAAAGAAGTAAGGAGATTTCATTCTGTTTATTAGGTGTTGTATCTCAGGTTTTACTCTGAGATTTATTTTGCAGCTCTGGGGATATGGGAATATGGCTGTCAAGCAGCCTCAGAGGCTTATATTCCAGTATGGTTTCTTCCATGTAATTCAGGGTGTTGCGAGGGAATGGAGTGAGGTTCTCAAAGATGGCACAAGGCAGTAAAGATCAGGAGCCTGAATCTGCTGAAGGAGCCGTGGTTTAGCAGTTTGGATGTTAATTCTGTCTTTTCCTCCCCTTCTGGTACCCGATGGATCTCCCAAGCCTCTCTGCTGGGACTGGCTGCTGAAGAGAGAATTTAGTCCATCATTAACCATTCCCTTTTTTAGCAAAACTGTGAACCCTTTGTCCAGCTGTGTCTAATTCTTGGCAGGCTTTACACTTGATTTTAATTTGGATATTAGTTTGCCTGCGGTCAGACTGTATTGAGAACTGTTTATAGGTGCTGATTAATACATGGAACATGTGCAGCCTCAATTACCATATGAATATTTACTTCATGCAGCCTGTGATTGCTGTGAAGTATTGGCAAGAGACTAAATTGTACAAATGACAATGAGGCCATATTTATCTTAGACCCAAAAGCTTTTAGGGCTTGCAGTAAATTTGCTGCAAAAAATAACCCGGGCTTCTTCTTGGAGTGTGCATGTTATGTTTTGTCACGTGCGCATTCTGTTCATCCGACTTCTACTGGGGACATGCATGATCCCATCCCACCCTGGCCAGGTATAGAAAATAGCAAATCTGCTTCAGTCCTTCTGAGTACCATCCCTGTGTCCATCCCACAAGCAGGAGCTTCCCATGGTTCCTGGGACTGAGGTCAGTGCTCAAGTGTTTCATATAAATAGTTTAGGTGCCTGGCTGGACTCAGAAGGGATAAAGAGCAGCACTCCCTTAACTGAAAAATTGTCTGTTGATAACTTTTTTTCTGAGCTCTGAGTTATTTTCTCTGATACTTTAATTATAAAACAGAAATCTCTAGGCTTTGAACAATGTCTTTGTTGTGAGATTATTGTGACCCCAGGGGCAGGTGTTCCAGATTTGCCTTGGAGAGGAACATGCAAAAGAAAAATGCAGTATTTACAAATGTGATTAGCAGAGAATTCAGAAGTCCAAAGAAAATGTTTTGTAGAATCCCTCGGTGAAAATTCTATGCTTCCAGGCTGGGACACAAGGGGCTGCTGCCAGACTCTTGAGGACAAGGTCCTGCAGCCCTGGACAGTTCAGTTTCTGGCATTGCCATTCATCCAAGCCATTAGTGCTTTGGCAGAGCATAAAATTACAGAAAGGCAACAAGTTTTGTGTGGCATCTGGTAGATGGTACCTATCCATGTTTCTCCTCTTGTCCTGCGGCCCACAATGGAATTGCTTGAGGCTGCCAAGGCACTGATGGAAGAGGACTATCTCAAGTGCTCTCGTGTTTGCTGCAGGTTCAGGGGGTGAACAGATACACCAATTATGTGTCAACTGGCATGCAGGAACTGTCTTGGCCCCACAGCAAGGGTGGATCCAACATGCTTAGGTCTTTCATTTCGAAGTCTGAATGCTGACAGGCTGAATCCCTTTGAGAGCAACAGTTCCCAGCAGGTTCAGACTCAAACAATAAATGAGAGGAAAAAGTTCTCCAGGGACATCATCTCCATCTGAGAACTATACTAACTCTGGAAGACTCCTTGCTTCTATGGGAAAAAAAGAGGCTTTATAACTTGGTAGTGTTTTGGATGTGTTTCATGTGTTTTGGACCTGCTGCCTGCTCCCCTCAGCTGCCCTACAGTTCAGGGCTCAGTTCTTGTGAGAAGCTGATGACTCTGGAAGCATCTGTGATCCTTTGTCTTGCTGTCTCTCAGGTGGAGAAGGATGGATATGACACATGAACCATTCCAAAAATCATAGCAGATGTTCCTGACCCCAGACACACTGAGTAATTCCATACTGACAGGTGGGGTGTAGTTGTGCACAACATATTTTGCAAAACGCCATTCACAGCTGAAATAAACAGGTTTTCTCCCCTGATTGTGTATTTAATAAAGATAAATACTTTAAACTGTGCTCTCTCACACACAAGTTCTCTGTTTCAAGACTGTGATTTCATCCAATATGACAAGTTAAACAAGGGAAGGACTGTCTTTTGCTTGTCTGGGAAGCCCAGAAAACCCTGTGGTGGTAACTGTGATTCTGAAGTCTGTGCTTTTCTCTCAGGTCATGAGAGACCCCATCATCTGAGCACCATGTGGGAAGAGCTCTGCTGCTGCAGGTGCTGAGTTAAAAGATCTTGTGGCCATTTTGGGCACATTTTGTGAGAGGATGATTCTTAGGCCAAAAGGAATTACCCTAGAAATAGAAATGAATCATTGTGCAGCTGTAATTACATTTCACCTCTCCACATAGACTTAATTTGATTTATTTGGTTTTATAGACGGGCATTGTATCCTAAGTGTGCAGCATTGCTCTTTGCAGCTGAAAAAGCTACAGCAGTGTTTGGTGGGTAAAATGTTTTCTAAATCTAGTGGGGTCGTGTGTGCGCTGGCCACCAGTGTCTGATGGGCAGAGCCTGTAGTGTGTAAGTAGATGTTCAAGTGCCAAATGCTGCTATTGCTGCTGTTATCTTTGCAGATCACTAAAAAGCAGTGTTGCTGGAGTGGAGCTCTTCGACTTGGCTTTACTTCCAAGGATCCATCGAGGATTAACCCTGACACTCTGCCGAAGTATGCGTGCCCCGACTTGGTTTCCCAAAGTGGGTTTTGGGCCAAGGCTCTGCCAGAAGAGTTTGCAAACGAAGGAAACATCATAGCCTTCTGGGTAGACAAGAAGGGACGGGTTTTCTACCGGGTGAACGACTCTGCTGCGATGCTCTTCTTCAGCGGGGTGAGGACGGCAGAGCCCCTCTGGGCCTTGATCGATGTCTACGGGCTCACCCGCGGGGTGCAGCTCTTAGGTGAGTACCTGTGTCCAAACACAGCGGTGGTGCTGAGCCAGCCTGACACTGCCTGTCCCCTCACTGTGCTGGGACAGGTACAGGGAAACAGCTGTTGTTCCTCCCCAGAGCATCTCACGACCTCAGCCTGGATCAGTGCGTGTGTGAAATGTAGCACGTAAATATAACATCAGTGGGAGGTGGGAAACAGCTGCTGCAGTATGGCACTAGAAGCCATCTCTAAGTAAGTGGATTTCTGCTCAGAGGTGTTGCTCTATCAGAGAATAGCCCGGAGTGTGTCACATACCTTGAAAGACTTTTTAATCTCATCTTCTGCTTTCCCCGTGCCAAAGTGGAGTAGTGCAGTTTATGTGCTATGGTTAAATCCTTCCTGGATGGCACTGTTACGATTTTCTGTCAGGTTTAATGGACAGATTTGAAACATGGCTATCTTCCAAATTACCTGAGAGAATCTGTGGCTGGTTCTTCCAGGATGTTTCTTTCACAGAGGAGTTTGATTTACCCTCTGGAACTTGAGGGTTGGGTATGCAGTTGGGGTTGGAGGATGAAGAGTGCCGAATGCCTGTGTCTTCTGCCATCCTCAGCTGCAATGAAGATAGTTTGGCATTCATGAGGACTCAGTCACAGCCCAAATGTGCAAGCTGTCAAGGTTTGGGCTATTTGAGTTTATACTTCTTGGAAGAACTGAAAAGAGTATCTGAGGATTGAAGGGCAGGGAGGTTGTCGGCATGCAGCCTTAGAGCTGGCTTTGCTCTGTCACTGGGAGGCAAACCACAGCGCTGCTCCATGTAACAGTAGTTTCATGGGTCGTGTTTTCATGGAAAAAGTTAGATGGTACCTGCTGACCTTCAGGAGCTGCAGTGCTTCCTGAAGATGAGATGATCTTGCTGGGCTGAGAGAGATCCTGGCTTTTTCCTGTCATGCAGCCTGTTAAAGTGACAGCTTCATGCTATATATCAAAAACTTCAATGAAACTTCTTTCTGACAGTTCTGCTTCCTTTCTGCATTCTGTGCTGTGTATTGAAAAATCTGGTGGCAGGACTGCCCATAGCAATGTACCCAGCAAGGAAGAGGGATGTGGGTTCAGGAGATGAAGAAATGAGACTGACCTTGTTGCAAAAACTCCTGGCCCAAGATTGCACAAGGCAGAGGGATTGAAGAATTTCTCAGCAGCTTTTTCTTTTTTTAGGTGCAGAAAGATTTATCTTTTGTTGTGAATCAGCTTGAATCAGAGCCACTAGGCAACTGTTCATAGGCCAAGGTGGTGATATTTGAATTGGGCTGCAGAATTTGGGCAAGTGTCATGCCAAGGGTTCAGTTAGGAAGAGCTTACAAGTTACTCCAAGTCCTGTGTCTGTTCTTGTGAGATTTGGCACCTCAGAACTACTCTGCCTGATTAATGAGGGTCCATAACTCTGGATTACGTGTTTCCTTTCAAAATACCCAAGAAGTAATTTCCTATCCATCATCCGCCCCTGCGTTGTCCTAGCATCTTCCACATCCCCTTTCACAAGGAAAATGTGACTTCTGCCAGCCACTGACTTACCTCTAGTCCAACAGGCTCCTGACTCTCTGGTGGGTATGAAGTCCCTGAATGAAGCAAGCAGCTTCTGAGTTTATACAGTTGGCGTGGAGCTCAGAGACATATTTATAGCTTGTTCCAGCAGCCTTCAGCAGGCTTTAAGCCTAGCAACTGTGCTGAAATGGCTTCCACATGAGCCCTCTCTATCTCCATTCATTATTAAACAGCACTAAAAGTCAGAGAAGGGAAATCATCAGCTGTGTTGTCCCTGGATCCTATGGACATACTCACTGTATGCTCTGTGTGCCTGTTTTAGTGTAGCAGACCACACACATAGCACAGGACAACTTGCCAAAAACTCCCGGGCCTTGACAAATGAATTTCATAGCTTAGCTACAAACATATGGTCGAATTCAGCCTGGTATGGCATGCAGGGCATCTGATGGAGGCTGGGGATGCTGGAGTGGTATGTTGAACAGAAGAGCCTAGCATTTCAGATTCCAGTTCAGTGATTTATTGTCCCCCAACACCAAACATGTTCCTTGTTCATAAGTCTTACTATTTTATCAATGCCTGTAGGGTTACATGATCAAACTGCACCTCTGCACTACCTCCATTTGCTTTTATGTGTAAGAATTCTGCTGTCTTTTGTGTATTGCAGTATTACTCCCTCCCCACTTCCAGAAATGTAACTTCACTTCCAAAATGAGACTTGCCCAAAGGAAAGACCCGTAGCAGTAAGTCTTGTGTCACTGCAAGATCCCAGCTCTGCAGGGAAATGGGCAGTGTGCTCTTAAGTTCCCAGAAGTGACAACGTGCAAAATTGCACATTTTTATTTTGCTTATCTGCATTGCATTGGCAAATCAGTTCCAGCCAAAATAAGGAACCTAGCAAAACATGGTAATGACCAAGTGTGGTGACACTGTTCCTGTCCTACAGATTTAGTAAAGAGAGACTTAAGTGAAGGGGGGCCCAAGTGAGAGTTAAATCATTTGCCAGAGCAAAAGGTGTCACCTGCTATCAGCCTTGTTGCCCAGCTCAGTCCTGCCTCTCTCTTATCTGCATCACAGGCATTGCACAGCATTCTGGCATCACTAAAACCCAGCTGGTTTGTACCTTAATTTTTCATTTCCTTCTGCTTATGGCTTTACCCACAGCATCAGCCTTGCTGACAATTACCCACGTGTCAGTGCTGCTGTCACTGCACAGGTGTATGAGGCTGACACAGATGTTCCTGGGTCTGACTGCCCTTGCTCTGTGTTCAGAGGCAGAGCCCTTTAAGCAGCTTCTTTGCCAGCTGGATTTTGAAATGAAACAGGTGAAAAGGGCTTCCATGGTGCACTGCACTGCAGCCAAGGGTAGTTTGAACTGAGCTGGGACCATGGTTTGCTTGTCGCTGCTGGAGTGAGTCAAAAGTCAAAATGAGGAACTGGCTTAAGTCCACCTTGAGGTGGCTTCAGCAATGAGATTCACAGTGGTGTCACTCAGTCACAGGTGAGAGGCTCCTCCTTGCTCTCCTCTACCCACATTACAGAGATGAAAAGGCTGAAATTCACCCTCTGGTCTCCTCTGACTACAGGGTCTCAGTTGTTTTTCTGCAACAGTGTGAGGGCCTGCAGAGAGGAGGCTGTTGCATTGGAGTGCATGCACATTCTGTGTTTTAGGGCATGAGTTTCAGTGTAGGTGCAGGCTTACATGACCTGTAAACGTGCCCTTATACAGTGACTCTCCTGCTGACATACTCAACTTGCAGGCAGGATGGTTTACAGCTCTGCTTCCCTTTTTGGGCAGCTTGTTTTGCACAAGTGCACTTTTACATTCCAGGGTAATTTAAAGTAATATTTACTAAAAATGTGGCTTGTCCTTATGTTATCACTTCAACATACACACATGCTCATTCACACTTTTAAAAAGAGTCCGAGAAAAATGGAATATAAGCAATCTGCTGCCTTGCTGCTATAATAAAGCATCAAAAAAAGAAAAGAAATGGCCCAGCTGTTTAAATCCTGGAGTCTTCAGAGCCCTGGCGTAAGGATGGCAGCTCATGGGAACCAAATGGTGTTGCCTCACATTAATCTTCTTCTTTCAGGCCCTGGCCTAGTGAGCCTGGCGTGTGCTCTTTCTGTGGATTCACTGCAGGACACGCAAGGATGGCAGCTGCCCTCAGTGATATGTGCATTACAGCATAATGAATGCTCTCAGCATTTTCCTTTACCTTTTGGTGAGGAGTTACAGGTTTGCCTGTTCTATATGGTGCCTTTTTGAAAATCACACCATTTTTTTTCCTTTTTGAAAATCAGCGCTTTCTTTGGGCAGTGACATTGCAGCATGGGATTGCAGAATGATTAAGATTGGAAAGGTCCTATGAAGATCATCTAGTCCTACCACCTAGTGTCTTTCTTCAAAGCACAGTGCATGTTCTCTAAAAGTAGAGAAAAATGGAACTGCAAAACAATCATGATTCCACCATACCACTCTACTCATCCTGTATTTCCAGTGGGGTAATGAGAGGTACGGTCTGCTCATTTTCCTTGGTCCCATTCATTGCTAGTATGGTCAGAACCAAACCCCTTTGCTGTTTATTACTCTGTTCACACTCTTCTTCCATCCATCAGTATTTTCATTCATGCAGTATTTCAAAGTATTCTTGGTCTTTTACTAGCACAGGCTTTGAAAACCAAGGATAATTTTATTTAGATTGGCACACTGAGAGGCACCTGTTGAAAGCTTACTCTCACCACATCTTGTAAATATAAAATATGTGAAAAACTAGTAAGGCCTTGCAAAATGGGAAAATTTTAAATGCATATGTGTTCAATGTGCATGTATTAGATTTAACCGAAGTAGAAACAGTATAAATATATACTTCAGTCATAAATATCTGTTCAGAGCCTAGGGGAATTAAATGGCAGTGCTGTAGATTATATTATGTATTTGAGAAAATCTCTTCTTTCTCTAGATTCATGTTTGCAAAGTATCAAAAGTCAAGATGTGAGCTGATCCTGGATGGAAATGTGCTCATCTAGAGACTCAAGCTGGTGTCTGTTTGACAAGGAAGTTGCACATTTTGTAGAGAAAGAAAGAAACATTTTTCTTTCTTCACTCCTGTCAGTTCTTATATAGATTGAATCTCTAGATCCAGGCCACCTTTACAAGAAACATTAAATAATCTTCAAATGAGGTAGATTTATGGGCAAATGTCAGGTGTGAATGGTATAAGACTGATGATAAATCTAATTTATTGCATGCATCTGCAGTTTTACTGTGTGGTTATTACTATTTTATTTTACAAGTGCAAAACTTATTTTCTGTTGCCCACGGGAATCCATTTCTATTGCTGTTCTGACACATGCAAATAAGCAGACTGATGTGCCGAGGGTGCTCCTCACTAAACAAAATTGGATAATCAGATATGACTGCAGTGTGTTTTTATAGGGTATTGTTGAAAGTGGAAGCTATAAACGATTTATCCGTTCTGTGGAAGTCTGTGACTATCCGATGGAGAAGTGCTTAATAATAAGTGCTTAAAGTGAGTCCTACTTAATGAAGGCAAAATGCACAAGACCTGCAGACAGTCAGTTGTCCTTGTTTTTCCGCATCTCCTAAGGAGAGAGAGAATTTAAACTGCTCATAAAGTTTTATTGTCTGTAGCTGTTGTCTCTATGGCAGCTGCAGGAAGCTCTGTAACACAGAGCTAAAAATGTGAAAACAGTTTAATAAATAACTAATCTCTTGCCATTTTAATTAATCTCTCTCCGGAGGAAGGTGTTTTTTCAGACGCAACAGGCACCCAAAAGTTAGCCCCCAGCCCCCAGGCAGCTCCTTGTGCTTGAGGGTCTGTGTGTCCTCCAGCTCTGCCTGTCTTGGCTGTGGTGATGAGGCTGCCGGACACGGCACTTCCAAGCAGGCCAGAGCTCCTCTTGGCCGTGTGAATGCAGTGGGGTGGGTTTTTCTTTGTGGAGACTTTGTGCCCCTGAGCTGGGGAAGGCAGCGTCCCCCTGCCCGGCCCTCGCCGTGGGACGTGGGCGCTGAGCAGCGAATGGCAAACCCCAGGTGAGCCGGAACAGGCAGAGGTCGAGTGAAATAAGGTCTCGGAGGGATCAGCATTTCAGGCTTCACCGGCTCTCCATGAGGTTTTGAATTACAAAGTTGCACAGAGGCTCTGTGTGTTACTTATATTTTCTCAGTTTTGCGTGTTGGATAATCTGTTGCTTTCACCTGAAGCACCTTTGCCTTAGCAGAACCTCTAGGAGAGGAAAGCATTGCCACAGGTGAGCAGAAAGGACAAAATCTGGCACATAATGTGCTACTGGGCACTTTATAGCCACAAAATGTCCACATCGGCATCAGGAGAGCCTGCAAGTGTACCTGGACAGGAATAAATTTGAAAGGGATTAGGCTGCTTTTTATTGCCCAGACTGAGAAAAGTGAAGACTGCAACAGGACAGAATGACCAGTGGAAAAATACATTCTGTGCTATAAAATTTCTTTACTTCTGGTAAGCTGAAATATTGTTCTAACACAGGGAAGAAGGGCTATATAGTAATATTTTCCATGTTACCCATAAAACCCCAAGGAAATATGAAAACTCTGACAATTGTAAGTGGTGTTTATGTTCTGGGCATGTTGTAGTTCAGATGTTGACACTGCAAAGATAGGTCCCTATCTTAAAAAAAAAAGTCACATATTCACATTAAGCATCTATTGTAATGATTGATTTGGCTATTGCTTTAAGGAGGTAAGTGTTGCTGGTTTACACTAAGAAGTTTATCCTGCCTTTACTAAGTGTTGGAAGTGTGGACAGTAGAGTTTGGAAATAGTGGTTCCAATTAAAAGGGCTTTGACTTTCTTTTACTTCTAATAAAGGTATAAACTACTGGAATAATTGAATATATACTGAATTTATTACACAGCTATAGTTAGTTACAGAAGTTTCTAGCATAGAAAGGCCCTTAGAGAATAATAACCCATCACTAATGGAGCAGTGTATTCTTTTGAGAGCCATTTCAAAGAATTCCTTATGTTAGCAAAGATTTTAGCCTTTTGATTTAAACCATTAGGATATCTATGCTGCTTTTTTTTTTTTATGCATTCTCTTAACTGATACTTAGTGCCACATATAATTGCATTTTCCTCAGTGTGTCTAATGTGGTTCCTTTTCAAAAAATCTCTAAGATATAAGTGTCTTTAAATAAAAGGTAGAGAGAATATCTTGGTGGAGGAAATTAATCTTTGCAGCTTTCTTAATATCTTTCCCAAAAATATTCAGCCAGACAGTTTAAACTGTTCAAACCTTGGACTGTTATGCTGAAAGTTAATTCCTCTTCATTCATAAAGCTATAACTTGTCAAAAAGAGTGCATTTACTCCAGAAGTTTGACCTGGAGGTAAATTTTGGATGTGAATTGAGTGATCTGGTAAAAGTATAACACCTTATTGTGCTATTCTTGCAATTCCAGCTATTCCAGCTGTTGCAGCTGTGGAGGCCCTTTCCCCTAAGCCTGTATGACAGGTGACAGCTAAACACTGCTTGTATGACAAAGCTAAACACCGTCTCTGTGCAGTATGTCTCTGCTGGCCTGAGATAGCACTTTGTCATTTCAGTGTCTAATTGGCCTCACAGCTGCTGAATATGCAATTTACCGTATAGAGGATGTGATTTTGTTATCCCCATAGGTGTCTGGGTTATTAAAAAAAGTTTGACACCTTTAATAAAATAAAATTGGCTTTTCCATCCATATCAGCAACAGAGCTAAAAATGAAATTGCTCAGTAGTCCAAAGTCTTTTTTTTTTTTTTTCTCCCAAGCAGAACTTCTCCCAAGTAGAAGCAGAACTGTTGTTGTTTAGCTCACTACAGAAATCCTTACCTATAGCCCAACTCTGCTCTCAGTTTTGCCAGCCTAAAGTTGTAGCTACCTGTGGAGTCACTCTGGTTTTACACTATGAGCAGAGCCTAGCCCTGGGTTTTGGGTCACTTATCCCTTCTTTTTGGCCAAACACTGAGCAGCAGAAGTGGCTCCAAACTTTGTCTGGCTTATCCTGAAGAAAAGAAAACATTTTGACTCAGGGAAGCTCTGCTGATTCAAGCCAGAACCTCTCATTCACAGAATCATAGGATCACAGAATCATAGGCTCATAGATTCATAGAATACTTTGGGTTTGAAGGGACCTTAAAGATCATGTAGTTCCAGTCCCACTGCCATGGGCAGGGATACCATTCACTAGATCCTCTTTAGTCATGCTGAGCCACTCCTTCTCTAAGGTAATCTACTTGTGTTGAATCCTCTCCCAATTTTGATGCAGATGTTACATGAGCTGTGCTTATGATGCAGCTGATGCTGCAAGGTGCTGTGCTCAGTGAGGGCCTGGACTCCTCTCTTCTGCTCAGACATTTAGGAAAATCTGGATCTTGCATTCTTCTATGATGCTCTCTTCTATGCATATTCGTAGTGTGTTCTTCTGACAGTATTTTTTACGTTTCCCCTACGTTGCGGCTTTTTGGTGAAAATATCATGCCTTGTGCTGACATGCACTAGGTAAGTGCTTCCTCCGGTTGTCTTGGGAATTACTGCAGGGTAGTGTTGCCAGAACTTTGTGAAATTTATGCAAAGCATTCCATGTCTATTGGCTAGAACAGTATGTCTACTCACAAGTTTTGATTCTCAGACATTAACATCATTGTAATGTTAAAGGCCTTTACAAAATATATATTTTTAAAAATCCCATTCCATCTGCTCATATGAGATTTTGAAATTAAACTTACTTGGGATTGGTAAAGTCTGTAGCTGGGGATAAAAGACTGACAAAACAGATTGCTGTCCACTGGCTATGGATGGTGTATTTAAGAAGATGAAAATCTCTTGTGATGCATCTGGCTACCGGTGTGACCGTTCAGAGATGATTAATTCTCTTCAGGAAAAAAAAATTGTTTAATTGCTCTATCTTTTTAAGAGGATAAAGACCACTCCAGGGAAAAAGCCTTTCAAATCCAATAATCCTATTCCTGTGCTGGTACCGTGCCAATAAATACTGCACCACTTGCATGGAAAGATCTGAAGCCTCTTAAAACTTTAATGCAGAGTGTTCCATCTTTCTCTGCCTGCCCAAGGCCAGAGGAGCACAGCACCTCAGAGCCCATAGGTGTTCACTTGAACCAGGAGACTGGTAACAGTTTGTTCAGTGTGTTTCCACAGGCATTTGCATTTCCTCCTCATTCTGCAATGATATTTTCCTAGTTGATTTTCATTGCCTTCTCTGGTGTTTGTAGGCAGCAGCCGTCACTCTCCTGAGCCCTTCCCAGGCATCAGTAAACAGCTCTGTTATCCCTGCATGGCTTGTGTGCAAGCATCTTTTTGACAAAAACGCTGGTCCTTTTGGTTTCTATCCCTGTTTGTAGCCCTGTTTGTTCTAGATAGATCTGATTCAATGATCCCATACACTGGAATGTGTTTGCTCATGTCTGAGGGCAGCTTTGATGCTGCCTGCATTTGTCACAATGCTTTTTAATTGCTTCATTCCTGACACAGCAGAGTCTGCGGATCTTGTCTACCACACCCCTTGGCCAGGTGGAAGGAAATTGGCCTCATACTGGAGATCAGAGCTGGAGACAGTTGGAAAGAAAACTGAACTAATGAGAATTTAACTGTGGAGCTGTAGGGACTGACAATTTCAACTTGACCTAATTATGCACTCAGGAGAAATATGTAAATAATTTGGTTTTAAGCCATAATCACTATTACGACTATTTATATGATAATTTCTAGTGCTGCAGTTTTGGATGTGAGACCTAGAAGATCAACGCTCCATAAAAACCAGATAAGCTACAAAAAGTCAAAGTAACAATCTGATGGTGAGGCAAAGAGTGCTCTATGTTGGCAGGCTAAGGGATGAAAGATGGTGGAGAGAAAATTCAAGGGGGAAGTAAAATACTATTTTTTTAAAGGTGCTTAGTTTTCAACTGGACAATTGGAACCCATTCTCAGTTGCTTAGAAAAGTAGACTGCATAGGCCGCAGGGCCCGAGTTCAACAGGATGGTTAACTCCCCACCCACCTCTATGCATATGTAGCTGTATGGTATGCCAGAAATCAGGTATGTGCTTGAATAAGTATGTTAATTCACATTCCTAAAGACAGTCATGTGCTTAAGTGCTTTGCTGGATCCTTTTCTTTGCCATCTGCTTGTTGCTGGGTTCTGTGCAGGGCTTGCCTGGGTCAAAACCTATGGTCTGTGGTTAATCAGTAATCAGTGGTTGTGCAGGGATTAGCTTCTGTGCTTAATGGGTTTTTTCTGGGCAGCAAAGACTTTTTTAGAAGGAGAAGGAGGAAGGGAGAGAAGAACATGAGCAGGAGGGACTGAATGCACTGTTGAAGTTGGAGGAGAAGTAGAAGGGTTGCCTCCAAGCAGTGCTGGGTTTTCTTGGAAAACATGTCTGGTTTCGGTGCAGGAAGGTTTACGAAGGGGTCCAGAGGTCTGAGGTAGGGGAAGAGGAAGATGAAAACATGGAAATAGGATGAACTGCTCTCTGAAAGCAGTGGAAGGTTTGGCAAAGAGAGATCAGGTTATATTGATAGGGAAGGCAAGGACAACCCAGTGACCAAGATACCATCCTTCTCTTATCTGGTTTCTTCACTCTTTGTGTTGACAATTCATAACCCAAAGGATTTGGTTTCTTTTTTTTTTTCCCCCCTTTATCTGTACAGCACAGGGTCTTAGGTGTGTTTGAATTATTTTGTATGGGTCACCACAGATGTTTGGCCTGTTCCCTGAAGATAAGTGAGCTCTTCTATCTGGTCAAGTACATACTACTGACAGTCTCTCTACTGTAGGGATCATGAAGATATAGGAGAAAAACAACACATGGGAAAGAATCTGAGTCAGATTTGTTTCTTACATCCTGAATTAGATTGGTGGCTTTTAGTTCTGCTCTTGATATCACTTATTCCTCTTCATACGATGGTTCTTTTCATCATATAGTTAATTTATTATAGAAGTCTTTTGCTAATAACAAATATTGACAGAATAACTATCAAAGAGTTTATTTGGATTAAGGTGAGCAGGCTGTGTGAGGAGAGAGGAGATACTCCTTTGTTTGTGCTTTGCAGTGTGGATTTCATACTCCTCCATCTGTGTCTGTGGAATTTGCTCACAGATAAACTCCTGTCTATTGAGTTGCACTTTAGAGTCTCATCTTCTTCTTAGCAGCATCCCTAGCTTGCTTGGCTGAGAAAGAAAACCAAATAACCATCTTTGAAATATTTACTGAATGCACTCTTTTTCCTGCACAGGGTTTAGTTACAACGGACAACACTAGAAAATTAATGCAAATTAATTGCAAACATGGCTTTAAAAAGAACTAGCTATGCTAGCCTGAATAGTTGCTATGGGCAAGCATTTAGAATTGAAATAGTCTGACTCTGGTTTAGCTAGATTCGGAGTGAGATCAACTGACAATCTCATTTACTTTAAGAGTTTTGCTGAAAACCACAAAAGTGAGGGAAAAAAAATTGTAACCCCCTCTCTGAGACAGACATGGGGTGAATGGTGGCCACTGAAGAAGGCCAGGCAGCCACCTCTTATAACTCTACCTGAAGGGGGAAAACCAGCAGTGACTGGTAGGAGCTTCTCAGACTGTTCTGGGTAGACTTAAAGATAACTTTGCCATCTCTCCTGGAGATGTGTCACTGCTGGTTATTCTGTCATAAGTGTTGTCTGAGGCATTTTTGCAGCCAGCAGTGCCAGATGTTTGTAACTGCTGTCCCCTCCTCAGGATGCTCCTGTAGGCAGCTCTTTGACCAAGCTATTATTTTATGGTATATTTAGTTCTTTTTTATCTTTCCTCACTGTCAGTCTATGCAGAACAATAATCATGTTTTCTTCCTTACCACAGCCTCCATATCCTGCTGTCATTCTAAAAATGCTTCTGTGATGTTAAATCTTTTCCAGTTATATGATGAGAATTAATTCATTCTGACACAGCCATGAAAATCTGATTCAATTCCTTTTTTTGGTATCTCAGTCACAGTCCTTGATCACAAATCAGCATGAGTCAGAATTTCCCAGGTTATTTCCTCAGAAAGGTTGATTGCCACCCTATCTCCATATTTAATATCCTTTTTCTGACTGTAGTGGAGCAAAGCAGTGGAGGCTGCAGTAATTTAATTTGGAGGCCTGTCTATTGTTCTGGCATTTGATGCCACAGCTGGAAAAGGTGACACCAGAGAATATCCCACAGCAGTTTTAGCATTGCAGTTTTCCATCTTTAGGGAGTTGAGTCCCCGCTGAGATCTTCTGCCAAAGCGAACTGCCCTGAGATGTTTCACGTGGATGGGTTTGGAATCCTTTTAGGTTCAACTATTTAAATGAGGAGCTTATCTGAAGTTACTAAAAGTACATCAGAATGAAAAATAAGTGGGAAATACTCTCCTGTGGCCCTTATCATTAATTTATTCTCTCCAATATATGTTTATCTCTCAAATTTTTTGTCCAGAGGCCAGGACTGCTTGGACTGCCCATTGACAGGGTGGAGTTCTGTCAGTCTGTGCTGTGTTGGGCTGAGCTGTGGCCAGGAGGGGTCTGGAGGTGCAAGGAGGCTTCCTGTTCTTTACACAGAGCCTCTGGCAGGAGGAAATCCTGCTTCCACTTGCCTTTGTACCTCTCCTGGTTCTGAAGGCTGTGCTGTTGGCTGAGCAGTGGCTGCAAGGGCTGCAGGAAGGAGCAGGCGAGACCCCCCGAGCCGGCCCTGTGGGGTTTGTCACTGCACGGATTTAATGCCCAGCTTGAGGGCTAAGGAAGCATTTCCATGTGTTTTATTGATGACTGCAGTTTCCTTTTGTGTTTCTCTTGGGTTCTTCAAATAGGGCACTGGTAGCTTTAATACCCACTTGGGGTTTTTGCTTGCTTGTTTGTTTGTTTCCTGCCAAGCTTTATGAATATTTTTTTTCACATGAAAAGAGAAAAACAATGGCTAGAGAGAGATCAGTCCATTATTTTTATGAGGGAAGAATATTTATTAGGGTGTAATTGTGCAGGAAAAGGAATCAAGCACAGCCTGGAGGAGAAAGCCTTTACACACTGGTGTGAATACATCAGATCAATAACTAGTGCTTAACAGGGAGGGACAAAAAGTCATCCTTAGTTTTAGTGGTAAAGGATTCAGCTCCCGACTCAGGCTCAGATTTCTCATTTTTCTGAGACATATCACACAAGTGCCTGCTTTTTGCAGGATGGAGACACTGCTTTTCTCCCTGACAGGGTACTGTGGGTTTCATCTCCTCTGAGCTGTTGGACTCCTCATGTGATGAAGTGGGCAAGCCAAGCTGCTGGTCAGACAGAACTGGCTCATCTTGTTTTGACTGCTGTGCCTTGTGAGTGTGTATCTGGCAGAGACACAGTTATCGTTGCATGATTTGATTCTATACAGTGTTGCATATGCCAAAGGCTGCTCTGTGCTGCTGCTGCCCTGCTAGACACAATGGTTATTAAAGTGTAGGTGAGTGAACTCAATTTCCCCTCAAGTTTCCAAACAATTCTAGGCTTTATTGGTGAGAAGAATTAGAATAAGATACTGGCATGCTGAGCAGAATGGGTGGCCGTTGTGAGGCTTATCCATTATTAATCAGCCATGTAATTTCCCTTAAGTGGCAAGGTGGGATTGCTTTTGTTTTAGGCCCAATTGCATCTTCATGCTAAGGAGCAGAGATGAGACCCCCCTCACATTATTGTGAATTACCCATTTGGGAAATGAGGATGCTGTAGGTCGGAGCTGCTGCCTGGGAGCTCGCTCTGTGACACAGAGACACAATCAGATGCTGAATAAGCAAGAAATTAATTCCTCCTTCCCTTTCTCCTTTCCCTGTAAGAGATGGGTTTGTTTTTGCTGGAGCTGTGCCTGTGTAAAGGCTGCAGTGTGGAGCCAGTGTTTGCCATCACACTTAACCTTTGGCATGTCAAAAAGCAGCTTATGGTGGGGACCAAAAGCCTTCTCTGATGGAGGTATCCGCTGAGCCTGCCTGCAGCACGGAGGGAGCCTGGGGGAGCCAACCAGCCCAACCTGAAAAACAAACTCCTTGCAGATGACACTACTGTAGGATAATGATTTAATACAACCTAATAGCTGAGCTTCAAAAATCTTATAATAGAGAACAAATCAGTACACTCTTAGTTAAAAACAGAGTGATAGCATAATAAACATAACCCTGTTGAACTCCAGGAAGCATAAATCACTTGTAAATCAAAAGCATTATAAAAAATACTAATGATTCACTGCTGAACTCTGTTTTACAGTCTGAAAAATGCTGTGTTTTGCTTTCATAAAGGCATTTCCCTTAATCGAAGTTGTTGCAATTAGAGGGAGTGGTAATGAGCCAGAAGGCAGCTGAGTGATGTTGTCTTTTGAGGATCTCTACAGCTGCCATTTTCATAGCGTGAATAGCAATGCTTGGTGTTGGCAGAGAAGCTCCCATGGATCAGTGCTGCAGAAATTGGAAATGTTGTGTTTTGTAATACACCCCCATTCCCCTAAACCTACCATGTTGTTGAATTCCATCCACTTAAAACAGAGCCTATGTTTAACAATAATTTAAATCATTATCCTGCCTGTCAGCTCGGAGTTAAGGGGCTATGCAACTGCGATTCTCTGTTTAGAAACTGCCTGGAATAATAACTTTCAGATGTCTCAAATATGCACCACTTATCTATAACATCTAAATACAAATGTCTCCCTGCTGAGCAAGCCCAACACTGTTTACCTATCGTGTCCAAACCATTCCAGAAGGTTTGCTTGGCGTGGAGCGGAAGGCCCTATATCCGCGGCTCCGACAGCACTGTCAGTGTAATGTTTTTCAACTCCTCCTCACCTTTAGGTGATTGCAAAGAAAGAAACAGCCTAAGGCTGGGTGTGACAAGTGAAGAATGTCCCTGAGTGTGCACCCCGCCTCCCACCCCCACTCCAAGGGTAAAAGTGCACTGGGAGGCAGCCCCGTGTTCCTGCAGACGGGGTGATGCTCACGCCGTTGGGTCCCTGCCAGGCTGCTGTGAGATGATCCAAATGCTGAATCCCACGTGCCCTGGGCTCACTGGGGCTGAGCAGAGCCCAGGCGCTGTCGCCAGCTTGGGGGCCCCGAGCTCTTCCTCGGCGTGCAGACCTCGGTGGGACCTGTCAAGTCTCATTGAATGTCAGGCTACGCAGTCGGCTCGCACCGTATGCTCCCCCCAAGCCACGGCCTGCCGAGGCCGTGTGCCACAGCTGGCTGGCTCTGCTGCCGAGGCCGTGTGCCACAGCTGGCTGGCTCTGCTGCCGAGGCCGTGTGCCACAGCTGGATGGCTCTGCTGCTGAGGAGCTGCCGTGCTGGCTGTGAGCACTCAGCGTGTCCCTCAAGGAGCTGCGGGGGTGATGGGCTGTGGTGTGGGGCTGCCCCGGCAGCGAGCGAAGGTTAAATGAGGAGAAATGAGAAGCTTTTAATGCAATTTTGCATCGTCTTTGATCTCTCGGGGAAGACTGAGTCACAGCTCTTGTTCATATATCAGGTCTATGGAAACGTTATTGACATTCTTCCGGGGGCTCTTATCCCTTTTTCTCTCAGTTAACTCCCGCATTACCTGTGTCCAGCCGCTGCAGCACTGCTGCTGTCCTCCTGCTACACAACAGCAGGTTATCTGAAGTATATTCATTCTGAGCATTGAAAATTGCTGTTATTTTATTAAGTTTTTATAGAAAGGATGAAAGTTACACTTTTAGCAGGGACCAAAGTTAGTACCAAATTATTTTATGTGGCTATGATTATGGAAGCAAGCCTTCCCCATTGTCCACTTTGGAGAGCAGCTAGCTTGGTGTTCCCTCTGTAGCCACCCAGGGCTGCCACAAAGGAGCACTGCTGATCTGCTGCCTCTGCAGCCAGGTTGGGCCCACAATAGTGTTTTCAAGAATAGCTGCAATTAGTGAAGTGTGCATTGCAATAGCTGAGCTCAAAACGTGGTTTCTTCCTCCTTCTTCTTTTCTTAATGCAGGCTTCCTTATAGGGATGTGGCTTGGAGAGTAGTCCTTTATAACTTGCTCTCAGCCTGCTCAGGAAACCAGACTGGTGAGGCTCAGTACATCGTGACTTTTCTTCCTGCAGCACAACTGTCTCCATACACATGAGTGTGCAGTCCAGTTTACTTGCTTGGGATGCCCAAACTGTGTTTCTGTTCTTCATTCATCTGCTTGGATATAATAAGTCAGGTCCTTCTAGTTGTGATTTTTCTGGACAGAAACATGCAGAGGCACATGGCTTGGTGCCTGCTCAGCCTGCTGGAGCTTCCTGTCCCACCTGCTGGTCCAGCACATTGGTGCTGAGGGAGAAGCTCTCCCTGGAGAGCTGGTGGCTCTGCCACGCTCAGGAAATGAGCTGCTCTGAGGTCACCTTCCCTCCATTCATCCTTCCACTTGGAATGGTTGGGGGCTCCATCTTTATGGGCCTGGCCTCACATACACCATATCAAGTTGAGGATGTAAATGAGAGCAGCATGCAGGATTCATGGGTTCTCCATCTGCAAGCTGGCTCCTCCTGCGTGCTGGCTCTACACTCCTCAGAAGCTCCTCACTGGTACTCCCACGATCACTCATGCCAGAGATCCTGGAACAAGTTAGCACAGTAAAAAAATGTCATATATTTAATCCCTTGCTCTACTGTGTATTTGCACTGCTGGCGTGTGACAGTGAAAAGCTACCTATATCCTCTACACAGAACATCATATTTACCAGTCGTTCTCTGATACTGGTTTGCAGCTTGGCTATGGATGAAGAAAAGTAATTT
This sequence comes from Atrichornis clamosus, assembly GCA_013400975.1. Lineage (NCBI taxonomy): Eukaryota > Metazoa > Chordata > Aves > Passeriformes > Menuridae > Atrichornis > Atrichornis clamosus. The sequence continues at coordinate 106,981 of WBMZ01013911.1, forward strand.
GCAGGCAGTGGAGCTGCCTTCATGCTGTTTGTTGCTCTGAATTTGCTGCCCTGACAGAGAGAAGGCTGCAATACTGATCCTGGCATCTCAGATGTCTCCAGTGAGAGAAGACCAGTGACGTGTTTCTTCTCAGGCAGGCATCCCGAGGTGACACGACAGAATGACAGATGGTGTTGGGTTGCACAAGAAGCGTTGCTGGCGAAAGGGGTACAAGCAGCTAGTGTGAGCCCACGTGGTCAGGTTCAGTCAGTCTCTGCAAGGAGCCATGGCTAGTTTCAGTTATTGGGGGTGGAAATTGTTTGCTATAATAAGCTAAAGGTTCAAAGCTGAATTGGATCTCAGCTTCTCCAAAACCCCCAGCGCTCTCTGATCTGTTGTTTTGATTACCTGAACCCATTTTAAATGCTAGCTCAAGCGTCAAGCCCTCGCATTTCCATTTAGCTGTTCAAGGAAAACAATTTTAATAGCTACCCAGCTATTCATCAGGCTTAGGCCCTGCTAGAGTAGTTTGGATAGCACGCAAGCTAAGTGCAGTGTGATCCGAGCTTAACTTGGAACATCCAAAGGCACCAAAAAACATTTGCTTCTGTAACTCAAGCGCACGCCTCAGCCCCCGCTCTTCATACTGCTGGCCATGTCCAGGACCAGGAGAGGAGGGGCTGGGGACAGCCCGCTCTCCTGTTATTCCTGGCCCTGATAGAAACAGGGAGAGGCAGAACTATCAGCAGGAAGCACGCACTTTTGGAGCTCCCACCCACAGGTCGACAGGAACGCAGAGGAGAAAAGCATCCGCGTGCTGGGGTGCTCCCCCAACTCCCCCATGGCAGCAGCACCTCTGCTCACAGTGTGCACCCCTGGCACTGCGGCCTCCCAAGAGACCTCTGGAATTCCAGTGGAGCAGGAGCAGTTAATTTGTTCTGTATTTATTGTCTAAGTTTAGATAGCTAGTCTAGTGCTCTGCCAAGTGTGGAGGGGAAAATTCCTTGTTCCATGTTGTGTGTTTCTTGGAGTGTCCCGTGCTGAGCTGCCCGTGCCCAGCCAGCCAGCGCTGAGCGGGGCTTCATGCTGGTGCTGAAGATGCTGCTTGCTGGTGGCTTCAAGGCTTGGGAATGCACATGGGTTTCCTTCCTCATCCACAGATTTTCATTCAGACGTCAAGAAGTTTTGCTTACTTAATCTCCAGTACATAGTGGGAAAATGCTAGAAAATGTTCTTTAAAAAAAAATAAAATTGAAGTTGAATAGGTTAAGGTTGCTTTCATGCTGTTGTGGCTGGCTGGCTGGCTTTTTCCTATCCAGACTTAACCAAAATTCCTGCAAGAAGTTCAGGCACCCAAAAAAATTTGAACATTTAATGGCTGTGGTGGTGGGGGCCTTTCAAGGGTGATGCTGCCTGCTTTCTGTGTAATTGCTGAGAATTGAAAGTGGGAGCTGGAAATCCCTTAAGAATCTGGTCTCTTTAAGCACTTTGACCCTTTGGATTGGCTGTGGAGGCTCCTGGGACAGCAAAATTTATGTAAGACGTTTTGCAGTGTCATCTTTTTTTTTTCAGTTTTAGGAAGTGTTGTGGCTGGATGGAGTTCAGCGGGTGAAAGGAATGGTTCTGTTGCATTTAAAAACTGTTGCTGCTTGTTCTTGAGGTGTGTTGGTTGATTTACAAGGGGAGGCAGGAGAGTATCTGCTTTCTATCTGGTAGGACAGCGACCATTTTATTCACAAAATGGTCTGAATTAAGATAAATTACTGAATTTTGTAGATATCTTGATGGTGAGACAAAGCCCTCTGACTAGCTGAAAATAATGAGTTTATGAAGCTCTCTCTATAAATGTTTACAGTGTTTTCTCTTTATATATGTACATATGTATGTGTGTAGGTATAAAAACAAAAAAATGCCAAAATACTCGAAACACTGCACAAAGATTAGAAATCTTCCAAACTTCCACCATTTCCATGAAAAATAAGGGGAAAGTAATACATTAAATTGTTTACCCTTTTTTCAGTTGTCTAGGTGGTGCTATTCTGAAACAACCCAGGGCATCTAGCTGAAAAGGGAATTCACCTAGGACATGCAGACAGCAAGGAGGAATTGTTGAAAAGCTTTGGAGAATGGTGAAAGGAAGCTGTCCACTGTCCTCTGTTCACCTGGTCATTACATCTTGAAGAGATGCTGCAGCTGAAAGGGACTGTCAGTTGTCCCTACTGCTCAGTCCATGAGAGGGAGGAGGAGGTCAGCTGGAACCTTTAGCATATCCGGAAAATACAAATAAGACAGGAGAATGGGCCTCATCTCTGCTTCTCTGAAAAATAGAGAATTACCCATGCTGAAAGTGAAGTAAAACTGTGAAGAAAGGAGTTGGTCTTACATGTTATGAATTTAAAATACTTCGAGGATCTGAAAAAAAGGGGAGAGGGAATTTTTTGTTGTTTCTATTGGCTTGGGACCGTTCTGGTGCTGTGCTTTCCTGCATTGCACAACAAGCACAAGATGCAACTTCTGTGTGGGGGGAAGTGTGGCAAGTCTCTTGGACACTTAAGCACTTCTTGATTCCTCCCTTTGGACATGCATTGGCATGCTCTAATTGTTCTTTCCTTCCTCTCCCCAACTCCCCAGGAAGGGAGATCCCCATCACTGCCAGGACAGCCTGGACAGATGTGGAGCCACACAGAAATGTTTAGGTTCCTCCCTGCATGGCTCTTATAGCAGGAGCAAGTGTGAAGACAAACATCTTACAGACTGTGTCCTCCCTTCGCCCTGCTCACCTCCAGGTGTGCCATGAAACCTTTTCAACTGAACACATGCAATGCAGGGAGTAGAAATCAGAGCAGGATGTGATGTGCTTGAATTTTAGGCATCCTAGAGTTTTGTAGATCATAGCTACTCTGTTTTTAGTGCAGGCAGAGAATCCAGCCCCATAACTCTGCCTGCCAGCACAAAGTCCATCACCGATTGCTAAATGATCTACCAAGAGATCATTCAGGTATGGCCACGGTAGAGCCTCATGTTGGGAAGCACATTGGCAGTGTTGCAGCATAGGAAGGCAGATGCCCTTCATGAAAAAGCCCTTAAAAGCTATGCCAAGTGCCTCCTCTGTTTGTCTGTCTGCCAGCATCATCTTCCCTGAGCAGCAATGTGTTCAGTGCTTTGTGTTTCTCTTTGGGCAGCCAGGACTTACCTCTGCTGAAAGCTGAGACTCAAGTCTGAGCGTTTGAGCCATCAGGCATGAAGTCTCTGATGATTTTATTTAGCCACTGGACAGTGATGACAAATTTGGCCATTGTGGAAAGTTCAAAGCAAAGAGCTGGCTGGGGAGGGAGAACTGATCCCAGCATTTCCTCCAAAAGCAGGAAGCAAGAGTTCCCTGCAGCCCTGGGAAGGCTCACAGGTATGTTGAAAGCCCTCCATGCTCAGCCACAGGAAGGCTGCAGAAACAGCAAGGACAGGGTGGATTGTGACTGTCACTTGTGGATTGTGAGTGTGCAGACTACAATAGATTTATTTAAAGTTTCATAGGCTCCGTTTCCCACTTGAAATGACACAGATTTCCAGAAGGTCAGCTGCTGGCCATCTGCTCCCCAGAGGAATGCTTAAAAGGGCCTTTTCTCCCTTTTAACACCTAAAACCTTTCAACATTTAGCAAGGCAAGTGTGGGATCTGTCACTGAGGGCTCCATGTCCTCACTCGCTGCAGACACCGGGGGGTATTCAAGGCATCACAGGCTGTGTGCAGGAGGAGAACTCAAGTCACAGAGATTCAAAGACCTCCTGAAGGCTCTTTGGGGAGGATGAGGGATGGGAATAGAAACTGGGGAGCCTGAGTTTCTGCCCCTTATTCTGAAGCACAGTTAAATCACACCCTGTTCACATGGTGCTATTGAGGACTGTAGATGTGGTGGGACAGTAGTGGAGGGGAAGCTTTGGGCAGGGGTGGGATCAGGAGAAGTGAGAGAAAGGAGAATGGGATGAGATGGAAGCAGATGATTGTGGGTATGGAGTGCAGGGAGCCTTAACAGCAAAAGCAGATGTAGAAACCCCACCAAAAGGGCCATTACAGAAAATACTCATTTTGCTTAGTTTGAAGAATCCATAAATTTTGTTAGAGCACTCTCACAGGACAACCTGCCCAGTGTTTGTAATCTGAAATCCTGTTGTCTACCATGTTTTTGACTGTTAACATTTTCCAATCTATTGTGTAAATAGCTTCTATTTTAACATTTTGGCAAACAGCTTCCTGGGAAAAGCCTGATTCCACCTCCACTCCTCCAGGGTCCTATTGTCCGGGGTCTTATTTTTTCTTCCTGTTTCACATGAACGTGCAGAGCTTGACAATTGCACTTTGTAATCTTGAAATATGAATGCCTTCCAAGTCTGGAAGGAGTCTCTCAGTTTTTGAGATTGACCTTTGATTTCCAGTGACAGCCAGGATGGATTTCTGCAATTTTTCATGTTGCCCAGGGCCTGACATTGACTAATAGGACTGGATATTCAGCAGGAATGTCAGGAAACCTTCGGTGATGAGATTTATTCAGGCTGTCCATGCATAGTTTCAAAACTGTAGGGCTAAGTTCCTGTTTGGGGTGAAGGAAGCAGTGTTACAACGGGTGAACTTAGACCATTGCCCCTGCTTTCATTCCACATCCCCTCAGATCTGTCTGACCAACAGCAAGCAGTCTGTACTGCTTCAGCTATTGCTATAAGGACATGCAAAATCACATGGTTTTCAGTTGGAGACCAGCAGTGATCCCATTGCATTTGCCTTTTGTTTATCTTCCTTAAGAAAACAGCAGATTCTGCTTAGTTTTACTGAACTAGCTCATTGCTGACTGGAAATTACAATCTATTAAAAAAAAAAAGTAGCAAGATGTAGCTCACTGTGTTTCAGAAAGGCTTCTGCAGAGCTTCTGCACTGACCAAACAGGGGGACACACGTGGGAGACAACTCACAGGAGCCAAGGCGCATCTCTAGAAGCAATTCTGCATTCTGGTTATGCCTTTTTGGCCCACTGGGGTTGCTACCAGCATCTTTGCGACCTGCTCCTTTTGCCCCTGGGTGCCTGGGAAGACATCAGAGACCATCACGACTCTGGTACAGGCACAGATTCTTCCGGACACCCCAGGGCTTGGCTGCGCCACCGGAGAGGAAGAGTGCCAAGTGCCCATGTCGTGCATGGTGGGGGACTCTGCGTGGTCCAGATTTGTCTTGGTGCAGCTTCATCTTTCCCCTGCAGCCCCCATCTGCTCTGTTGGAAGAGGAGAGGGGGCTCTACAGAGAGAGGTCTCTGAAGCCATCTGCAAATGTAGATAATTGGAGTAACTCGGCCCTCACACGGAGCTGGTCTGCAGAGCACTGGTGATGTACTGGGACCTGGTTACACTTGTGTTCCTACTTCAAAATTCTTCACTCAGATCTCTAGCTTTCTATCAGTACAACCTCACATGACTAAAACAAAACTGATTTTAATACTTGATTGATTCTTTCCTCTCTTCCATGTCTGGGGCAGGGAGAATGAATGAAACTTTTTTTTTCTCCTATTTGCCAGTTAATAATTTCATTTAACCGGCACTGGTTGCAACTAGGGGAGAGTTTGATTTTTACTTTTATATAAGTGAAGCAGTGCTTGTTTACATTAAGTTTTGTAAAAAGGCTGTTACTATTTTTTACAAAACACGAATTTTGATCTGACAATATTTTCAATCCAGGATTGCTTTGAACCAGTCATTTGCCCTCCTTTGTCCTTACGGAAACCACGGTGGATTTCATAGTAGTTGAAAAGCACTTTTCCATCAGTTTAAATACTCTCAGCTGCCATCAGGGGCTCTGGCATGGCTCTTCCTTTGCACATAAGCCAATGGGATGCCTGGATTCCCTTCTGCTCCCTCTATACTACCTGGCAGGCAGTGGCTGGGCTGCAGATGCTGATCCAGGAGGGAGGGTGTCCTGACCTGCCCATTTCTTCAGGGGCTCTGACTCTGGACACCCTCCTGGCCTGGAGAGCACCCCCACCCCAGGAAGTAGCCTTGGAGGCTCTGTAGTCCCTCCCAGGGAGGTCACAACTAAAGGAGCAGCAAGCATTTACTTGGATTTTTAAATGCCCCTTTGGGCCCCTTAGATCAGAATCTGACCCTGGTTCAGGCAAAACAAGAAACAAGCAGCTGCTTCTCCAACATTTAAAGCAATGTGAGAATTTTAAACCGATTTCAAAATAAAGACATTCAGCTGACAATTCATTTGGATATAAACAAACAGTCACCAAAGAAAGATCCTCAGAGAAAGTCAGCTGCTGAATCCTTGACCTCCAAAGGACCCCTAAATATAGTATTGTATGCAATGTGCCTCTTCTTGTGGGTGAGATATTAAGAGCTTATTTATTTATTAGAAAGTGGTTTACAATGTAAGTAAATTAGTGAGTTCCAAGGCCCTCCCTGGCTGCCAGATGCTGGGAGGATGTTTATGACCATTGTAAATAATTTCATAGTTTAATACAAACACATTTTTAGAAATCAAGGGCGGATGACTGCATGTTTATAGTACAGTTGAGGATTTATCAATTCCTCCAGAATATGAGAAAGAAAACAAACAGTATTTCAGATATTTTAAAAATTCTTAGGGAAGAAAAACCCCAAAGGTATCCTTCATTTAAAGTGCTGTGGACTCAAGCCTGCATTGCCTTGGCTGAGCTCTCCCAAGTCTCATCAAGCCAGTGAGGTCAGGAAATGCTCGGCATCCTTCAGGACCCAGCCCATGCATTCTGGAGACTGTGAAGGCTGGGATTTCAACAGCACAGACAAGTTTCACCTGCACTGAATTTGCAGATCAGTTTGCTGCTGCTGAGTGACCTCTGCCAAGGTCAGCTTTAAATGACAGAAATCAGATCCTTCCCAGTCGGTGGAGCAGCAAGGTGGAGCAGCACGAGGCACTTGCTTTATGCTGTGGCTAAGAGGTAACAAGGACTGGGCAGCACCTCTGGGTACCAGCAGAAGGGTGGCTCCAGAGGGAAACCTGCTTCCCAGACACGGGACACAGAATGAAAATGGGGCTGGAGGGAATTTCCTTTTCGAGGCATGTGTGCAGCGAGGAATTAGAAATCGGCGAGGTGACGTCAGAGCGTATGTGGGATGCTTGGTAGGATTTCTGTGAAAAGTCTCAGTGCCTTGGGGAGGGATGGGCAGAAATGAAGTATTACAGATGCTTCATTTGAGCTTTAAGTCTATTTTCAGCCTTTGTGTGGATGGCAGTGGAGAGCCTGAAAATATCAGCAGAAGCTGTGGGCTGCTTGTGTCATGGTGCCTTGTGGTAGCTGCACGTTCCCGTGCTGTGCTCTCCATAGCAACATATTTTCAATGTAAAACTACAGAACCAGCTGAATAGTTATGAGCATTTACACTCCCATGTGCACGGGGAAAAGTGATGATGCTGCTGAGCTGCTGCAAGGCAAAAATTGTTCTTGTTTTAAATTGCAGCCTAAGCTGAGCTTTTGGTCTAAGATTGAAATGAAGTTTGATGATGGGAGGTGCTTAGGCATGTGAATTCACAGGTGTCTTGTTCTTTTTGGGGAGAAAATGACCCTTTCTTAATTACCCAAGAAATTCAGCAAGAAATGTGTTGTTTTGGGGGCAGGAGAGTGCCCTGGGTCTACAACAGGGCAGAGTTAGATGGCTTGATACCATGAGGTTTGCCTGGGCTAATGGTGCCAGTGCTAACTACATTTAATTTAGGGCAAAATAATTTTTTTTGAAGTTTGGAGAAAGCAGTCAATCCCAGTGCAGCACTAGATCCTAGTGCAGCCTCAGATCCAGCAGGCTGAAGTTAGAGTGCTCTCATTGCAGCACTTTCAATTTTTTGCAGTGAGTATTGTCTGCCACTATCCTGATCCTTTTCCTTGATGGTGCTGGATTGCCCAGCCTTGAATTTAACTGCGGGAGCTGCAATCTCCAGCAAAGCAGAGATGGCTGTGCTGTGCAGTGCAGGGAGGCAGGCAGTGCACAGCCACAGGCAGGGCACTGGGATGGCCAGGGAGGTAAACGGATGGAGCCTGCCGGACTCAGTGGCTAATCCTGGCCATGCCTGGCTCCCTTGTGTCTGTCCCTTGAATCATTCCTCTCCTGCCGATTTCTGGGACCAGCAGTATGTGTGCTGGTGATGGCTTTGAGGTGTTTTGGCAGGTACCACAGTGGCAGAGCATACTGTGAGTGCGCCTATAGCTGTTGTCAAAGGAGCTGGCTCCCAGGCTCTGCCTGCAGCTGCCCATGGAGCAGGCATGCTCAGCAGGCTGGTGAAGGCATGGAGACAGTGACAGCATTTGACACGCCTTTGCTGACTGGCTGGGAGTGCTGGAGAACAAGGCTGCTGACCTGGAAAACAAGCCAAGATTAAGAAATGTCAAATTTCTGGGGAGAAGAGGTTTTCCTGAAGGGCTGAGAGGTGGAGAAAGTAGACTCTGGAGGTTACTTTGGGATGGCTAATTTCAAATGGACCATGAACGCTGTCATAGCACTGGTGCCTCTGGAAAGGGCCACCCTGACACCCAGAGCTGGTAGTCACCTCCCGAAACTGGGCTCTGGGGCATGGGCAGCTATTGACAGGATGACATGAGTGTAGAGGTGACTGTCCTCGTGGGCAGACAGCTGAAGGATGATGTCTTCTAGCAGAGCTCGTGGCAGGGTTAGTGTAGCAGTGGGCAGGGTGAGGCAGGCTCACGAGCCACACTGGCCCTCTAACTCGCACCCAGAGGTGCTGCAGCTGTCTGGGCCCCAGGCAAAGCCACTGTGTAAGCAGCTTCTCCTACGGTTACAAACCCTGGTAACCCCATAAATGCTTTGTTTGTTGTAGATGTAAAAGTGAACACAGCAGCCATCCTGTTACTTGTTTTCTTACTAAATTATGCTTGCTTCACGTTGCTCACAAATGTGAATTTTAAAAGTATTGCAAAACTGTGGAAAGAATTGGCGTTGCCAGAGCCCGTGAGAGCACGGGAGACCACAGCGGCTTCGACAGACCTGAGTGGAACGCTTCTGGCAGGACAAATCACTGAAATGTGGTGGGAGCAAAGTTGTCATTTATCACCATTCCTGCAGATTTGTGCCACGGTGGCAGCCTCTGTTCATTTCTCTGCAGACAGGGCAGTTTTTCTGCTGTGGACAGCTCTTTCAGCTGTGAGGCAGAGCCAATGTGGCAGAGCTGGAGGGCAGAGCCAGCAGCACGGGGTGACCCTCACCTCTCCCAGTGGGATGCAGCATCTCAGGATGCACCGTGCTGGCTGTCAGCAAGCCAACAGACAGGCACTATTTCTGTTCTTGATGCTGTCACTCTCCCTCTGCTCGTAACAGTGTGTGGTGTGTTGGATGTGGGGAGAAGGCTGCAGTAACTTGGAGTCTATGTAACTCAGGTGTCTGTTTGCTGTCAAGTTTTTCTGCTCTCAGGACAAACTCATGCCTATTCCAGCAGTCCTGACGAGCCCCATAATTTCTCCATGCTAGTTCAGGGACTAAATGCTGTCCCCATTTCCCCCTAGATGCCAGACCCTGTTGGAAATGGTTGAACTGCCAAGAGCAGCCCATTTTTGTTGTTGGCAGCATGGCAGTGTGTAGAGCAGGATCTGAGTGTGCACTGCCATGGCCTCGTGGAGGCAAGGATACTTGGCCAGGAGGGAGTTCATGAGCTTGGCAACTCCTCAGATGGGCTGTTAGCTCCAGGGTGGAGGGTTCAGCTTGGCCTGGAGAGGCTGTGGAACCTGTCCCATCCAGGGCTGTGCCATCCCCAAGTGGCTGAAGTGTAACAGAGCAGCAGGACGCTGCAAAAATGAGCAGGGATGCAGAACCCTCGCAGTGTCTAATAGGAAGAATAAAAGTGTTGACAGGGCATATATGCAGCATCTCACCATCTTGCCCTGACCCTCTTCCCTGTGTTTATTGTACGCTCTCACTGTGTTATGTCTAATTTGGGCCGTAAGCTCCCCTGGGGTGGAACTTCCCATTTTTCACTGTCAGGCACAAGGCACACCTAAGCCACCGTGTAAATAATCTTTCTTGATGGAGAGAAACTTGACCCTGGAACATAAAGGGGTGGCTATGGCAACCACTGTCCGGATGCTTTGTGTGTTCTGTGGACACAGAGCAAAGGGGCCGGGGACATGGCTTCTCCTGGGCTGGAGCAGAGTGGGCTCAACTTCTGCACGTGTCTTTCTGCATGTGTTCATTGACTTGTCCCTGAGCATAAGTCATCGACATGCCTTTTTGGGATTTTTTTCTTTTTTTTTTCCCACCTTGCTTACTTTGATATGAAAAGTAGTTACAGAACAGAAGTACAGCCAGTAGTAACTCTTCCTTCTCTGTTTTAAATACAAGGATAATTTGACCACATCTGCTTTCAGAAGTGCAGGGGGTTCAGCTTTGTGCTTTCCCAGGACCATACTGTGGTGGGTAGGATGGATGCTGATGTGAATTATCCAGGCTCTTGCTCTCATCACTGGACTACATCTATGCTTGGAAACAAAGACATTTCTAAAGGCCTAGCTGTTAAAGTACCAGCAACAGTGGGACTGTACTGAGCACAATGGGGAGAGGTCTTTTTGCTCTATTATCCAGGTCCCAGACAGACCTCAGTCTCAGATTCCTTTGAGCAAAGCATTACTGGTGTTGGTGATGACATTTCAGTTGATGTAAGCACATCAAGCTGCAATTTTTATTGTTATGTAGCAAGGATTTGATGGTTCCCTACAACAGTTCAGAGTAGATGTAGAAAGGTTCACAATAACATTCTCACCAAATATTGCTCTAAACTTTGATGCTGAAGGAGGCAGAAGCAGAAGAGAAATGAGTCTGTTAATGGGATGAGAAATCCTTGAGTTTGTGAGAGTTGCTCTGGTTCCCCCATAATTTTGTCCAGCAGTGACAGCTAGAATGGGTGATCTAGGGTTAGTTTCAGGAAATCTCCACTGCTCTTCTCTCCACTGGCACAATGCGATGGGACGGATGGAAAGTGGAGTTTAGTGTAAGAATGTTTTTTGTTACGTGGAATGTAGTTTTTAAACCTTACCCTGTGCTTCTGATATGAGATTACTGATACGCTTATGTGTACATCCTGTTGCCTTCAGTGGGATATAAATACTTGTTCAGATGAAGTGTATGTTTAAGTGCTGTCATTATATGAAACATACCTAAACATATATAGAACTTCTCTGAATTGGCGCAGACAGCAATAATTGTGCTATTCTAAAAGAAGCTCATCAAACAAAGCCTTGATTTACTGCTTCCATGCATAACTGTGAGAGTGCATCCCGCAGACTGCAGCAGCTCTGGAATAGGAGTGGGTGGATGGGGTATAGTGGCTGTACTCTATTTCGTACACGCAGAAAATAAGTCAGAAATTTTTGGAGATCTTCTTCATGCTGGATTATGGGGTGGAAATTCTCCTAGAAGGAGTTATTAAAAGAAATTAAAGCAAATAAAATACTCTGGACAGATAGCATTATATGCATTCTTTCAGATATATAGTTGTTGGATCTTTAAATGAGGAACCAGCTTGGAGAAGGAGAAATATCTGTAAACTTAGTTAGTCATGGTTGAAAAATTGAAGCACTTTTGGCAAACTCTAGCTGTTTACTTCCACTATTTTCAAAATTCTGTATTTCAATGTTGAGTCTTGAAATAACATTTTAATCTTGAAAAATCACTGGCAACAGTGATTTTCAAATAAGCCCCAGAAATCAACTGGAGAAGCTCTTGGTCCAATATTCATTTGCTTTTATAAAATGAAGTAAGATAAACTGAACACTCTGTTTCAGGTTAGCCTGAAATGCTGTATCCAATTTATTTTATTTTTAATTCAGGCAGTATATGAGGTGTTACATTTTATCACTGCCTTTCACTGGTTGCATCTTCACTAGAAAATGTGCTTTTGGCTCTGGTTAGTGAGTTAGCAGCACAGTCCTTGTGATGTCCAGGCAGTTGACCATTTAGCAGTGCTTTTGGTCAGCTCTGCTGACCCAAACAGGACTGCAGCGAGCCCAGGTTTCTGGGATTCCTAAGGAAATGAGTCTTCCCCCAGTGGCATTAAATCAGTTCAATAAGCAAGGGTGCTGGGTAAAATGCTGGCCCTTGGAGAGACCCTGACAGGTACGAGGTGCTGGCTGGTGGGTTGAACTCTCCCTCAGCAGCTGTTTGTGAAGCCATCAGTGCTGGCAGGAGCCTGTCACTGGGAAATGTGGGGAGAAGCTGCAGAAGGAGCCATCACCTCCACGCCTGCTTGAGGGCACAGGGGTAAGTGAGAGCAAGTGGAAAAAGGACAAATGCAGGATACATAAATACCATGGGAGGGAGGATGGTAAATGGGAAGGAGACAGAAAGTGCTTGTTTTGAAGAAAATTGCTGTCAAGTGATTCAAGGGGTGGGGGAACGTGTCTGATGCAGCTTGGAAATTGTCTGTGAGCACTGAGATGCTGTGGAAACGTTTGCACAGTAGTGTAAGGAGGATTGGGTTGTGGGAAGGCCCATAGCAATCTGCAGCAGAGTGCATGGCGGTGAAGTTGTGGGGTAGCACTGCATGCAGTGGTGAACTACTGTCTGAATAGGTGAGGTAAGAGGGCTAAAATTCCTAGGAGGAAAGGATGGTAAAAGGAATGATAGTGCCAGGAGTAAGCAAGAGAGTCACTGGCTATCAGCAAACTGCTCTATAAAGTTATTAGACAGTCAGGAGTTGCAATTATTGCCCTAATTTCCATGAAGAAGGTAAAAAAAAAAAAATCCAGTACTTTTATACAGAGAATTTACGTCTGAATATCAGGAAGCATCAGAAAAAGTGACAATTGACAGTCTCCTGGGAGAATTAAGTCTATTACAGGTAATTAAAACAAGTGAAAAAGACTTTCCAGCTGTAGAAAGAATCAAAGGAAATGGAAAGAAAAGGTGAGGTGGAAATGGAAAGGAAAGGTGCCTACAGAGAGAGACAGAACTGAGATTAAAAAGTAATATTGGTATGGTCTTAAAAATGGTGATTATTTTGTTGTGGTTTTCAAGAGGGATAATAATAATAATTGATCATGGAGTCTAGGAGGCCTGGGGCAATGGAGGTGAAAATAATTGATTGGAGTGGGAGTAAAGTTCAGAGATTTTATGTGTGTGAGTGGGAGATAGACTAAGCAGTGAATAACAGGGACTATGTTGTCTCCACAAAACCCAAGGCACATGGTTTCTGGTCAAACCATATTTCTCTGGTTTTCTGGGGAGTTAGAAGACCCATGAACACAATAAAGGGAATCAGACCAGGAGGTGCCAATAACCAGAGGTAGCTGTGGCAGTGGGTAGGAACATCTTCAACCTGACGGATGCTGGTCAGTCTTCAAAACTGCTGGCTGGGGAGCATGACTTTACCCTGAAAGAAAAGCCTCCCTGAATGAAACTCAAAATGTGTTGTTTGTAACACAGATGCTGCCAGCACCCTGCAGACTCTGAGCATCAGCTTTTGTGGAAAAGAAAACAAATGCATAACTGTAACACACATATGGAAGTTTGTTCTTCATAATCTACTGTCAGACTCTTTCAGAACATTCATATTTTCTAAGGAGAACAGTAATTTATTTCAATTTTATGAGGCTAGTTACGATCTTTGTGCTGTTTCACATGTGCAAATCAATTTGACACGCTTACAGATGTTAGGCAGAACTGTATGAATATTTGTTATAAACCTGACTGGTTCAGAGCACTTTATTAGATAATACATGCCTCAAAACTGCAATTTATCGGTCTATGTATTAGACTGTATGCTTTCATTCCTTGGATTCTATTGAAGAATATGCAGATAATCAATTCAATTACTAAGCTGGCCTGGGAACTGCAATTGCTCACTCTGACTTAAAAACAGCTGCAATTCTCTGAAGCTCAGAGGTTTTTATTTTTCCTTTCTGAATATTTCAGCTTGGAAACTGGCAGCACATGAGCTCACATCCTTTTAGAATCTAGATTTGTTTGTTGTTTCTGATTTGTTTTGCTATGATATTTTGTCTGTACTATTGGTACAGCATTGACAACCCATGACAAGAAATCTGTGAAATTCACAGCAAACCAAGGGTGCATATTTATACTCTTAGAAAAGTACTCTGAAGAGATCCCAAGGGTTTCCTGAGATTCATTTGGCAGGACACCAGCTGCCTAATGGTATAAAAACACCATTCCCTCAAAGCAGGATTTGGTGCTAAATGGCCACAGGAAGCCACCAGGTCTGCACAGTAAATTTATCAAACACCTAGCAGTTGCTAACAACTAAAAGACTAGGTTTATTCTCTTCCATCCCATTTTTTATCACCTCTCCAAAACTGAGTCATGCAAACCAAATAGTTTTAGTGCTCAGTCTCTCCCAAAATGCCTGTAAAGAAATGCTGAGTTTTATCCAAGCAAATGCAAACACAAAGCAAAGATGAGTCCGGGGAGATGAACTCAAGCACTGTTGATTTCCACTCGTTTCTGTTAAAGTGGCAGATGTTTGTAGCCTTGCAATTGGTTCCACAGGGTCAATGATCTTCTTTCTTTTGTAACCCAGCTTTAAAATCTGGTGACAATTTTTAGTGTAAATATGAATTATTTCTCCCACAGATGAACTTCAGCTTTGGACTCTTTGTAACCCTTGGCTTGAGCTTTGACTTCTGCCCCTTGGTTATTGTAGAAATTCTCTCAAATGCTTCCATCAATATTGGAAAAACTTCTGAGTATCTTGTCAGAAAGCTAATTAGGACTGTGTTGGTCGCAGGCAAACAAATGGACTCAGCTGATTTAAATATCTGCCACTCCTGCAATGAAAATGGCTATTATGAAATATTAGGTAACTTGCCTTCCAGGTTGCAATGAGCAGGAAGCCAAAATTTGCACGTAGCAATTAACTCCTGCTTTAACTACGTCAATGCACATGAAATGTGTGTTTGCCCTCCGCTGGCCCCGTGGTGATACCAAATCAGTTGGGGAAGAAGAAATTCCTGAAGAGTGGGTTCCATGCTGACCCTTGGGATCCATAGTGGATGAGGAGTCCCAAGTAGGCTGAGTTTTGAGGTGAGAAGAGCAATCTGCAGATGGAAGCAGAGGAGCAGCAGGGACAGAATAATGCATTGATGAAGAACTAGGAAATGAGAATGTGTACCATGGAAAACCCTAAGGGGTTTCACTTAAGAGCTCTGCTAGAGGAGCTATCTATCCCCTTGGACAGCTCAATCCATCCCACAGTTTCCAGTCTATAAAACAACATTAATTCTTCCTGCCTCCCACTCACCTGTTATATATCCATCCTGTTAACATGGTGAGGAGTGTTTTCTGCTGCACAGCCCGGCAGCTGGGTTCTGATCTCAGATGCAGTTTGCCCCAAAGCTGATTTTACTGTCCCTTAAAGAGCAGCCTGGCATCTTACATAAACAGCTGGAACAAGTGGCATTGTCTGTTGGCTGTAGTTTTGCAAGCAGAAGAGGCAGAGCAATGGGAGCAGAAGGGAGCAGCTTCGTTTGAAATGGGTTATTTATACTGTCAATGAAGTAGTGACATGCACATAGCAAGATATTGTATAAGTAGGTATTAACTGATGTCCCTGGTTTGATGTGGGTGTTTTCAAGAAGGAATGGTTGATCAGAGGCCATAACTCAGGCAGTTTGATTTCTCAGTTGTTCATAAAGGGAAATGTTCTTTGTAGAAGTGAATTCCTAAGTATATGGCAGAGGTTTTTAGTCTGAATCATTCCTTTGAGGGATTTTAAACATTTGCCTCCCACATGCTACAATAATGCTCTGAAAGTGGTTTCATTGTATGGTCCGAGAAGCTGCATTCTGGCGCCTGATGGTTTATGAGAAATAAACACAATGGAGTGGTCTCGGGATATACAAATTCACAATTTAACAGTACAAGCTCAGGGGAGAGAACCTGTGTGATGCTGTGTGCAGCACCAGAGCAGAAGGATCCATTCAGGAGTGTGGGTCTCTGCAGCATTGTGCTGAGTGTGGCAGATCCCAGTCTCCTTTCCAGACCTCACATGGAGAGTAAGAGTTTGCAGAAAAACAAATAGTTTTACAAGTATCTCCTCAGACACAGGGTCAGCAGGGAAAAGCACTTTGGACGTGCTTTGTGAGTGGAGCTTTACCTCTTAATGACTGTGAGTGGGGCCTCAGCATTCTTCACTTCTCAGTGTTTCTCCTGTGTTTATTTTAAGTAAGGATGATTTTCACTCTCCTTATTTGCATAGCTCCTCCTGTTACAATAGGGCAGTTAAGATACACATGGCAGAGACTGAGGGAGCCTAGAGCAGAGCATCCCACAATGGTGAGGGCATCTTTACACCATGAGTGCAGCAGGCTGCATGAAAATCTGCTTCCAGTCACCCATTCATCTGGGTGGATTTTGAACCCAGGGCTACACAATGGTCCTCCTTTCCCAGACCCAGTCACAGCTGCTTTCCTTCTTTCCACTGGAGGTGATGCTGTGGACTGGGTGCCATACACCAACTGGGCAAGCTGGCAACCAGGGGCTTTGAGAACAGGTCTTACTCCTTGCCAACAGTCGCAGTGATCTGCATCCTTATTTTAGGAGGGATAAATGGGAATATAAGTTGTTTGCATTTTACCATATTTTTCAGCCCTCAGTGACCTTAAAGTACAGAACAAGTTGAGCTATAAACAACATAAAGAAATTGTTCTGGCTACTTCTGCACTGAGGCGTGGCAATTTCCCAGCAGTGTACCTCAGCTCGCTAGGACCAAGTCAGCAAGGCAGCAGTGACTGCCACAGCACGACATGGGCAGAGTTCACCTGAGCTGACATTAATACCTGCACTCCCACGATGGGGAGTGCGAGCCTGTGAGCGACAGAAGGTTTCCAGAAGCACAGGTTTACTCCTTGTCTTATGACTGGTTGTTTTTCCCAATTGCCTTTGAGTGCAATGTTATTTTATAGCGTGGTCCATCTGCCTCATATTTCAAACACCTCTCCCTGCAGTGTCAAAGTGCTGCCAAGTGGACTGTTCGGTGCAAAATTCTGCTGTAGACCATGGGGGAGAGAGAGCAAGATTACAGGTGTTGGAAGGCCAGCTGTCCTCCCTGTGTAACCCCTTGTGGCAGGTAGTGCTGATGATGGGAAAAGGAGCCTTCATCTGCATTCCTGAGTGGGAATTGGAGCCACCCCGGTGTGGTGGGAATAATACAGTATACAGCCTTCTGCAGATGCAGGTTTACACAGAATATTCTTGTAGGGGCCACTGACTTCAATGTGTCTTTTGGTAGCTTAGCACCCCTGAGGTTCCTTGGTTACAGAAATTATACCATGTGCACCAGTACTCACTGAAAATACTATTACCCAGTGCAGTGATGGATTAGGAGAAGAAACTTGCACTTGTGAAAAAGCAAATAACAGAAGGAAGGAAAACCATGAGTCTTTGCTCAGGAAGGGAGGCATCATACCAGCAGAGTTCCAGACTTAGCGATTTTTTACTCTTGCCTTAGAAGCTGAGGACAGAAATGTTCTTCAGATGCAAGAAATCACTAGGTTGCTCCCTGCCTTCTCAGCATTTCTCTCTCCTGGGAGGAAGGATCATTAGAAATGGGATATTTTCTTAGGTTTTCACAGAATGGTCTGATTCCCCATATTTTATTTTTTGTAGTCGTAGGTCTCAAATTTCATTTATTTATACTAAATATTCCATAGCTCTTTCTGGAGACTGGTTGCAGACCTCATACTCTGAAGAATTACAATCCATGTGAGGTCATGGGATTGCACCAATCTCAGAAAACTGATCAAGAGGAGATCTGTGTCTCCTGAGCTGCAGTTTCCAGCATGTGTGTGCATCCACGCTGAGCTTGCTCTGCTGTCTCGGATCCTTTACAGGTGTGTGAACACTGGCTGCTCATGACCTTGGAAAGTCAAGCCTTCGGGCAGTGACAGACAGTACTGAAAAGGAAAAGAGGAAGGAAATGATGATTTGACAGTCTGACAGCAACACATCCCCTTCGGGCTTGTGTGGGGCTGAGGTGATCTGTGCATGCTGGTGGTTAGAAACGCTTTTGTGTTTGGATGTGCTTGCAGCTGTATTCACTGTGCACGTATGGGATCCCTATAATAGATATGTCTTCTACATATTAACATGTTTAAGGAAATAAATTATTTTAAGGAGACAACATTTGGCGGTGTTTCAAAAGAAAGGTGGTAGGGAAATACTTCTAATCTGAGTGCAGTGATTACAGCTGCATCTGTCTGCTCACCAGCTCTGTGTAAAATCTGTTTTAAAGTGTTACCGCAGTTGCACTGAGCCTGCACAAAGTGGGAAGCCCTTCTGTGCCCTCTGAGCAGGAAAATGGAAAGCTTTGAAGCCTCTTGTCTGAGGAAGATATTTCAAATTAATTTTCTGTGTAAGGAATCACCTGCTGAGAATCTAAGTTTTGCAGATAAACCCCACTAAAGAGGAGAAGAAAACCAAAGAAGGTTGAACTGCTCAAGTGCCCCTCACTTCTACTTAGATGAATGAATTACTCCTCCTTATTTTTTTTTTCTTAAAGCTAGAAAATGATACAAAGGCATTTTGAAGATAGGCATCCTTTAAATTCAGTGTCTCAGATTCTCCAACTGAGGAGCAGAAAATCTGTGTTTAGTAGAAATCTTCTGTGCTTTGGCTCTGTCTGTACTGCTACCAGAAACTCTAAGTCTCTGGATCCAGAAATAACATCGTAACTGCACTGATGCAGAGCCCAGCAAAACCTCTCTGGAAAGGCACCTCTCTGGCAGCCAGCTCCGTTGGGCTGCCACGGTCATGGCCATCCTGCTGGCAGTGTCCTGACCGCTGGGTTCATGCTTGCTCTGGTGGCTCGGGGACAGCTGTGGTCTTCACTCACAAGTCCATCTATTCTCACTCAAGGAGGTCTCTCATCAATTGCCTTTTCCCAAAGAAACACTGCCAACTGCCTTATACAGGAAATTGTATTACCTTGAATGTTTAATAAGAAGGGATGGGTGATCTCTAAATTCTTCAGGCTGAAACTGGGTGGTCTTTGGTAATGGGCTGTTGGACCTATTTTGTGTCTTACAGCCTCGTCACATGAAGTCATTCCATCTTTTTGATGTGTCCTCCAGATTTGTCTCTGCAAATATAAATACTCCTGAACAGGAGTCCCTCCTTTGCAGGCATTAAAGATCACTTGTAGATGTTCTGCAGGAGTAAGGCTGTGTTATGGGCCACTCCGGCATGAAGAGCATTGTCTGTATTCAGCATGAATAGTTTGGTCTGTGTTTAAAAAGTGACAACTGAAGTTTTAGAGGAAGAAAACAACTAATTCCTGGGCATCTTCTGCAGAAAGAAAGTGATCGAAGTCACCTCATTTGTTCCATATTTCACCAGAATTGTTCTTTCATAGCCCTTGGCCATTACCAGTTGTTCTGGGTAAATGGCATTCCACATCTCTCCCAACTTACCTACCACTCCAAAAGATGAATCCCACTTTTGTTTTGATTTATATTCAATGGGACTTTTCTTTTCCTTTGGCTGGATATTACATGATGCCGGCCAGCATCTCTTAGAGACTCATCTCTAAATTTTCACAAACACACTTCAGAAGCCAGTAAACTGCAATCCTTTCTTCCACGGGTATTTGCAAACATTAATGCACTAAGTCTCACAGTCAATCCTTTATGCTTGAGACATTTTATTCCTTAGGTGGCCGTGCATCTGAGCTACTGAGGGATTGAAGTAAAACAGTTGGCTATGTAACCCTGGTTTGCTATCACTGCCATGTGTCTTGTCTGCAGAACTCCATCTCTCTTAACCTCTTTTCAGATGGAAAAAGATATTCTGTCCAGCAGCCAAAGGGAAATGCAAGCATCCTGGTGGAAAACAAGCTGTTTCAAAACCCTGGCTGCAAGCTACCCACACATCACAGTTGTCAGCCAGGCTGCACATGCATAGTTACAGGGAATAAAATAGAGAGGACCTTCTGTTCCTATTCAGAAGGGTCTCTATCCATTCACCTACACAAAAGGATCATCGTCAGCTGCCAGTATTAATTTGTTCTCCTATATAGGTTTCCAGCTAAAAGAGAATAAAATAAGTCCAATGCTATCTAGCAGGAGCACTTGCAATGCAAATGCTAGCCCATATATTACAAAGCATTAATGCGACCCACTTCTAGATCACTTGGGGTAATTTCTGATTTTATTTATTCCTCCTTTTCTTTAATTAACTTCTGGGAAGAGAAACTGAAATATCAGTATGCAGAAAATCAAATATGAGAAACAAAGCCCATTTTTATTTTGAGACTCTGCTTCCCTTGTAATAGCAGTTTATTTAAAGAGGAGCCTGGAATAATCCAGTTTAAGCAAAGCAAAGAGCTCTACTGAAGCCAAACCTTGTGTGGGTGTGCTCTTGTCAGGGCTCCCAGAAGAGGAGAACAGGAAAGGCTGTTAGTCAGACCTCAGATATTGCAGGAGATGTTGGTTGCTCAGTAGCTGGCATTATTTCTTGGCATACCAGTACAGAGCTACTACTCTGGTGTACTGGGAGAGAGTACATCCCACTGGGAAAATCCTCAGATAACCTGAGGCTCTGCTCTTTTGTTATTATAAAGAAAATCCCAAGGATACGGGGCTGGAAGAGGTGTCCTGTGCAAGGGCCTGGCATGTGGGTTAGGGATGACTCTGCCTCTTCTTGTTGTTCCACCTTGTGCTGTGTTTGCAGCACGTCCTATGCTGGGGTCTGGTGTGTTGTTTTGGGTTGTGCAGGGTGGTCCCACCTCAAACCACTGGGACCTGGGCTTAAAGCCACAACAGCCTTCAGTCTGTGTGGGTCACAGCTTCTTACACCACCACGGGGACTTACCCACATACTCAATTTTCACACAGTAAATGGTCTCCTCGCACTACAGGCTTCTCAGGGTTCAGAAAATTGGACATAAGAATAAATCTTTGCATTAGCTCAGCTTTCTTTATAATTTTTTAATAAAGTTTTCTTTCTCAGGATATTCTTTAAAATTTCTAAGACAACAGCATAGCTAAGGATGTGTAAAATATAAGTAATTTTGACATTAAAGACAGGGGATTATGTTTCTCAGAAAAAGAAACAAATAAATCAATTGGTTCTTGACGCAGCAGGTTAAACTAACAAAGAGCATACGGAGCAATTTTGTTTCCACTGGTGAATTTGAATGTCTGAGCATCACCTTTCTCAGTTATGTATCTGTGGATCTGAATTTTAATTATTTGGCTTGGAGATAACAAATGATTATATTGTATTTCTAAAAAACGGCATATTCCCAATTTCTGCACTGTAAAATTCCTGTCTGTACTGCTTTGCAGTGAGCATCAGAACACTAACGATTAGTTATAGACAGGAATACTAATTACATTTCATATGGTGATAAATAATTTAAAACTGAACATAGTCATTTCTTTTAAATAAAAATGTGTAGTTAGATACTTATTTCATAAGTCTATGAGAATTACTGTGGACAATAAAGAGGGCATGAAAACTTGGAGCCTGTATAGATATTGATTGGTATGTTCAGGGTGTATTTCAGATATTTATTCTCTGCTTTCCTCCTCTAAGGAGGGCCTCCCTTGGGCAATTCTTGCCATCGATTTTGAGTCTGCCTGCTCACAAGCTAGAAATGTTGATGCTGGTGGGGAAGGTACAAGAACAGCAATTGATTGCAAGTACATGTTATGATACTCTGCGCCCATATTTATAGGGGAAAATTTAAGGGCAGCAGGTCTCTGATTTTCCCTTTTAAACATATCAAGCAAACCCGTATTTTTTCAAGCTCCTTAACATTTTCATTTTCTCTGAGAGTGACCCCTTTTTTGTTCTCTTTCTCCCCACAGACAGTGAGATCATCCCTCCCGACTGCCTGCGGCCCCGCTCCTTCACGGCCATCCGCCGGCCCTCGCTGCGGCGGGAGACAGAGGACACGCGGCTCTCGGTCAGCCTGTGTGACCTCAACCTGCAGGAGGACACCTTCCACGTGACGGCCACCACCTGCCCCATCCCGCAGAACTCCCTCAACTCCCAGCACTCGCACCTCCTCCCCTCCCAGCTGGAGAGCGACCTCCGCTTCCACCACCTCCGGGGACCTCACGTCAAAATCCTCGATGACCAAACCGTGGCCCGCCTGGAGCACGCCCGGGAGGAGAGGACTATGGTTTTCACCAGCAGACCCCTTCGGATCAACGAAACCATTTTCGTCAAAATCAACAAGTCCAACGCTGTGCGCACAGGGACGCTGTCCTACGGGGTGACGTCCTGCGACCCCAGCACCCTGCGCCCCAGTGACCTCCCCTATAACCCCGAGTCCTTGGTCGACCGAAAGGAGTTCTGGGCTGTCTGCCGAGTGGTGGTGCCCCTCCAGAGTGGAGACATCCTGGGATTTATGGTGAATTCAGACGGTGAGCTGCACTTGAGTCACAACGGTGCTGGCGTTGGCATGCAGGTCTGCGCGGACTGTTCCCAGCCCCTCTGGATGTTCTTCGTTTTACACGGCGCCATCATGCAAATCCGATTGCTGGGTATGTTGGACCCCCTTTTTCCAAACCTCATGCACAGGAAGGCAAGGGCGGGGATACATCACGGGAGAGAGTGTGAATGGTTCCCTCCCTGCTGTAGGATCAGGTACAGATTTTGGTTTTATAAAAGGAATCCAAAGGTATATACACAGCATATGGGTATGAGTTACAAGAGTTAACCTCTTTGCTCTTCTGTAGCACCCTTCATGTGATGGTCTCAAAGTTCTTTTCAGATAATGAATTACATCTCAAAGACCTCCATTAAAGTACAGATGAGTCACCACTGACCTAGGAGAAGCAAGGAAGGTGGAGGAGAGTTGCTTTGGGTTGAGCTAATGTAAGGCATAGCCAGCAGGAAAAAAGAGATCTGATGCCCTTTTCTGTGTGTTGGATATCTGGGATGACTGACTCCCAGAAGAGTGGTGCCCTTGATTTCCCCAGGCTTGTATGTGAGAGGCAGGCTAGCAAGCATAGGGGAAACCCTGTGCCTCATGAGCCGAGTGGTGCACAGGGCGTGGCACTGACCATCTCAGCAGGTGAAGGGTTTCGTTGTCCTCCAGCCCTCTTTAAGGCAGTGTAGCTCATACAGGTTGACAGACCTCTGAAGAGCTGGTCTCTTGGTATTTTTGCAGGTCTTTCAGCTCTGTTAGATGACACACTTCATTTAAATGCTGCAAGTCACGGTTCGAAGGTGTAGAGGGAAAAGTTTTGAAATAACATTTTCTCAGCATCAAATTTACTTTCTCGCGTGTGTATATTAGACCAAGTATAGGATGTGCTTGATCATGAATTTGTACCATATCGTGGTTCTGGTGTCAGTGTCAGACAGTGAATGATGGATTCTGAGAATATGATGCAATTTCTCTAAATGGAGATGATTTTAAAATGCTCCTTTCATTTTGTACTGTTATATTCATATAACTTTAAGTATATTCCATTTTGATTCAAATACTCCTCTTACCTAACAGGGAAAAAAAACCCCAAACCAACAACCTCCCTCCCCATCAAACCCAGAAGCCAACCAACACCTCCTTTTTTTAGGATTTATAGACAGTCTTTGAAGATGAATTGTGGTGAACACACACACATCTGTCTGCAGGGTCCAGTTCACCTTAATCACAGTATGAAATGCCCTGTATAATTTGTTTGAAGTTGACCATAGGCCTATGCTGTGAGTGTTTTGTGGCTGTTAAGGGCTCACAGATGACAAATGTAATACTGCAATTTATTTCCAGAAGCTGGAGACTCAATCCCTGCTAATTCAGCCTGATTACATTTGTTGTGTGTACTGTACATAATCCATGGTTAGCTCTGCTCTCCACCAACATGTCATTGTGATAATGGCAGGTGAAGTCAAACAGATCCCACTGAAGTAGGAGATTAAATGCTCCTGTGTACGTTAGAAGGAAAACATAGGTAGGTCATTGAGCTGTTGGTAAAACTAAATCATCCCCCAGTGCTTCCTTTCACATGAGATCACTGATTCTGGCAGTTTGGCACAGAGCAAACGGCCTGTTTGCAATGAGCTCTGAAACAGGGCAGCAAGCATGTGTCTCACCAAAGGGACAGAATCACATCCTCATGCTGAATTCACAGAGCACAGACTTGAGCACAGACCTCCTGTGTCCTGGGCAAACCTCCTGCTGTGCATACTCCATGTATGTCCTCCCTGCCTGATCACAAGTTCAGCCCAAACCAATGCATTCCTGGTGCATGTTTTAGATAAATCTACATTTGGATGCATGAAATGAAATACGCAGAGTTGAAAAACCCCTCATTATTTTATTTGTGACCACACAACAGACTTTTCTGGCCTTGGTCACTGGGAAAGAACCTGAAAATGGGCTGTTGTTCTTAAGTGAGATGTGAGTGAAAGGAACTGGACATGCTGACCTCGCCTCCCTCAAGGAAAGGGTAGGACCCTGCTGAGTGTACAGCTTTATCCACGTCAGCTTGGGCAGCAAGCTGCTATCTCCAAGTTAAAAGGGATGAAATTGGAGCTTGCCTGTAATTCTAAACAGGTATTATAATACAAATAGAAGTTTTCATACCTATATTTTCAGTATAACAATGCTGGGAGCAGTACAGTATCAGTCTAGTGCAACTGCCCAGAGAAAAGCACTAATGCTGTCCCAGCTGCATCTCTGCAACTGCAGTAATTACATGGATCAGCAATATCCTGACAGAAGGCAAAGAAAATAATGAACTCCCATCTCCAGCTTTTGCAATGTTATTAGGAGGTGATATGCACTGTTTGCACTGCAGTGGAACAGATTATGGTGCTTGCCATAATATCTGTCATTATAATATTAGAAAACATAAGAAGAAAATGTAAAGTGTTCATCTTTCTAATGACATGCTCTATCTTCATAATGCAAACAAGAGTAATTTTGTGAGATCTGTCTTTTGTAGTTTGAGCTTTATATCACAGCAGAAGACGTTTATAGTCATCTTTTTCTAATTTGAATAGAAAAAGTGAAGTACTGTATCCTTGAGAGAAATGAGACACAAGTACTGCAAAAGGCATAATTGTACCAAACCTATCCTAAATAGCAGATGCCATTCTATTTCTGGGGCACACCATTATGAGATTAACTAAAGCAATGTTATACAGTGTTAAGGGAACGTCAGCACTACAGCTGACTATAAAATGAAATTAAAGTCACTGGGTTTGCTTCTTCTCCAGCTTTTCAGTTTCATTTGAGGGATGGACAGCCACTCTTGCACCTAAGGAAGGTTTATTTTTGACTCAGAGAATGAGATGACTTAGGTTTTTGGTCACTGGATATGTATTCTATGCCTGGAGATTATTTATTTGGTCCTGATGCAGAGCAAGAGCAAGCTCAGGCCTCTGCTGGCTTGTGGCTTTGCCACAGAGGCTGACGTTTGCTGACTGCAGTTACTCCACAGTGCTGGGAATACATTTATTTTCTAATCAATCTGTCAGGGGAGACCATCTCTACCCAGGCTGCTGATCTCACAGGACTCTGTAGAAGAGGAGGGCAGTGCAGGGTTAGCTGGATAGTAACGAATTCTGACTTCTGTTTTCTTCTTATCAATTTGGCATCATATACTGGCAATATATTTGCTGTAGGAGAAATAAAACAGCAGAAAATAAAGATGAGGTTGGAAACATTATTTTTCTTCATGCCATCCCAGAAAACATAAAATAAATTAAACCCAAGCCCCATCATAACAGAGCGAGAGGCCACAGTCATCTGTAGGGGAGGCAGAAGAATGTCAATTTGTTTCAAAGAAAAGCTTAAAAGGCAACTTGACCACATGAAGGAAAGATAAATGAAAGAGGAGGGCACTTTAATGTAGCAGATAATAACAGAAAAAATATCAAGCTGCTGGAAAATGAAGGGACACAAATTTAAATTAAACAGAAGTGAGGGTAATTCACTATGGGAACCAGCTATTGAGGGAGGCAGTAGATCTTTTTTGTCAGGGAAGCCCTTCTAAATATTTTATATGTTAAGTGCTGGTCTTAATTTAGAAATTCTTGGGATTATGCACATAAAACCAACCAAACAGAAACCCAGATCATTAGGCATGTAGAAAAGAAACAGTCTTTGTGTATCCTTTAGGAATTTCATTAGTTCAGGCTTGGGTTGGTTTTTTTCAGGCATCATTCCTGTATAGTCAACAAAACTAGCCTATTAAATTTGATTTACTGCTCTCAGCTTTTGCTGGTGAGCATTTCAGCTCATACACAGTTTTATTGACAGCTCTGAAAGGTTAAAATGAGCCAGTCTGGATACAATGGTCTGGTTTTGGTCAAGTTTTGGTGTTGTAATTCATTTATGAAGTTAAATTGATTGACCCCATAAGGTTTCAAAATGTATGACTCATGTCTGGAGAAGCTATCACAGCAATAAGTTTATATATTTAGTGTTTGGGGATATTCTTTCATTTTCTTTTGTCTCAGAGTGAATCACCAGCAAGTAAAACATCTTCCTTCATCTCCTTTTTGGTTTTTTTTTGTGGTTTCCCTTGTGAATTTCATCCTTTCCAATAATATTGAAGCTTTCTTTTGAGCAGTGAAATAACATGTTCCATCAACAGTCACTCTAATGAAGCCAAGTTGCCAACTTATCTGTGTCCTTTCTTTCCATGCACTTCAATAACTCCAGCCCCAACAGAACAGCTGCACAATATAGCAGCTCTCTGGATGTCTCCTAATGTTGGCCAAGAGCCAGCCCTAGCCCTGAAAAAAACAACCCAAGAGCCAGCATTTGGTGTGGTTTAAATCTGAATTCACATCTATGCTGGATAAACGCAGTGCGTGGGATACCTTCCCACCTCCTTTACTCTGGGCATGAGTTGGGGCTCCTGCTTTGCTCCCCTTTGCAAAATATTTAGAAATCAATTGTTGCTGGGGTTTGCATCCTTTTTTCAGACTTTCTTGAAACTGGACAATGTGCTCAAAACTGAGGGGGCGAGGGAGGAAGAAAGATCTGACGTGGGACTTGCAGAAAACAACAACTCTGTGTCCTCAGTTCCTTGGGATTTCTGACAACAGCGGTGGGCAATGGACCAAATTGGGAATTAGTTCAGCAGAGTACTGTGGGACACAAGTTGCTGGCAAAGGGCTCTTTAAATCAACAGTGAAATTTGATCTGAGGTGGCCTCAGTGCCAGTCTGAAGGACTGCCAGCTGCAGTCAGTCCCAGTACAGGCAGGCTTACTCAGAGCTGTGCCCATTATGACTCTTACTGGTGGTCCAGCTTAGCAGCCCTGGTAGTGCTGTCCATGTTGAAACAACCCTTGTCCTGAGAAAACAATTGGAAAGGCTTGAAGCTTCATGGGTGAACAGAGTAGTGTCTTGCTTAGGTGTCACAGAGCAATGGTTTACCAGGGGGAGTTACTTTGTCTCCTTCTGTGATGTTCATCACACTGCCCTGTCTGGTTTTCCTTGACTTTAGCTCCATCCAAGGTGAGTGACCAGCTCACCCCAGATCACTAATGATTCACAGGCCATTGGAGACTGCTCTCTCCTTTCTAAACAGTATTTTTCCTCTGTGTCCCAGAATTCCTCACTTACCTTGCTGATACAGTTACGGCAGCTACTGTCTTGAGTGTATTTCCAAGGGAGACTTTCTCCTCTTTTGTCCCTGTTGTGCCACTTGTCTGGCCTGATTCTCCTAACAATCTGTAGGACTTTTTGGGAGATGATCCCATCTTACCCCTCTCTTTCCAGGCTTTTGTCCATTCCTTTATAAACAAGTTTCGTAGCCTGTGATTGCTCCTTGACTGACACAGGACTCCAGCAGCCAAGGCAGAGATTGTTCTTTTTTCCTTCCAAAAACCTTCTCCTCTCTGGATGCAGTTAGGTATTTACTTTGCACGTGCAGTTACTGCAGAGAGCACACAAAATATTTAATGGTAATTGATATGTGCAGTTGTTATACTCACTGTCCGTAACACAGACCGTAGGTAAGTTTGTAGAAAAGTATCTCACACAGGCAAGGAGCATCCATTGGTTCTCCAGCTCTGAATTAATAACCTTCTCCTGTTTGAGGGAAGATAGTTCTTTGCAGTAGCAAATCACGCCCCCTCATCTCTGATCTCAGAAGTGGCCAGGACATTACCCATTTGCAAGCTTAATTCTCCTCCACCTTGGTTCACTCCAGTGATTTGGAAATTGCTGAGTTAAACACAGAATAAGAGAAGCCTGGTAAATGCCTGACATTGTTGCAGAGAAATGCACGCAATGAATTTCTTCCTTTAAGAGATTTTCAATTAGATATGCCCCAGAGTGCTATCCTCCATGTTTCTTGGTGTTTTGATTTGTATGGAGGCCTGACTTAAGCTGACTGGGATCTAACAGACCTGTGTTGTGTGACATTTAATGGCCTGGAGGTCCTATGCACTGCAGAGTACAGGGTATTTCGTGGTGTTAGAGACTAGGGGGAAGGCAGAGAGTCAATTTTCAATGCCTCTTGGAAGGTAATCCACTTGTATTAATTGATGCCTCG
This sequence comes from Atrichornis clamosus, assembly GCA_013400975.1. NCBI lineage: Eukaryota > Metazoa > Chordata > Aves > Passeriformes > Menuridae > Atrichornis > Atrichornis clamosus. The sequence goes on from WBMZ01013911.1 coordinate 135,456, forward strand.
TCATAAACACTCCTATCGTGTATGGTTTTGCTTTCATTCTGAGTGAAGTACACATTACTGATGTCAAGTTGCAATAGCTGCAAAGAGCAATACAGCATCCTTAAGTGCTGGGCTTGATTCTAGCACTGCACAGGGCTCTCCATTCACCTCCTGTTTCATATGCATTGCTTTTAAAGAGGCTCAGCACAAAGAAGCTGCTGTGTAAGAGAGAACAAGTTATAACTTGTGGCTTGGAAAACTGGAGAGTTGGATGCAGTCAAATGCTTGTTCCCTGTGGTCAGTGTCAGCCATGTCAGTGTTAATACCTGCTCGTGGCACCTTTGAACCATACACTGAAGGTCTCATTACACATGGGGCATAATTAACCTGCATTGCCCCAGGTGGTCAGTGACATCAGCCTGTCTTCTCAGGTGTCCCCTGATATCCAGGTAAGGGTGGGGAAAGCAAACAGATCTCCTCCAGCAACAGCCACAGGGCTCCCAAATGTCTTGTCCTCTGCACGCTCTCCCCGACAAGAGCAGAACTGTTATAATCATTAGTATAATAAACTATCCCTGGCTGCAGTGGCATGTTCATAGTAAGTGATGTATAGATCTCCCTTATCTCATAACACCTTTGCCTGCCTACAGTAAATATACAGGATATGGGATCATATACCAGCCTCTTTGCCTTGCAACTTGTCTGTCAGGCCAGATAAAATCTGCCTGTTCTTCAAACTAACACTGGCGTGAGTTAGTTATTCTGGCTACTGTGAGAGTCACACAGCAGACTAAACTCTTTCTTTGCTTGTCAGTTCCCTTTGCATCCAGCACTGCCCATAAAAATCCAGAGCAGTGCTGGCCAAGAAAAGTGAAAGTTTGTTTCCTGTATGCATTTACCACCCTATTTATACCTGTCCCTCCCGGCAAAGCACGGAGCTTGGAGGTGCTGGGTTAGGTAGCGATTTTCCTGTTGCTCACAAAACTGTCTTTGCTGTGAACTCCCAAATACCCTTGATTTGTTTCTCTTAAACAAGATGAAAGCTTCAACTCTCATTTTTTGTGGTTCAGCTACTTAATTCAGGCTTCTTTTTTCACCTTTTCTTGATGTAAGCATCTGTCTGGGTGCTTTGTTGCTCTAGAATTTCTCAGGTTTCAAGGTAGAGCTCCAACTCTATGACGCCTTCACTTCTGTTCAGCTGACGTTCATTGCATGGTGTCCATGTCCTCAGGATTTTGCAGGGTGTAAGTGCTGAGTAACCACTGAATTTCACCTGGCAGGTCAAGAAAGACCCTGTAAGTTTGCTGTGTGCTCTTTGCTTTCAGGCAGCACATTGGCTTTGGGCTGTGAGAGCCACTGAATCAAAAACGCCTGTGGTGTCTGGAGCTTTCATGTTTCTCCTGCTTAGCTGGAGTGTGCCTGTGACTGCAGGAGGGTAATAGATGTGCTGGTGCCCTGCTGCCCTTCTGGACACAGCAGACAGCAAGGCTCCAGTAAAGCCATAAAATACACTCCTTTTCTGTTCCTCATGAAAGTCTGAACTGTTGTTCTCCATGTGGTTTGGATCTAATTTTTACTTCCTCAAACAGTGGTTGTCTGACGCCCATCTGCAAACACAGACCTTATGGTTTTGCATGCAAAATCTGCCAGGCTGCTTTTTGACCTATTTCTGGACATTTCTGTAGCATAATGCAAAATCCCTTACGTTTCATGGGCCTGTAAAGGACAAAATGTATTATTGTTCTGTTCAAAACAGTTTTTAAGTCCTTTGGGAAATACTTGCAAAAAAGCCCATGGATCATCATTTGATGTCAGTCATCAGGTACTGATGTACCTGAGAGGCAGAGATGAGCTGCAGCACAGGGGCTGGGCTCTGAGAGCACGGTTGGCCAAAAATCACTGAGTCCAAGGGGAAGGAAGCTCTGGTTTCTGGCCACTGCAGTATTGTTCCCATCACCGTGGGAACACAACAAATGGATGTATTTTATAGCGTTCAGCAGTGATGGATATGCTTATATCCTTTCCTAACATTATCATTGATCTTTAACTACCACGTAACCAGGCAGCAACAGGTGCTTTGTTCTTTTGTTTTAGCATGATGGATTCAAAAGACTGAGTGGCCCAGGGGGACAGAATAGCTCTCCTGCAGCCTTGGCTGGAGGCAAAAAAATCTGAAATGAATATGGATGCTGTAGTATCCTGTATCCAGTCTCAGTAACATCACAGCCCATGCACCCTGCAGCACCTCCCGTGTTATGGGACAGACCTCCTAAGGCAGATGTTCACGTGAGCTCAGCACCCACAATTGTACCAGATTTTTGAAAGAACGTTCATCCTGTTTAGATAACAAAATCAATGGCGGCAATACACGGAGAGTGTTATGTGTGAGAACGGATAATGAGCAGTTTTTGAGATACTGTATTTTAGCTGACATGCTTAAAAAATCTGGCCCCTAAGAACAGGAAATCACATTGAGAGTTTTGAAAGGCATCTAAATGACAGTGACTTTCAGGTGCCCAGTGCTCACTAGATTGAAATGTATGAGAAGTGCACAAATTTCTTGAGCTCCCTCCCTTAAATATGCCAGTCGATGGCTGCAGCTAGACTTCAGCAGCTGTACTGATCTTCTTCACTGTGTGCTGGAAGCTCTGGGATCTGCAGATGGATGGAACAACACTGAAAATCTGTGATTACTGTAGGTAATTATCTGATCTTTATTAGCTGTCCTATTTTTTCAGCAAATGTGTTATAAAAGAGAAAGGGGCTGTCAGTGTGCTTTACATGAAACTCGGCATATGGGCAAGTAACTATGTTGCATAAGACTTTTCTTCCTTAGAAACTATGGCAAGAGGCTCCCACACTTGGTTTTGTAGGTACAATGTTTGGTTAAGCTTCTGACATAGTCGTCAAGATGATTATGGGCCAAGAAAGACCATAAAAGTTGAGGATCATCAAAGTATGTGAACTGTGAGTTGTACAGTAGTGGACAGTCACTGACTGCATCCTCTAAGTCATGAAAAACAAAGCATAAGTGGGGTGGATTCAAAGCAGGGGGGGTAAAAAGGATAACTCTGGAGTGCAGACCAAGTGGTTATGCATTATTGTTATAGAAATGTATGTAGAAATAATATTTGTATAAAATAATTAAGGGGGAGAGTTAGTAAAAAATTTTATGTATTTTTAGGGAGCACTGACTATATCTGGTCTTCTTACCATCATAAATCCTCCAGCAGTACAGCTCTCCCCAGACAGCTGCCATTAGGAGAGATGCTTAAAGTTGGGACAGCCTCAGTAGATACCCTGGAGAGTGGATTGCAATGTTCTGGGAAACCACCCTGTTCACCACAATAGACACAGGGAATCCAAAGCATCTCTGACGGCCACAGCTGCTGTATTTTGGTCACAGTTAGGACGTTTTATACAGGGGCAATTATGGATACAGATAGCTATTCTCATAAAAATCGTAAATGCTGTATGGAATCCCAAGAGAGTATCTACTTCACCTTTGTGTCCTGAAAGAGCTCTAATGATGGAGAAGCCACAGACTCTCTGGGAAGTCTGATTGCTTTACAGTGACTCACTATCTATGTAATATTTAATCATAATACCTTAGGAGTCTGAACCCTCTTGTCCATAATATTCATGAAGAACAGATTGCTTATTCACTCCTTTCAGCAGCCATGGAAAAATGTTGCCATCTAAAAATCATAGAATCATACGATATTTTAGGTCAGAAAGGACCCCATGGAATTACCTAACCCAGCCTCCTCTCAAAGCAGGGCTAAATTCCAAGGTAGCACAAGACTATGTCCAGTTGAGTTTTGAGTATTTCCAAGGACAAAGATACTACAGTGTGTCCAGGCTCCTGCTCCAGTCCTTAACCAGCCTCACATGACCGTGGATTGCCTCAGCCTTTTCATAGCAGGATGGTATTGCTGATTTATGATCATCTGGTGACCTCCAGCAATTCCCAGGCCTTTTTCTGTAGAACGTCTGTATTTCCAATTGAATGTGCTAATTCCCTGTCCTGTGTTCGGGTAGCTGATTAGCTCTGCTTAAGTGCTGCATTTTGCATTTGATCACATTGAATACCATACCATTTATTTCTGATCCTGTTCCCAGTTTGGCAGGGCCATTTGGAATTACAAACCTTTAGCATACTAGCAGCCTTTCGTGGCATGATGTTGTCTGTACATTCCATGGTAAAGCTCTCTTCCGAAAACATAACACCGTCTTTCCTTTGGTGGGTGGAAACAGAGGTTCATTTATTTGCACCTCTCCCACAGTGATGACAGAAGTGCAGAGAAAGTGTCAATCTGCATTGGACTTTGCTGATAATTCGACTTTGTAAAGATAAAACAGCAAATGGAATTGATTCAAAATCTATTTAAAGGTGATACCAATGTGTCGAGCCTGTTTGAGATCAAGCATGAGACAAGTTAGCGGCAGAGACAATTTATCTGGGGGCTTTAGAGAGAGAAAGAATGTTTAAGTTGATTTACTTAGAATTATTTAGTTTTTAAAATCATGTTTTAAAAGCTGACTCTTGGTGGGAACTCCGTGCACACAATGAGCATGTTTGGCCTTAAGCACATGTATCTGGTTTTAGTTAAGCCAGGCTGGCCACACTCATTCCACTCTGCACATGATCTCATTCCATGCTCCTTGTCATGGTATCTGCACACCATCCAGCAATATATTAAAGCGTGAGTAACGTGTCTTATGTTGATGATTCCGTCACCAAGGGAGAAATGTGTCTTGTCTGGTAGGGAACTCAGATTGTTTTAAACAAAGCTCTGTACTTACGCTGGAGAAAAGTCAAGAGCTGTGCCTTGTATTAGGAGGAAGAACTGGCAAGGTGTCTCCTGGCCCCTGGGTCTTGGGTAAGGCCATTTTGGGACTCAGACCAGCTACAACCAGAGAAAACCGTGGTTTCTACACTGCTGAGCTCTCCCTGCACTGTGGAAAGGCCATTTGCCCTGCTGCCAACATGCTCATCAGCTCATATGCTGTGATACTTGGGGCACCTCCAAATTCTTGTATTAGTCCAGGAGGAGAAATGCTCCTAGCAGTCTTTATTTTGCCTTTAATGAAATGACCAGGTTGGTGCTAGAAATGCAGTGTGCCATATGTCAGCCGAGTGGAAGAAATGTCTCCAGGCTGTAGGAGGAAGAGGGAAGGCTTGAAAAACTTGTTCAGCTGCTCAGTGTTCATATTTGTTTGTGCAGTGAACGAGCTGAACCCTGTGCCCCTGCTGGGCCTGTTTTCAGTGTGAGTTACCACAGGGCAAGTTTTCTGCTTCGGTCATCTGTCAGACTGGAGGGGAAGGGCTGTTACTAGTGGTTGTCATGAGAGGCTGCATCATTCCCTTTGCATATTTACTGTGCTAAACTCCAGCCTCGGCTCCCAGCTGTGTGATACAGGAGGCACCTCCCTACAGTATCTCAAGTGTGAGCGCTCCAAAGCCCTTTATAGAGTCTAATTTAACTTCAGCTTGTGCCTGGAAGCAAAGTGCTCCGTTTTTTTTTTGAAAAGGGGTGAAACTGAGGGACTGAAAGCTGAGGCTAATTGCTTCTTCTTTCATACATAGTCCTCAGAACAGATTTTGACTCAAACATGACCCCTCCTCAGTCCCTGTGTTCCACTTTCACTGCTCAGTCTTGTTCTTATAAAAAGGGCAGGAGAGTCTGTGCTTTTGCAGTTTTGCACAATCCACAGCTGGCACTTGGAGTCCCTGTCTCCCAGGTCTGGTCCTCCTTGGCTCAGTAGCCTCCCTGCAGATAGGAACTGAACGACCTTTCTGGCGCATGGGGTTTTCCTGACCTCCCACTGCTGCTTTTTCTCTGGAGAGTAGCCTTCAATTCATTGTGGATCCAAACCCTCAGTGTCTCTGGCTCCTTATATGGTAACATGAAGAAGTCTGAGCATTTTCGTTCTGATTTGGAGTTACTCTGGTTGTCTTCTCGACTGAAGAACTAGAAACCTTAAAACCACAGGCAAGCTGGTTCTTACCCCAGGAAGCCATCCCCTTGGTTCATGCACGTGTGTGCCACTGTCTCATCACTGGCTTAGTGAAGACCAGGCTGCATTGGAAGCACTGGAAGGCCCCTACAAAACCTTTGCAGCAGGTAGAGTTTAAAGCATTCCAATTTTTTTCCCTTCTGAAAGGGGCTTTAAGGTATTTGTTGTTATAACTGTAGAAGAAAGAGGCTGAGATGGAGGGAGGGAGCAGCTTTCACTAGGTTTGCAAAGAGTGCTTGACAAGGTGTTCTTGTGCCAGAGTCCAGCCCAGCCTTCCGCAGGCTGTGTCCTCTACTGACCAGCCCATGGCTGGCTGTAGTGCTCAGGGCACATAACAGCATGAAACCACATGGGAAGTAACTGAACTAAATGACTTGAGACACATTTAATGGCAGAAACTAAGGGTTGTGGTGACTAAGGGAGCTCCAGCAAATTTCAGAGGTTGTGTGACTGATATCTCTTCAGGACCAACTGCTAGCATTAAAAAAAGGCGTATGATGATTCTTTTCTTTTATCTCCTCCCTAGATTTTGTGCTGATGAGACAAATCCTGACAAGCACTGAGAGCTGCAACCCCTGCTACATATCCCCAGTCTCTCATCAGCTGCAATTTTTAAAAGTAACTGTAGCTTTCTTTTCTCACGGCACAGGTTCCACCATATTAGCAGATCGGCTGGGATTGTCCACACCCAGCTCACCCGCATCCACACCCAATTCCCCCACCGTCCTCTGCAGTGGCGTCTCTGGCCCCTTATTGTCTACATGTGGCTCTGGCCCCCTCTGCAGCTCTATCAGTGGTAAGTGTGGTGGGATCCCCTGCTGCCTTTCCTTTGCCTGCCTTCACAGTCTCACACTTGTCTCCCAGAAGGGCTCTAAAACCACAATAATCAACAGATTATTATTATTATCCCATCAGCTCCCCTGGGGAGGAAGGGAGAGCCTCTGCAAAGGCTATTTTCAGTCTGTTTTACGTGGAAGCTGCTTGGATGCCTAGACAGCAATATTTCTCCAACCCCTTTCATCGTGAAAGGTCCCAAGGGAAGCAGCAGATTTTCTGCTATGTGCACGGCCCTGTGACGCAGAGCTCCTGCTGGAGAGTTGTGTGGCTGTGACATCTCACACTAGCTGGGACTGGAGCTAAGGGTCTTCCTGCACCTCCCCCTTCTCCCTCCACATACCTCCAGTAAAACACAGTATTGCCATTTCTAGCATGCCGATGAAGTACAGTGATATTTACATAAATGTACATGCAGTAGAGAAGAATATGCTGTTCTGCATCTCTTTTAAAACTCCAGGCACCTGCATGATCCCAGGCATTGATGGTGGGATATTTAACTTATCAAATCCTTGTTGCATGGGAACAGCTGTCTCTTGGTTTGCTCTACACGGGCAGCAGACCCCAGCAGATGTTGCCTTTCTGCTGCCTTGAGCATTGGCCCGTGAACCAAGACTCAGCAAGGGGGTCAGTAGGTCAGGGATGGAACCCTGATCCTGGAGCATCCATTTCTGCTAGGGCACGGTTCCTCCCTCTGTAGTGTCAGGGCAGAAATTACCTTGGGATGTCAGGCAGCCACAGGAGTGACCCTGTTTTTTGTGTTTCAGGCACAGCTCCGAACTCTCCAAGCAGCTTGCCTGAGTCACCCATCTCCCCGTCCGTCTCAGGGCCCTGGGTAGATGAATGCACCATCTGCTATGAGAACATGGTAGACACAGTTATTTACTCCTGTGGACACATGTGTCTCTGCTACTCATGTGGGCTGAAGCTCAAGAAGATGGTCAATGCCTGCTGCCCCATTTGCAGACGGGCCATCAAAGATATCATCAAGACCTACCGCAGCACTTAGAGCAGCAGCAGATGCCGTGGTGGGGACTGGGCAGGTGGGGAGGAGGTTGTGAACCAACACAGGTCTTGGGCTTTATTCATCACCCAGGAGATTAAAAAACCATCACCCACCACCACCCAGATCTCCTGTTCCATGGACAACAGATGATACAAGCTTAGATGCTGCTCTTCTAGCCTCCAAGCAAGCCCTGGGGCTGAACTCCAGTGTGTCAGGGAAGTTGCGATGGACTACTCTCCCTTGTGGACTTTAAACTTTATCTCAAAAAAAGCCAGCTGGTGCAATCATCCCTTTTCTACACCATGCACAGCAGAGGGGAGTCTCCACTCTTTAGCAGAGACAGCAAATGGTAAGAGGTTCAGAGCTACACATCTTCTGGAGGCACCCTGTGTGCAGAGACAGCTTAGCAGAAGAGAAGAAACAAGCAAGGTATTTCTGTGTACAACCAGCCTGGCTGAAGGAGGCTCCTTACAAAGGATGGAGCAAGGCAAGCTTTGACCCAGCAAGGGAGGTGCAGTAGGCACAATCACAGCAGAAAGGCTGGGGCCAGTGCAGAAAAGAAGCCAAAATTCGTGAATCAAAACCCACCCAATGTCTGCAGACAGAGGAGCAGCCCCATGGCAGCCCCTCGAGGGCTGTCCCCCACTCCTCCATTGCCATTCCCTGACAGAGGCTTTCATGGCAGGTTTGGCAATCAACACTGGCAACAGCCCTGCTCCCTCCCAGCAGCATCCAGCCACCTCCTGTCACCATCCCGTTGCATGACGAGCGGCTCTAAAACCCCCCACCACCGACCTGTGTGTGGTCTCCATGCAGCACAAGGGATTCAGCAGCATCTCTGCTCCCATGGGCCTGTGGGAGAGGGAGTCATATCTCCCTCACCTTTCTCCCCCTACCATCCAGACAGCACTTGTGAGGAAAAACCCCAACCTCACCGGGGAAGAATGTATAAACCCACATGTCTGTGGGTTACCTTTACTGGTAACTTTATCACTGTGCTTTAAGACAAAACCAGCCAGGTGGTACTCGGCTCTTCACAGCCACACCGGCAGGACATGGCTGTCCTTACGTGTTAGGAAGAAAGGAATGAAAAAAAAGAGGTTTGGTTTGCTTTGGTTTATTTAAACAAATCCCCTTCCCTCCTGCCCCAGTCAGGAATCCAGCTGTGCCCAGCAGGGACAATGGTGGCCCCCATGGCTCCCCTGCAGACAACTGCTGTTGTGCCATAGCCATGGGCCTGATCCAGGCCTTCTGGTCCTTGGGCCTGGGCTGCGGGACGTGGCAGCTGGAGGTGCTGACTGCCTTCCTTCCCAACCCATCCTGCGGCCTTCCAGAGCTGCAGGGGAGGGAGGGACTGTGTCTGGGTCCTGAGGGGTGGTCAGGGCTAGGGCACAGCAGTGGAGTTTGCCCCACCCTGCCACCCATCTGGCCAGGCCAGGGAAGGCCATGGAGTTGCACCTCAGCATATGGCCATTGATGGGATAGGGGGAACAGCGTGGTGTAGGGATAACAGCATTTAAAGCACACACTCGATGCAGGGGACATCACATCCCCCCTGGCAGCAGCTGGGTTTTTACCACCCACACTGGCAGAGGCTGCTCCTGAAAACACCTGGAAAACACATCCTTGCTCTGTCTCTCCAGGAGATGAAAAAAGGAGACTACTCACCAGGGAGCACATTGTAGAGCCTTTCTCTGAAGGAGCCACCATCACTGCAGCCTACCCCAGGGGTCTGCAGCTGCCCCCAGCCCCCGCCGTGGGCAGCACTAACTTGAACATTGATACTCTGGGTTACAGGGATTTATGTTATTTCCTGGCATACCTCTGATGTACAATCCTAACCCAGCCCTGTCCCCTGGGCCAGCTGCCAAAGCTCCAGAGCATCGAGGCTCCTGTGCCCAGACACCCTCACGAGGGGCAGGAGGAGGCTGGTGGGCAGAACCTGGGGGAAGTCAGAGCAGCCCTGCCAGGAGCATGGCTGGTCTGCAGGCACACAGCCAGTTCCAGCTTGACCAGCATACACAGGGAGCCTTTTTCAGTAGTTACACAAACTCCAGTGCAAAGGTTTCAGAAAGGAGGAACACAAGGGGTAAGAAGGTGTTGATGAAGCAGTGGATGTGGGGAAACGTGCAATAAGCAGCCTCCCGAGCCTTCACCACACCAGTGGGACCAGTCCCCCTCTGTGCAGGGCAAGCCAAGGGGTAAATTTTATTTTTCAAGAAAACCATCCATGGGTACCAGTGCAGTGGTGTGAATTCCCTTTTCACCTTTTGAACTGAGAGTGTTTTAATATATTAATTGTGTTTGTTTTACTGTGGACCAAACTCTAGGAATTAGCAGAAGCTGAAAGCTCCCCCTGTATCTGAGTTCAAAAATTGGGGTTAAGTCCTGTCCCTGCATCAGCTGGCCTCCAGTTGTAAGCAGGGAGGAGAACAAGGCTCTCTCCAGGGAGAAAAAAAAAACAACCAGCAAAACCAGTAAGAGTAACAACAATCCTAATCTTTTGTTTTGTTTGACTGGTGTAGGTTCCCATGTACCTCCGTGTTCTCGTGTCATTTGCATTTCATTGCTTTACTTTAAGATGTTTTGTGTTCTGTTTAAAAGAAAAGAATAACTCATTGTGAAAAATTGGATAACTGTGATCGTGAATAAAGTTGATTTAGATATCCTGCAGCAGCATGGGTGACTGAGTATTTACTACTTCCATAAGCACAGCAAAACACAATGGGCAGCACAGTGAGAGGCTGAGGTAAGAGCAAAGGTGGCATGAGAGCCTCTTCCTTAGGGGAAGCTTCGTGCAAAGATCTCAGGCTTTCCTTTAATGCTTGAGGGTGAGAGGGCCCTGGGAGATGGATATTGAACATCCCGTTGACAGACACCACACATAAGTAAGGAATAAAGGAAGCCACTGAAGTAAAAGCGAGGGCTACCAGCTTTCCTGAAAGCTGAAGGCCCGTGCTCCTGAGCCTTTTGATACCATCCCCAGAGAGTTGTCACAGCTTCTCTACTCACTGCCTTGTTTACAGTCTCTCCTGTAACAATAAAAAAAAGCTCTCCACCTGCACAAGAAAGAGAAAGGACACAGAGGCCAGGTAAGGTGGCTGAAGATGAGGCAGAGCAGTAGCATCCCAGTCCTGAACTGAACAACATGTTGAGACGGCCCACTGATAATCTGTGGTCTGGCCAAGAGAGATGCTGAGGTAAGATGCAGATGCTTCCTGGACATGCAGCAAGGGACACAAGGACACAAAAGGAATTTGTATTCTCCAGAGGTGATGCCAGTTCCCTCAAAACCCAATCCTCTGCTGCAGGTATCTGCTCAGGAGCACACCTACAACACAACAAATGTGAGATTTTCTCCTCATCCTTTTGATTAACTATTCAACAGATAAGAGACTATCTGGATCACTCTCTTGTCACAGGACATATTTAAGTTGGCATCTTCTCCCTCAGTGGGGGTGCTGTCTGCCAAGGGACAGGGACATTTCAGGAGCGGTGTCCTCAGCCTCTCCAGTTGGAGCCATTCCACTATAACAGTTCCCCAGTGGCCTAAAACGTTCCGGGCTGGGTAAAGTGAAACTACTACTCCAATCCAGCTTTCTCCAGTCCCAGCCTGAGATCCTTGCTGCTGGTACAAGGCAAGTCTGCACACACATGTGCTGCCCTCCAAGATTTGTTCCCAGCTCCTGCTTTCCCGGGGACAGGAGGACCTCTAGTGGGTCTGGAAACCCTCCTCATCCCCTCAGGAGCAAGGAACAGAGCTGCACAACACAGACTGCCCCTAGAAACTGGTGGCACTGACCTGCCCAACGTGCTGAGCCCAAGTACTGCAAAATTAGCACAAGTGAAGTGTTAATGCTCTGGGCCAAACTCATCTTCCCCTCGTTTGGCATCAGCAAGAGGGACCACGGCAGGTCCCCCGGGTTTCCCCTGAGCCCCAGTCTGTGCATTCCCTCCTGCAGCTGCCACGTGCAAAGTCCCGGTGAGCTCTGCATCCTCGTCTGCTGAGCATCACTGGAGTCACCCTGCCCTGCCCTCCCTCCCAGACCATCACCATCACCTCACCACATCCAAACCAGAGCTGCAGTTCTGCCATTGCTCCCAAACTATTCTCCACCAAGACCAACTGTGGTGCAGCACTGACCTCCCCCAGCGACAGGGTATCCCAGCACCGCAGGCCTCCCATTGCTCCAGGCAGGGCTATTCCCGGGGTGTCCCGGCTGCGGCACAGCCCGCGGGGGGCGAGGAGGAGCCGGAGGAAGATGAGAGGGAGGATGCTTCGAGTGGTCCAGGAGCTGCAGCGCTGGTCCGGCATCGCCACCTGGCGCTCAGTGCCAGGCCCGGCACTCAGCCCGTCGCTCCTCCCGGGATCGATTTTCACAAACACTGCAAATCCACTTAAGCAGGAAAAGAAAAAAAATATATAGCCTTGATTGCAGCACAACTCTGGTAGTGGCTCTCAGAAAAAAATGGGCAAGAGAGAAGCAATTAACAGTTACAGTGTACAAAGAAGTACATTAGTATAGGTGATTGCACCAGCCCAAAAACCCCCATTCTACCCCAAGCTGGTTGGTGCACGCAGCACAAAGGGAAGAGGGGGCACAGTTCCCAGTCACACTTGCCACTGAGTTTGTGCCCAGGACTGTGTGCTGCATCAGTTCCAATTCCTGCCACCCTTCAGAGAGCTGCGGTGCCCAAACAGGACTCTTCATGCACCACCCACCTACCTGCCAGCAAGGAGGAACATCCTACAGTCAAGCTGGGAACTGAAGTGCTAGAAAACAACCTTGTTTCCTCTCCGCTATTGCATCCTTTGTTATAACCTCCTCCCCAGATATATCCTCTATTCCACTGCCTTTGGCATCCCCAAGAGATGTCCCTGCATAAGGAGAGGGCATCAATTACCAGAAACTTCCGTTTTCCTTGTCTGCTGCTTCGCACAGCAAAAAAACTCCTACTTGTTGAGCTGTTTGGGCCTCCAACCTTCAAAGCCAGGTAAGAGGAGTCAGCAGTGCCCAGCACCCTTGCAGGTTCAGACCTTAAATATCCCATGTTCAAGCACCACCTACTCTGCAGCCTGCACAGAAGGGCTCAACCCTTTCATCACAGAACCAAAGGAACACTTTTGTACAAAAGTATGCTTTTCTTCTTATTTTGGATCTGATGCCGTATCATTCTCCAAAAAACATCCTGAGTATGGTAAAACCTTAAGAACTTGCTCAACACAGACAAAAGTTCTTCAAGTTTGAGGGCTAAGTCCATAAACTTTGTGGAATAGAAGAAAGATAAAAATACAGCACACAGTAACAACTCAGGGGCAGGGAACAAGACAAGCTCCTTTATCCTTTTAGCCTCAGCTGAAATTTGCAATAGCATGAACACATAAGTTGTACGTTATTCTGGGAAAGATAAATTCAGTGATTTGACAAACACAAGTGGAATCAAAACATTGAAAAATTAGAAAAAAACCCCCAACAAAACAAACCAACTGGATCACAATTAAAAAGGTCAAAAATTTATTTTTCCTTAGGGCATAAGAGGCATTGTAAACAAAATACCAACAAACAAACAAACAAATCACAAGTCAATTCTTACAGTCTGCAAGCATTTGAAGATAGAGTACCCTTTTCCCACCTCCCCCCGAACACTGCAAGCCTGCTCAAACGTTAACAGGCAACAATCCTGGACCCTGAAGATCCAGTGAGTTTTGCCATGTCCCAAGCTAGGACTGAATTTCTCATGTAAGAAGGACACTGCATCTGTTTTATCAAACACTTCTAAAAAAAAAAAAAAAGTCCAACAAAATATAAATATTACAAACAAAGATCAGATTTAGCACCACCTTTGGTCCAAACAATCAATGAACTGGGAGATGACAGGTACAGTTTGTTTAGCAAGTCCTTTCTGCCCGAGTCTTGAAAACATTAGAGGTTCACATTGCAAGAATTTGTAGTAACTCTGAGAAAACAGTCCTCAAACTCTGACAGTCCCTCACAACCTCCCAGGGTCCTGCACACAGGGAGGGGGGAGCATCCCGGCTGGGCAGCAGCACCCAGATGTCAGCAAACATCACTCAGAGAGCTTGGCACAGCCCTGTGGGATGTGGCAAACACTGTGCCAAGGGTCTGCTCCTGCTTTGGCCCAGCAGAGCTCTGACTTCAGGCATGGCTGAGGACCAGGAAGGGCAGTGACAACGTGCATTCTGAATTTCCCTTCCCACTAACATTTGCCATCCTCCACCACCCAGCCATGCTCCCGTGTGCTGCCAGGGTGTGTGACGGCAGATGCCTGGAAGGAGCTGAAGTTGCCTCAATGCAAGTTATTTCAGCATATCTGGAACATGCAAATCAGAAGTTCTTTTATCAAGTGTAGTTTATTCCAAGGCCTTTTTAGGCTCATCTTTTCCAATACACATACGCCCATCACAGACATGTGGTTCTGAATTTTTGCAAAGAGGTGTCACTGACTAATTGCTGTGCCACAGCACTAGTGTAGGCCAGGATACAGTCACAAGGACCCATGACAATCCTAGGAGAAAAATTAAGTTCATAAAGCACCTGGCAGTATCTTACATTTATTGCAACTCCCTCTCCTAGAAGTGTCTGGAACTCAAATTGTCTTTTCCTTTCCTACAGGAATTTTTGAGCAGTCTTAATTAAGCATTATTAAATGCTGTTCAATTCCAAAATAATGCCAGCTCTAATAAAAGCCTGAAGAGAAATGCTGAGATCTACTTTTAGGCACAGTAATCTGAAGTTTTTGTTCTGCATCTTTGCATGTACAATTGCCCAAGACAATTTGTGTTTCTCATTCCCTTCTGAAGAGACTCATAGAGAGTTTTCACCTTTACAGAGACATGATTAAAATTCCCCAAACAAGCATTTGTTTTCACTTCACTGCTTCAGAACACACTGGTTTAGGGAAAAATCCCAAACCTCAGTTGCTTTACATTGTTTCGCAGTTCTCTGAGCAAGCAGTTGGTCATGGCACGGGGAGGAGGGCAGCCCCCTCTGTGTGCAGTGCCTGTCCCACACAGGGCACCCTGACCCCGTCACCAGCACCTGTGACATGAACAGACACAAGCTGATCCCATGACATAACCTTGAGAACAGCTCTGAAGCCAGTTCTGGACTGGGCACTACAGTTAAGCCAAGTCTGCAGATCTGGATTAAGGGGGAGATAACGCTTTGTACAGCTGTTTCCCCCCATCACTGTCATATCCAAAGGAAAACACTGCGCTATGATGATTTCATTAATTCTTGCTGGGACAAAGACACACTTCAGTTTTCCCAGTAACAGAACCTGGCCCTCAGTACCGTATGCATCACAGGCTCCCAGGTGATTTGTGCTAAAGCTTGAGGAAAATTTCTACAGGGTCACTTGGCAAAGAGGAGACCTCTTGTCCCCACCACTAACACATCTTTCGTGTTGGCCCACAGAAAAGTTGCTCATCTTTGTTAACTAGTACTCTAATCTGCATCAAATCTTCACAAATGTTTACACACAGACTCAGGGACTGTTCACAAAAAGATCTGTTTTGTGGCAGTTCAGACTGATTGGGGCATCTAATCCCTCATTAACAGTAACTCCTGCCATCAATGGCAAAAGATACTGTTAAGTGTAAAAAGTTACTTTTCTGAATTTCAGTTTTACTGGGATGACGGAGAAAGGCAAAATTTTTTAATCATGCACATTATTTCCTTTCCTAGGAAAGCCTCTCATAGACCCAAGCACATCTGGACCTTTGCAGGAGCTGTTCATTGTACAAACAGTTTTATCCAACTGGTCACCATCTCGAGTTAATTAAACAAAGACCGAACAATGCTTGAGGCTGCAGTTATTATTTCTGTCTCTAGCTCACATATGCTATAGGACATGCTGTGAATGTCAAAATACCTGTCAGCTCTCTCAGAATTAATTCATGACCAATATTTCTAACATCTACATGGATCAACAATATTCACTCCACTACCTTCAGTGGAGCAGGATCAGAGGCCACAACAAAATATGCTCCAAAGCTGTTACCACAAAAAAGGATTTCCCCAGACTCATTTTCTTCCTCTCTTGGCTTAACTTGCAACCCAAAACAAACTAAATGGTCTCCTGCCCATAAACTCTCTTAAAAAAAAAAAAAGCTCTCAGCTATTCCTTCTCATATTTACTGCAACACAAACCACACCAACTTCTAGACCATTTCCCAAGCAGAACAGACAAATTGGTTCCCGTAATAAAAACAAAACAAACAAAGACAAAAAAGTGTCACCAACTTGACCACACACACACTACGACCAGCCACACGTTTCTCTATCTCTGGTCACCGACATACTCTCCCAAGATTCCAAGCTTCCACCAGGTACATTCCCACCACCTAACCACTAAAAAATGGAGCTCTACACCAACACAGAAATGACAACAGCATCTAGTACTCAAGGTCATATTAAGAACATCAACCACCCAAGAAACCCCTGCAAAGCTTCATTTTGACCACGCCTAGATCCGTATTTTTTTTTCTTTTTGGTCAACTACAAACTTGGAACAGCAAACCCTCCAGGAGTTCCCAGTTCAGACAGATGCAATTGCTCTGCTAATGCAGAGGAGCACAATGACTCAAACAGATTTCAGCCTTCATTCAACAACAGGTTTAGGCTCCCAGTACCTCACTACCCACAGCTTCCAGAGATAATCTGGGCTAATTAACAGCTCTGGAAACAGCTACAGACGGACACAGCCATCTGAGCTTCTTTCAACACCCACCTTGAATTATCTGCATCTGAACTTTAGCCTAAGCAGCAATCAATCAAACTGCTGGCAGGACTTCTCCTGACATGAAATTTGATACTGAGTCTTAACTGAGGAGGCTCATCTGTATGATTCTCCCTAAATATTGCTAAGAGTAACAAGCACTGCTGTCTGCAATTAAATCTGCAAAAAAGGAACAGCACTGATGTCATGTGCAAGTGAGCCAGACAGCAGAAATGCACTTACTCTGTACACTATTGACCCCACAACACTCACTTTGGACCCTCAGTACAAAAAAGTCATTGTAATGCTGCACTTTGCTTTTCCAATATTCCAGGTTTAAACTCACCATGAGTAATGAGCAAGACTTTTCAGCAAGCCTATTCAGCATGATGCAGAAAAATTCCTCCTAGAGACTGGAAACAATTTTAATGTTTCCCCTCCCTGAAAAATCCAAGACAGGAAATAGTTAAGTCAGCTATTCACTGAAATACTTCATTTTTAAAAAGGTTTCTTTTTATTTTTTTATTTGTTCCAGTTTACTAATTGCTACAGGCTAAGCTCCAGTGACTACACTATTCTCTTCTGTCCTGCTTCAAGGGGACAGAACCAAACCGAGTCCATGTGCTGTGGGAGACCCAGAGTCAGAACAAATTTGATGCCCTCCCCATCTAAACCCTAAGGGTGACGATGGGATTTTGTTTATTTATTACTACTTCCCTGGTGAGCCAGAAGCAGTTCAAGAACAAGCTCTAAAACCACAAAAGAACTGTTTGCACAGAGAAAGCTGCCCTAGTGCTTAACTTTCAGTCATCAAATATAGTCAGTAACAGCTTTGATGGGGAATATCTGGAGAAGCCTGAATTACTTATCTAAATATTAAATGTTATATTAAAAAAATTCTCTTACAGTGCCAAGTGAATCTTCTGCTTACCTGTTTTTCTCCTCCACCAAACAGGGACCAAGACAGTGACCAAATAACCCTGAGCATCAGGGAAAGGTTACCAAGCCCAATATTTTCCCAGACGCACTGCTAGCCCAGGGTTGTTCCTGCCAATGTGGACAAGTCTAGAAGAGCCACTCTTGTCCACTCCAGCAGCTGAACCTCGGTGTGTGCAAATTCCCAGACACAGAAACTGCCTCAACTACAACAAGCATGTAATCCATGTGTCTTCCTTTGGTGGATCAGTGACTTCAGGATACAGATTGTCATAGTATATTACAGAGTGAAAAAAAATCAACTTTTCTCAATAATGAAAAATCCTACCACAGAGCAGTGATGTATTTAAACCATCTATACAGAGAAAGCACCTGCAGTGTCAGACCAAATAATTTATGGCCTTATTAGAAACCTCTTTTTCCTCATATTTTATCTATCTCTCCCCTGCCAATATAGTTACTTCTAATTTCTTTTCTAATTTCTTTCCAAATTATCAACATAATTCCCATAATTTTCATTCAGTAACAAACAGGAGTCTCAACTCAGGACAGTAGTGGCTTATGCTGACAAGAACAGGTCTGTAAAACGCCAGTGTGAAGCTTTAAACCAAATTTATTTATAAAAAATCAAACACAAGACAAAAAAAAATTGCACTCTCCAACTAGAAATCAATGCTACCTTGATGCAAGAACAAATGAAGAACATAGTTGATGGGACCAGCCCAGCCCTGACAATATAAAATGGGAGAAACTAATTTGTTCTGCCTATGCCAGCCGTGCCCGCACGCAGTGCGGCGCAGCTTCCGCTCCAGGAATTGCTGCAGAGTCCCAGCCCTGATGCAAGGGCACCCAAGAAAAAAGGATCTCCTCGTTCCACCCTTGGCAATGCATGCACACCCCACAAAACCGACACCCCGAAGCAGAGTTATGGGTGACTTTCTACAGACATCTGTGCTTTGCTCCAAATTGAGTCTAAGACGGAGGAGGAAAAGCAGCAACAGCAACCTACATCCCAACCCAAAGTCAGCTGACTGGGGGCTTCTGGATCCGGCCTTACATACAGTACTTTATTTGAGAATTACAGACACACGTGACAGACACAGCTACTGAGCAGCACAGAGAGAGAGAAAGAGCAACACAAGCACTGGGCAGCACGAGCAGAGGCCATCCAAGAGTTCAAGTGTGAGGACACATTCTCCATGCATCATCGCAGTGGTGGTCCCTGCTTCCAGCAAGCGACAAAAAGCAAATGAAAACAAAATAACTTAGACAAACATATGCTCTCAGACCATCATACTGGTACTGATGGCAGCTATCACACACAGCACTTGCTACATGGCTAAATAGCATCTGAAGCTGACAGAGAAGGAGCTGCTGGTGATGGAAAACCACCAGCAAATAGCAGCAAAGCTCCAGCTGGTTTTAAAGAGCTGCAAGACCTGCAGCACAGTGGATCATGGCAGGGCAGCACCAAGGCTCAGCAGTCCTGTACACCCTTCAGAGGTGGAGGAACAGAGTGCACGGAGGTTGCTTTTGCTGAGAACGGTCCATGCTGAGCACCCACACTTCTGTCAGTGTAACTCTACTGAAGCTCGGGGGCTTCTTGCCCGTTTAGAAAAGAGCATGTGGAAGAATTAAGTTGGCTCCTCAAATCCAGATTACTGATTTGTAAAGTATTAGAGGTTTTCCAAAATCACGTGACTGATACTATTTCAGAACAGCTGCAGAATTCAGTTTTTCTTTTTGAATGCAAAGGTCTCTGTTAATATTAAGGCTTTTTAACAAACTTAAGAACAGCAGGACAAAAAATTAAGCAGAAAACTGAGGTACATCTCCTCTCCAGAGACATGAACTAGAGCCACAGGAGATGTACTTCCCAGAGCTCAGAGAATCAAGTGCTCTAGCTTTCACATTTTTCTTGCACCTTATAAAAACAGTCCAGTTTTTCAAAGGTAGTAGATTTTGCTGCTACCTGGAAAGTCACATTATTTTTGACAGATGGAAGTTCTTCTTTCATTCAAATAGAATTTAAGACAAAACCTCTTTTGAAGAGCAAAGTTTCTGCCCAACTTTATTTGGGACCTGAGAGATCCACCTTCGCAAGCCAAGAAATATGAAATCAATATCCAAATCATCTGCGAAATTCTGCAGGTGGGAATTAACCCAGATAAAATGGGGACCTTTCCTTCTTAGGTTAACAAAAAGGAAAGAAAAGGAATAGGGACCTGTAAAAATATTCCCATAGCCCTTGCAATAAATACAAGTAACAATACAGTATCAAAACTTGAGACTGCACCAGCAGAATTATTTTCCCTTCTGAAGTTATAATCAATTCTGAAGCGCAACAGAGAACGGAACCAGCAGAGACAAACCAGAAGAGAGTATCATGCATGGATGACATACAGAGTGTTTCAAGCATAGCTCAGAAGTCCTGTATTGATACGGATGTTAATGCACATTCTATACATAATCCTGGCAACATGCTGAGTAATCCTTATACTTCCACTAAGAGGTGACACGTTTTTAGGAAAGCAGCCATTCCCAACCCAAACCACCCCAGCTGTCAGTCTCTACCTCTCCAAAGGTTCTGTTTTCATCCAGTTGCCCCCTCCCCTGCATTTTCCCTTTCCCTAAGAGTGCATGAATTGAGAATTGCAAACATTTCACACTGCACGTTCCACTCCAAGTCCTGGATGAGGGGCCTGTTTATTCTATGAATATTGCACTTATCCACTCATTGGATTTGCTTTTTCTCAAGAATGCAGAGTATTTGGGAAAAATAGAAAAAATAGTAGGATACAACACAGAAAAATATGAGTTATTAACAAGCTAGCTATGAAGATCTAAAATTAAATAGTACTAGTTCTATTCTGTTAATACTAGTAATATGAAAATAATGAATGCTTTATCAAATTCCCTTGTTTTTCATATAAGATAAAAGCAGTAACTTTCTTTTTAACTGAGGAAAGCAATGAATATATATTACAATAAAATATGATTCATTAAGATCTGAAAGTGATGAAAACAATTATATAATGCCTTCGTCAAACTTTGTAGCATCATAATGGAAGGAGTCTTAGGGGTGCACATCCACAAGGGCCAAATGCATTTTTTAGCTATACCCATGCAGATGTGAAATTCCATTTTGAGGAGTCTAGTTGCAAGGCAATTTCAATCTTTCATTATTGTGTATTTGCTATTATCGAATACATCAATTAAAAAACTTGCTGTTGACACACTGGTTAAATATCCTGGCATGTGCCCATCATCTCTTTTATCTTGAGAAGTTTGGCTTGCAAAGGACTGGTACATATGACTACACCCACCCATTGCACGGGGTGACAGCTAAAACAATGCACAGGAATTGCCTCCCGTGGGGAAGGACTCCTGACAAAAACACACGACTCTTGCTGTTGTGAGAAAGTGTTTGGAAAGGGGAGACAAGGGAAACCAGCAATTAAACTTTTCAGGCATTATATAAATCTCAATAACGAACTCAGAAGTGCTCATTATTATTAAAGTTGCAGTATACAGCAAGACACAATTTTCACATTCTTTAATTTTGTTCTCTGGCATTGGGGTTTGGAATTTCTGCTGGTCCAAATTAGTTCCTTTTTGGAAAGTATGGAAAGCGGGTGGGAGCAGGACAGTGAGAGCAGCTGCCTCTCCCCCCAGAGGAGGGCCCCCTTCAGCTGCAAATGGCTTTACTCGAGCCCTGCAGACTCTTCCTCTGAACAATCTGGTTCGGGAATAAACCCGAAATTTAAACAGTACTTTTGATTTCTGCATTGAGTGTTCACTGAGGTGTACTTTACATTATATTTAAATATTGCTCTTGATCCAGTGTCAGTTCTGACAAATTTAGTAAATAAAAGGCAACATTAACATTTTTAGAAAAGAGCTAAAACACTTCTAGCACTACACAGTCCTCTGAGCACCTTGCCAGGTTTTCCTGCCCTGCAGTCAGCTTTTGCGATGTAGCTTAAGGCCTTTCCCTGTGTTTCACAGCTAACAGTGTGAAGGGCTTGCTATTTCGGGTATCAGTAGAGCTGACCAAAACTAGCTGCTTGCTGATGGAAAAGTAAGTCTTTTCCTGATATCTCTCAGTTGACAGAATCAAAAAAAGAGATCAGTGAGAGATGCTGCGACAATGGCAAAGTGGGACGGGAAAAAACTGTACTGTGGGATATATGTTTTAAAAGTGCCCTTTTGAACGCAAGCAGCCAAAATAGCCACCAAGTGAAGGGAAGCCCAAATGGAAGCTTTCCCACCAGGCTGGAAGCCAGCGTGCCAGGTGGTGGCCCACGTTCATTTCCAGCATCAAATAGGTCAACTGTGCCCCATCCTTTTAGCTGGTACAGGTGAGGGCAGAGTGAGGGCACAAGTGTGGCTTTGCAGCCCATCTACAGGGTCTGGCCCTTCTCCTCAGGGGGGCATGAAGCCTTTGAGATGGGATAAAGGAGCAATGGAGCCATGGGGCACTGAGCTGCGGCGTGAGAAAACCACGCAGTACTGCAGGCACCCTCACCTGTGTCACCCTGCACTGCCTGCAGCACTGCAAAGCACCTCCCTGCAAAAGCCAGAGCTGGAGAAATGAGCCAGCAAGGTGGAATGGGAGCTGTGGGACAGATGGACATCTCTTACAGAGCCGTATCAGGCAGATCCTGAAGCCTTCTAACCTGAGCCTCACGGAGAACTCACACCCACTGGGGTCAGCCTTGTGCAAGGCACACGGCAGCCAGGCACTGAACTGTCTGCCAAAAACACCTTTGCTACCCCAAACCCTGCAGTTCAGAGGAGCCCTGGGCTAAGCTTTGCTGGCTGCAAATGCAAATATTTCCAGTAGTCCGGGCTCTCCTGTCTGTGTGCTGCTCTTCCCTCCCTGGGCAGGGGCTCATGTCAGGCCACACCATACTCAGAGAATTCAGTGGCTCAATGCAGAAGATCTGGGAGCTGTGCTTTACATTCCCCCAAAGAGATGACCTAGTGGGAATGTCTTTAAACAAAACTTTAGAATATTTTAAATAATAAGTTAATTCTTAATAAATATGTGCTTCAAGAAAGTGATAATTATATACTGCACCTTTAAATAATGCACTTAGTTCTCTGCATTGGCTTCCATTTTGGTTTCTTTTATTGTTAAAGTGCATTAATTCAAAATAATGAACCACTTCCGCATCATTATTGTTAAAATAAATCATAACATTAATACGAATCACTAAGTCACTACTATTAGTACTGCAATCTAGCAGATAACTCTATGTATTGCTCTATTTAATACTGTCCAGCAGAAGAATATAATACTTCTATTATAATCTCACAACAGCTCCAGCAGTCTTTTATGGCTGCTACCATATTAGTACAACTAAAAATTGGGAGAAGTATGAGAGACAGGGCCACAATGTCTCAGATACACATCCAGTAAGATGTAGCTAACTGGATGTATGCTTACATATCATATGGTAAGACATTAAGGTACAAAGAGGACCCTGCACACTGGGATATGAGCTGTTGTGCAGTTACACCTCCTTCTCCTGACACCACAATTTAAAGGGATCCCAAACAAACAGCCTCCCCTCCCCACTTGCATGCAGAGAGCTGCTTGAACCACAGCTCTTTTTGTAGCCAGTTGTGGCACCTAGATGTTATTTCAGCTAACAAAACGACGTAAGTCACATAAGCTGTAGGCAACTCTCTCAATGTTACCATGGAAATTAATAAAACCCCCAAACCACACACACACACACATACACCAAAAGAAAAAAAGGAAAAAAATAGAAAATAAGAAAAAAAAGGAAAAAGACAAGAACAACATATAAATTGCCTAATTTTTTTTTTTTTGGCAGTGAAACATCCCCAGTAACATATGATATTGTTGTGCTATTTTAGCCCCTTGATCCCAACTGTTTTGAAGCCTTTATAATCTTTAACATCCAAGCCAAATCAGTACAAACTCTGGTGGAAAAAAGGGCGCATAATACTTTGTGTAAAACAGCAGTGAAATGGTCTGCCCCTCCCCCTTACAACCGATTTACAATTCTGCCTATTATTTAACGAATTAGATATTGATCTTGAGTGATTAACAAGGCCATTAAAACAAATCCCAAACAAATGTTACTTTCTTAGGTACAGTAGGGATTTAGTAAGTTATGTTTACAGTACAAGGCTACCTCACAAATAACTCCATATTCCTAGCCTTTTCCAATGGACACCTCTTCCATTTCCCACCACACTACCCACACCGTGTGCCACGTTTCAAAGCATGAGTTTAAGAAAGGCAAACAGAACTGGAACTAGAAGAGGCAGCTTCCTGGTTAGATGCATTGCAGACCAAATTGCTTTGATATTATATCTGAGCCTGAGAAGCCCAGGCACACTTTTCAGGACAAATATACTTTTTGGATTCAAGTGGGAACAGAAACACTTATTTGGCTCCTACTTCAGTTTTAAGTCTTTTCTGGTAAAACCAGACACATGTACACAAAGAAAATACAGTAAACCCAGAATGCACAGAAAAGACAAAAACACAACACAAAAGCAATTCCCCAAAAATATACAAATTATGTGCAGACTGAGTTTGATGGCTTTTTTTTTTTCCACTCATTGTAAACACTGATGTTGCAGAAGGTTACAAATATTTCTCACTAATACCTTGGTGGGCCCTGCCAGCAGTCAGCACCCTTGCATTCGGATCAGAGGGCAAAACAAGAATTAACACATTTGACAGCTTGGTCTTTAGTGTCTTAAGGGACTTGGGAACACTTTGATAAGTCTTGAGAAACCCAACTCTGGGAAGAGAATCAACCAGTATCACCTGGCAGGAGTCAGGCACAGAACCAGACACGGAGCCTACACAGTAATCAACATGCTTAAGCAAGGGGTTCGTAGGTTTGTTTTTACAAGCACCAGTAGGCATCACTGCCCTAGAACACCTGAAAACCCAACTCAGAGAACACAACAGAATGAAAGGAAACAAAAAACCCCAACCCACACCACGTAATGGCCTTTTCTGGTGAGTTAGCAGTAACAACACTGAAGTCAGAGACCAGAACTCGCCACGATGAAAAGGCTCCAACTCTGGACCTACCGACTGTAGAGAATAGTAAGAAAAAAAAAAAAGTGAACATCTCCAAAGGATTAGAGTCCCTCTGTGTTTCAGAAACTTTCATTTGCTTCTCCCTGTAAGTTGTGGAAAAGCATTCAAAATTCTTGGATATTCCACATATGGACAAGAATGAGGAGAAAGGGAGCCAGGATTGTAAAACAGTTTGGCACAGAACTCCCCAAGTAGATGCATGTGTATTTCTCTCACAAAAGGCACACATTTGGTTTCCTATCAATAATGGGAAGGATGGGATGTCATACCCTGTTACACATACAAGATTATTAACAACTTCACAAAAAGGCATTTGACTATGCTGCATCTTCCTCATAGTTGCTCACAACACACAAACCCCACAAACCTCTCCAGAACATGGCAGATTTGTCCTCAGTACAGACTTCTTTGTACAACCTGGAGCACAGGGAAACGTCTTTTTGTGTCGCAATTGTTTTTTCCACATGTACACAGCAGGAACAGTATAAATTAGGGAGGTTAAAGATATTGCAATATTAGTTCTTTTTCTCCAAATAATTTGAGGGCACCCAGCCTTTGAATGGCTTCACACCGTTCATGATCTGGCAGTACCACCAGCCGTTTGGGTTCCTTTCGAGGACCTCCATGCAGACACCTTCCTGAAAACCCGCAGTCTCCTCATCCCCTTCATAGTCTGCAATGGAAACATAGATGTCCTTGAGATTGTTGTGAATGAATTGGGATTTCTCAATGGGCTTTGGCCTGACTGTGGACACAGGGATCCCATTCCTCTGCATGGGGAGGTTGGAGGTGGTCTCAGAGCTCTCTGTGCCCAGCCGCTCCGGCTGCTTTCCCTTCGTGTCACCAGGCTGTGACCACGCATTGCTGAAGGAGGAATTCCGACGGACGCTCCTAAGTTGATCTGTAGCTGTTAAAGACTCGTTTCTGCGCAAGGAGCACGACAGGTTGTTCTCCTTTGGTGGTGGAGACACAAAAACTGACTGCGGACGGACAGCAATTTGCCGCACACCATTCCTCATTTTAACAGGCCCTGATGCTTTTGAAAAACCACCAGGAGGTTTACTTGGGATGGGTGGTGTTGCACGTTTGCTCTGGTTGATGGTGTTCAAAGCCTGAACCCTCTTCTCTATCTTCTCTAAACTGTTTGACTTGTTTTCATTTTTCCTGTTCCTGGCAAATGAAGAATCAGTCTCTGCTGATGTAGTTTCTCGCTGATTATCAGGGAGAGCCAAATAATGGGAAGGAGCCCAGCCTTCCATGTCTCCATACTTCAGGTACCACCATCCACTGGCTTGCTTTTCCAGCACTTCCACTTCTACTCCTGCTGGGAAGCAAATTTCAGAATCCTGTACCTTTTGGTATGAGTCAGTGGTCACATAGAAACACCTGGAGTCATTTTCTTGCTCGGTTTTAGCTGCATGGCTGGAGCAGAAGATGCCACGGGAAGGAGCTGTGATGAGATCAGCCGAGCTCCTCCGAACAGGGTCGTCTTGGTTCTCAGAAGCCGTGCGGGGGGGGCTCGCGGACTCTTCGCTTCTTGAACCTTTAAGTCCACCTCTGAGCTGTCCAGTTGGCCTCAGCTGACGCCTTAAAGTGCTAATATCCATCTTTTCTTGGCTCTGAGAGTCTGCTTTGCTCAGGAAGGGTTTGGGCCTAACGATTGGCTTTGCCCTGATGGAAGGACTCTGCCCAGGATCCTTCTTCATGCCCGTTCTTGGAATGCTACGTAAGCCAACATCTGAAGCTGACCTTGGTTTTGTCTCCTCGTTCCTGGAATAATGACATTTTCCAAGATCGGGCTGGATGTTTTTGTCTGTCTTGATCTTCACAAGTGATGATTTAGGAGAGCTGGAACATGGAGAATTCCTTCGGATCAAGGACAGAGAAGAGCTTTTCTGAGAATCAGAATCTCCACTGGATTCCTTATTGGACAACGCATCTTCCACGTAACGCCTGAACCCCTCGTTCTCATAGATGGTCTCTTCTTCGTGAGCAACTTCTTCCGAAGACTCTCCAACTTTGAACTTAGCCTTCTGAAGTGATGACACAGGCGAGGGCTTGAGGGGCTGAAACAGTCGTTTTTCAGGAGTGCCCTCTTCATGATGACTTTCACTCACTTCACACTCCGAGTCAAAGCCAAAGGCAGGCACGTCATACTCAGGTTCTTCATATTTCAGCTTGTGGGGAGAGTCCTGGGTATCTCCTGAAGAAACTGCTCCAGGAGTTGTTCCTTCTTCAGAGTCTTTTGGTTTACTGGGAGGTGCTGGGGGAGGAACCTTTGGGCGGGTTAAAGTACTAGTTCTTCTGTTTAAATTCGGCTTCTTTCTCTTGTCAATGTAAGATGCTGGAGCCCATCCTTCCTTCTCTCCAATCTGCACATACCACCAGCCACCAGAATTCTTTTCTATAACCTAAGAGGTAACAAGGAACATTTTACTTAGACAAAAATCTCAACCAATTGCTTTCCACACCTCCCCTTTCAATCCAGTCCCCCACAACAGCCAAATATTATCATTTTTTCAGACACACTGTAAAGGCTCACCTCTGCTTTTTGTCCTCCACGGAAGCTTATGCCGTCAGAGATGCACGACTGGAACTCTGCAATGGTGTAATATTCCACTTCCACAGAGGGTGGCTCTGGTGGCTTGGGTAACTGAAAACCCTGCAGCAAATAGGATGTTTTGTTCATTTAAACCAAAGAAACAGTAAGCTGAACAGCAGTATGAAAAGAATAATTGCTTTTATTCACTGAGACTCTTCCTACTTCCTGTGCTACTTCCTAATGATAACTTCCCAGTTCTCCAGAGTGGGAGCTAAGTACTGATATGGGCCACAAGAGAGAAGTCTTTCAACATATGCACTGTTCCTGCCACTTTCACCAGCTATTCAAACTGTGATAATCTTTACCTGAATATTAAAATGTTTTACTGGTGGATAAAAGCGTGAGCTGCCATTCCAGTCACACTAAGAGCAGCCCACTTATGCTGAGATTTTGTCCAGAAAGACCCAGCTCTGGATAACTTGTGACAACTGCAGAAAATTGCATTGCAACAGGCCCCTACACAGACTCTGCCTATCATTAAATGTACTATTTTAAAATGTAATCCCAATGAATTATTGCTCTTAATCTGCTGCTGGACTTTTTAAACAATCTGAATTAGTCAGTGATGTGAGCTAAGGGGCATCTATTGTAGCAAGAAACAAACAAAAAAATCCCTTATAAAGAGCTTTGTCCAGCTAGAGTGCTAGAAGAAGAGGAAGACTTTAATATTGGATCAAAACAATTCCAGCTCCTCCCCATAACAGACCCAGAACCTCTACTCAATCTCAACACAACCTTCATAAAGGCTCTATGAGAAGCAGGACACTTATTTACAGCCATTCTGGCAGCATACCACGCTCCACTAAAGGCTAAGTGCCTTTACATTAAGCTGCCACATTTTAGAGTTTGCTACAATTATTTTTTTAAGGTGATACATGGGATAAGGGTCCTTTCAAGAATTTCACTACTGAAAGCTTTTCAGATTAGCACAGTGCTCATCTACAGGGCAACTAGATGATGCTGAAGCTTCACAGCTTCTACACTTCACTATTTGGGGTTCTACGAAAGAACTGCAGTTGTCAGGATATCCTGACCACAGGTGAGAGCATCCACAGACAGACACGGGACAGCCAAAGACACAAAATGATCCTGACCCATCAGTGGGAGAAAGGCAAATCACATACTGTGCTTCATTCTCCTGCTGCTCCATCTCTAAGATACCCTTGCTGTAACTAGCAGTTGATGTTTCATCACTCACAGCATGTGGCATTTCACAGAGAATGCATCTCTGCACCTTAGGAACCGTGTCTAACAATGTTATAATTGGATGTTTCTGCACTATAAATGCTGAAATACAGCAGAAGCACAGCATAATAAAATGCTTTCAGATAATAGGATGGTTTGGATTAAATGAAGATAATTGGAAACAGCAGATATGTTCAGGGTTTCACATAGAATATCATGATTATTTTTAGCATGGGATTAAGTATCATAGTCTTGCCAAAACAAAGTCTAATTGAAAATAATGTGACGAGAAATAGGAAGAAAATGGTAATATGCTATTAATCTAGTTTGCTAAGAAGCATCTCAGATGACACAGAAAAATTACAAGTTGCATACTGCTCATAAAGGGTACAGCAAAGATTAAACACTGTGTGTGCCTAGATAAACAAGCCATTAGCACAACTTTTGTGCAAATGCACTACTGAGTAGTTTCTACCTGAAAATGACATTTCTAATCGCAAGTTGGTACAAACTTCCAGAATTCTAGCTTTGAGGATAAGCAATCATAGGAGGTCTCATTCTGGTAGCATATGTCCTTCCGTAAGATTCCAAGCCACTTTAAACATACACAAGAGTGAAGCTTAGCCACCTCAAAACAGCTAATGGAAGGAAAGGAGACATTCCCAGTTGCTTAAGACACGAGAAGGTCAAAAGACTCAGTTTGGGCTAAAGACACCCAGAGGAACTTTAAAAGTTCTGAGTCAGCCAAACAAGCTCTAATACTCACGCACGGATATGCAGCAGCTTTTGCATTTTCTCCCTTCAGATCTGATTAGTTGGGGCAACATTTCTGAATAGCAGAAATCCCCATTTATCATTAGGATGTCCTGAGGTCTGCTCGATACTTAAACAATGAAATGAACAGGCATAAAGGAGCTCTCAGATACCCCTCCCACCTTGTACAGCTGCACAGTCTCACAAAGCACGCGGACACCTACCCCACTGCAAACATAAACCATAAACCAATACACACCAGACTGGATTCTCTTCGTGGCGGTGGCCTTGTTCTTAGATTTGGAGAACCTGAGCAGGAAAGGGAAAAGGGAGAGTTTATTTAGCTTTGTAAGTACTGCTGAACACATTTTTCAGTAGCTCTCTGCTGTTACACAGTTTGAGAAAAGAAGTCAGTATTTGCAATATTTAAGGCATCTCTAGAAACAAGAAAGGAAAGTATCAGGGTATATTAGAAATACCAAGGTAGCTTACTATTCATCTCTGCTAAGCCAGCAAATTTAAGAGGAAATCACTGCCAGAAAGTAGTGGATTGTATTTTCTGCTGGAACTGACCAGCTCCACTGGAGACTGGCCAGCAAAGAACTGGCCTAATACCTATTTTCCCCCCAGCAGTAAAAATAATCCACTAAATAAATAACACTCACACTGTCCTCTCTCATAGTATTTTGCCATTCCTTGCACAGAACAGCATCTGCATTTTGCAGATGAAGTAGTAAAAACATCATAGCAACTTGTCCCCAGGAAAAGGGAAGAACAAATGCAAGAGAAGACTCTGGTGGTCTCCTCAACTTGAACATGGCATCACATCATCTGCATTTCTGGGGTAGAAGGGCACATTTTAGAGTGTTCAAAAGGAAAAAAGAATTATTCTCTGGGAAAAATTAACAAAGCAAACACATGCAGGCTAAGACAAAAACCACCATCCAGCTTGTGTATAAAGTGAACTTAAGTTTTATCACTACTGGTGAAGGACCACATTCTGGAGTCCCTGTGGACAGATGTACAGACTATGCAAAGGTCTGCTTGTGTGGACTTGATTGCAAGGCCAGGACATGTGGGAACTTTGCTGACAGGCAATGTCAGCCCTGAAAGGCAGAGAACAAGAATTCATTGCAAGCCCAAGAACAGCCAGACTACTTCACTGCCTTACTTATTTGAGCTCTTTGTGGTGCTATTCTTGCTATGGCTGGGGATCCCTGGGCCAGTTTGGAAGCCTGCTTGTCTGGAGTCATCATGGCATTGCCATTAGAGTCATTGCACAGGATGGGCAAACTGATTTCCTTCTTGGTGATATGGGTTTCTGCAGACTCATTTTCTACTTGAGCTTCCTTGTCAGTAGATGACTTCTTGTTCAGCAGGTTACTGATCTCCATGATGTTTCCTATGATTTCTACTGGCCCAGTTAAGTTCTTTTTCCTAGATGGAAGGTCATCTTTAGCTTTCTTCAGATAGGAAGCTGGGGCCCAGCCCTCTTTGCCCAGATACCTGCGGATGCAAAAGGAAAAACCATCACATCAAACACAGCCTTCTCACACATTTTAGGTAGAACAGCTACAGCAAAAGTGATGGATGACAACATCAAACAAAATTTGCAGTTCTCAAATAAGATTTTGTGGTCTCTGTTCATTTATTACCTATTGATTAGACATGTCAAAGTCAGCTGAGCTAGCAGTGAATTGTGTAGTTAAAAGTCGCTGATCATCCTAGGGAAGGAGTCTCTCTGGACAAGAAATGCAGTTACACACATGGTAAAGGACTTCACCAGCTTGTTTTATGCCTCTCCTAGACAGTACCAGGCAAACTCAGTACTTTCCCACACAGCAAAAAAGCAAACTAGTGAGTAAAATATTTTAATAGTTTTTATACTTCCTAGTGGCAACTCAAAGTGGAATAGGGCTAATGAGGGTGTACAGAGCCCAGTACAGAGACCCTACGCCTACAGTTTAAGACCCCCATGCAAGCCTCCCTTTCTGCAATTATAACAAACAGTGCCCCTCCTTCCGTAACTCCCCGTTCTGCATGATCAGCTTTCTCTTATGAAGAATATGGGACCCTTAAACTACTGCAGCCTCCTCTAGCACTGCAAGATCGAGAAATAATTTGACTAAGGAAAAATGGCTTTGATGGAGACTCATTTTCCTGAACCAGCTAGAGGCTATTTGAAGCAATAAACTGGGAAATCTGAACAGACACCTGAATCCAGAATGTGTTCCCGAAACGCCAGCCTGAGCTGATCAAGCTACACTTCAAACTGAAGTGAGTCTTCCACAATTGGGCTTTCGGGAAGATGTTTTTTCTAACTCCTGCCATTCCTAACACCTCGGCAGGGATTTCAGATTACAATCAGACTCCAGGGAGGACCACGTGGATGAACTCTGCTTTCCTTAATGAAACCCTAACTTGCTACAGAGTGAGTCACTGAAAACCTTCTCTCTTTAATCTCTCAAGACACCCAAAACAGGCAATTGAACTTCAAGTGGGAAAGCAGGCACCATTAAAATCCTGGTGCTCAGGAAATCTGCAGAAATACAAAGGTTAAAACAGTAGGACTCTAAGGTTCCTTAATGAAAATGGAACCTCATTAGACAGCAGAGGAAGGAGCTGGGGCATGTGGGATATGAGCAAATAATTCCCTGGCCAGTGAGCATCTTTGTCATGACAACGTTTGGATTCTGAGGTCTGCAGTGAGATTTCTGCATCAAGTCTCATCCTGGGCTCCCTCACCACATCCAGGCACTTGAGAGCGACACTGGGGCTTTATGAGAAGAACAAGAAAGTGCAGTGTAGATTTGGTTCTCTAGACTTCTTTATTACTCTTCCTGTATAAAAATACAATTGCTGTACTTCCAGCAGTGACTACAAGGATCTTTCTGTCCAGAATCCTGTCTTTTCCTTCCCACACCTAGATCACCCTTGAGATTCTGTTTCTCCCTACATACCTGCCTTCTGTCACACATGAAGGAAATGATGTAGTATCTGCCTTGCTCAGGAAGTTTAATGACAAGGTTTTCCAAAGATTTTTATGTCAAAGGAAAGCATCCCAACAGCTCTGAGCTTTGTTTCATGCAGGGAGACTAAGAGGAAAGAGCAAACAGGTAATAACTTGATTTGACTTCAAAAAGATACACAGCCATCCACTGTGTGATACTATGTCAAGAAGCAATTTGGATCTATTCAATCCTATCCGTTTTGGGGTTTTTCTGTTACGCCTCAAACCAAGCCAAAAAAAAAGGAAAAGGAAAAAAGGCCTCAATACATGCCACAGTTCCTGTTGTGTCAAGGCATCTCTCAGTGCCATTTTCCAGCCATGAAGACTTTTGACTTCATTCCCTTTTGCAGTTGATGGCCCTTTTGCAGAGCTACTGACCAATGCTCTCTGCTGCCTTTGCATCAAGTAAGCTTTTTTTAAAGGACATTTAGAAGTTTATATGATGTGGAGGTGTAAAGGTCTTCGTCTGTGAGAAAGCCACAGTGGCCAATGCACTGAGCACTCCAGTTCCAAAGGTTACTTTCAACAGAGCTTGATTGTGCAAAATCAGCAAGAAAAAACAGTTTACATCCATCTTAGTTTGTGAGAGACTTAACATGTTTAAGATCAGAAAGGCAGCCACAGGCAGGTTCTGTACTGGTTTGTTAGTTCTCCTGCCAAAGGTATGTATTTGGACCAGCCTGTGTAACCCCACTGCTTCAAACACCTCTGATGTCACATAGTTTCTCCCAATAAATAGTAGCAGCAATAGATAGACAGTTGATAACTCTGGGCAACATACCTTCAGCAGAGAGGCTGTTGTGGGCTATTACTTCCTGTGAGTTAGTCAAGTCAGCCTGAAGTTAATGCTGAGCAGTAGTCACCAGCAACTTCCAGTTTACTTCTGTCAAATAGGCTTACATTTTTTACCTTAGTCCTTGAATTTGGTAATCTTAGAGCCCTTTGAAAATGTAACCTTAGAAGATTCCTTGATCTTGCCCATTGCATAGGTGAAAGATCTAAAACAACTGCTAATCCATTTCAGAAAAGTCCTGAACCAGTAACAATCTTCATTTCACATCTAAGAGTTGAATCACAAGTATCCTTCCTTCACGTACATTCACAACCTACTGGAGACATTTCTAACCCCATCCTAGATTCCTCCTCATTTCAGTGCTGCCAACACCTCCCAGCTGCACTTCATTCCCATGCGCTGAGGCTCAGAGCAACCATAAAATGAAGAAGATGGAGGCAAATAACAGAAACTTTACTTAGCATATTGGTACCTACTTGCCCTGCAGTCAGTCCACCTGGGCACCATGAGATTGTATCTGTTACTGTCACCTGGAGGCAAAGTAAGATCTGAAATGCCAGCTCTGGGCACAGCAGGAAGCACAGATCTCCTGAACTCAATGGAACAGTAGGAAGGATCCCAGGTCAGAGTCCTTCTTGCATTTCTCCAGAGACCCAATTTTTTTTAAAGTCATAATGCACACAGGGCAAATAAAGACAGACACCAATACTGCCTCTAGCTTGTACAGCATTGAATTGGGAGGGTCTCAGAATTAGGTGCAGTGATTTGGTTCCTTCGTGGTTCCAAAACCCTCCTGTATATATTACATGAGGAAAAAAAATGGATTAAAACCATAGGAACGTTAAAAAAAGTCAGAAGTGCCTCTGTGAGTCTGAGAGTCACATCTGCTTTCCAGCTCCAGAGCACTGGAATTACTCCAGAGGGAAGCAAACTAGGGAAATAAAAAAAAAAAAGAAAAAAAAAAAAGAAAAGGAAAAAAAAGAAAAAGGACAGGAAATGAGGATCAGCACATGGCCAAGAATTTGGAGAAATTACTTGTTTAAGGTGGAACAAGCTAATGTCTTTAAGGTGGATTCCATTTGCAAACTACTAGATTTGTTTTTATTTCTACACACTGAAGTGTGTTCAGTCTGCTATCCAGCCCAAGATTCAACTGCATTCTCTTCCTGTTCCCTCTTCCCTCACCCAACTAACAGGAGAAGGAGTTGCTCTTTCTAAGGCATTCAATACTCAGAGAAGCAAATTTCTGCAGAGAGGGAATCCTGTTCTGAGGGCTACCTAACTGCATTCAGGGCAGTTTATGTGTAACAAAGGGCACAAGAAGCTGGGGATCAGCTACCCAGCCTGCAAAGCAGCAGCATGCAAAGATGGATCACATCATCAACATTTCCACAAGTGCTGCCCATGGAAAAAACCCCCGTTTCTAAGAGCTTAATCCTCAAACAAGAATGTAGCATAGTGTTCCAGAGCAGCAGAGAGGAGCTGACATCCCACAGGCTTGTCACACATATGAAGAGCACCTAACCCATCTTCCAACAACAGAAGGGGCTTCTCAACTCAAAATACCTCTTACAAAAAAGCCAAGCACGTGTTGCATTCCCCAACTATCATGGGGTGGCTGGGGCATCCACTCTCCTTCCAGCAGATCGCCACGAATGAAGGTGCCATGTAAACCACTGCAGCAAGTGTCACCATCCTCCAGAAGGCACTTCTGCTGTATTAAGAAATGTGTCCTTGGGGTTGGCTCAAAGGAGTGCGTGAGAAAAAGGGGAAAAAAAATTCTGCTTATTGTAGGAGTGCTAAAATGGCAAAGGAAAATCTACAGTAGTAACCAGGCTGCATTTCAGAAAGAGAATACACAAATAAACTAGAGATGTCTTGCAATGGTTCTCCCCTCATGTGCTTGATTCCCCTATCTGAAACTTTGGATTCCACTTCTCTGGATGATTAAAGGAGAAAAAAATGTGACCTGACCAAACCCAGGCAGTTTTGAGTTCCTCCTATCTAGAGTGCCTTCCTGGCTCCACTCTATCTTTATTAGCTTATTCGCTCTGTGGGATCATTAGATAGAAAACTGTTGGGTTTTTTTTTCTTCTAAGTAAGGGAAATCAAGAAAAACAACAACATTGCTTCAGTCAGCATTTTCATAGTCCTCATTCACAGCCAGTAAGTCAAGCAGAATTCAAACAAAAGCAAGTTATGACTTGGGGAGGGAAAGGGAAAAAAATAATCACTATAATC
The DNA here is from genome assembly GCA_013400975.1 of Atrichornis clamosus. Lineage (NCBI taxonomy): Eukaryota > Metazoa > Chordata > Aves > Passeriformes > Menuridae > Atrichornis > Atrichornis clamosus. Next base: position 170,654 of record WBMZ01013911.1, read on the forward strand.
ACAAGCTGAATGGAAAAAGATGACTAGACGTTTTGTACTGCTGAGATAAATCTCCATTTTAAAGCTACCTGTTGTATCACATCTTGTTCAAAGAGAAATGGGATGTCACAGCACTGCTGGATTCACACATAGATACAAGACAAGGGGCAGAATAACGAATGAAAGAGCACTAAAACCTAAATGCTGTGTTAACCTAGACAAAAAAAGCTCTCATTACTGCTCATATTACTTCACTGAGACAATGTCTAAGCTACACTCTCCCCATAAGCATTTAAAAAGGAGATTCTTAAGTAAAAATTCTGTGCTATGATGGCTGTTCCACTTACATAACAAAGTTTGATACACAGTAACAACTTCACCTGCCCTTGGAATCCAGTCCCTCCACATTAGGAGTATCCAAGGCGGACAGAGAGAAATCAAAGCAAATTAGCTGAAACCATTGGTAAGCTTGGAAAAGGGATACAGAGCAAACTGATCTCAAATCCCTACAAGTACCACTACCTGCCCCCAACAGCTCAAGAGATCATAATCAGCCTTCCAGCATTGCTATAAATAGATTTAAATACATTGCAGAATAACTCTTATTCTGGAAACACATTAAAATTGCAACAGAAAGCCTTGTTAGGTCTCACAGATCTTAACTCAGATATGGGCTTTTAACTTGAAGCAAGAAAAAAACCCTCCAAAACTGCAAGTTAAGGCATTTCCTCACTGGAATGGTCCACAGCTTTTGCAGACACTGTAGTGTTACTTTAATCACCATTGTATTGCCTTAGACTTTTCTTTACAATTCTTCAAGAGGCATTATGAAAAATTTGGGCTTCCTTGCCCAGCTACAGAATGATTTAAACACTAACATTACGTGAGTGACCAGAAAAGCTCATTGTCACAGTTTCTGCGGGTTGCACGGCTTCTTTACCTGATGTACCACCATCCTTCCAGGTTCTTTTGGATGACCTCCACGGTGACCCCTTTTTCGAACCCAATCTCATCCTTCCCCTGGCTGGCGTACGGCTGGATAGTGACATATTTCTCTTCTAGTGAGGGGAGAAAAGGCAACATCAGTTAGGGTCAGGATCAGTTCAGCTGTTTTCCTGCACTGCTTGCTTTTAAACTGTTATGCAGCGATTACGTGAAGCCATTGCAAAAGGCGGAGCCCTGCTCAGGGGCCCACTGGTTATTTATGCTGACGACATGATAGATAATCAGCCCCTTGCCACTACCCTGCTGCTGATAATCACAAAACGTTTCCATGCCAATAATGACACAAAGTCCCCAGAGACCCTCCCCCCTTCTTCCCGCCTCCCTCCCCCCACTCCAAGTTCCTCGAGCTGGGAAGGGAGAGGATTTGAAGCTGGACTTAACTCCCATACTGTAACTTGACAGAATCAATCCGGCTGCCAAATCAGCCGAGCGTCACCGCGGGAGCTGCAGCCAGTTGGCTCTTTGCACACGCACATGGCTGCACAGAGCATTGTGTTACTGAAACCCGAGCACCGCATCCCCAGAGGGACACATCTCCCCAGCCCAGAGCGGCTGGCCCAGCGCGCTGCTCTCCTTGCGCCTCCCAGGCAGCACAGGTCTACAGCAACGAGCGTGAAACGACATTTAAAAAACGTGACACAAGAACAGAACAGGTTTGCGTTTGACAGCAGGTAATAGAGAATTTGCATTTGTGGGTTGTGAAGTGTTTTACAAACATACTTTTGCTAAACCTCACTCCAGAGAAATGCACGTATGACTTTGGTAAAGGGAGGCCAGAACTAAGACACATACTTCAAAAGCACAGACTGGATTTCAAGTACAGTGTTTGAGCCAAAAACTTGGCATCCCTGTTCATCTCCAGCATCTATCCCCTTCCCAGCTGGGCAGAGGTTTTAAGCAGACTTGCTGAGAGCAAGTCAATGAACAAAGCAGAACAGACATTAGTCAACATCATCTTCCACCTACCAGAAGTCATTTACTGCAGCATTTCCATCACACTCAAGGTCAACTTTTTCCTCTGGAGCTTATAAAATTACACCAGCATTGAAAACTTGAACTACCAGCCTTCCTCTGCAGCAGCAGACACAGAAAGTGTCACCAAGCCCTTCTCCTCAACCCAAACTATTTGTGGGTGCCTGTGACAGCATGAGTTTCTGTAGCTAGATAAAGGGCAGAGAAAGCAAGCAATAAAGTACACCCCAGCCAGCCTTCCTAGCACTTTCTACTGGCAGTCACAACAAGGCATGGGAAAGAATAAATAGAGCGTTGTCAGTGCACAGGAATGGGCAGGAAATTAAGTGAATCCAGAGCTCCTGATCACTGCAGAACAAAGGAGTTATGAAAAGGCTGCAGCAGCTTGAAGCAAACACTCTTGAAGAGAGTAAAACAGACCCAACCAGCTGTTTGGTTTTGTGGCTCAACTGCATTTTGTCACTGGGTGAAGCATGGAAACTTTAATGAAAAATAAACCAAACAAACCTTTACAGAGACAAAGAAATAATACCTTAGAAAAAGGAAAGTAATGTTGACAGAGCATCTGATGGCAGAGAATTCAGCAAAGCTACTGAAGTCAAGTTCCCTTGACTGGTTACATTTGGTTCCTTCTAATTCTGATCGGGCAAAATCTGTCAAAATCTTGGCCACCAAGAGGAAAACACTCTCTGCTGTTCTACCCTAGGAGGGCTGCTTTACTCTCTTTATCACTTGTAAGAAATTCCAGCAAGTTTGTAATTAGCACCATCAGAATATGACACCTTTTCCACAGAAATACTCCACTACAAGATGGGGCCTGATGAACGAAACCTGGCAAATGAAACCCCAGCTTCCAAGTCACAGAACAATTTTCCTAACTGGGTTTCTCCTCTGCATGGTAAAATTGGACTAATTTTTCCTCTATTTCAAGTCACTGCTGCAGAAGGAGTTACACGTCTGGTTTCCACTGCATGCAAAGCACTAAGCTAACTGCAGAAGATCCCTGGGCAGCTAGATCTTGTCCCTGAAAGGGCCAAGGGAAAGCTCAGAGCTGCTCTGTCCAGACAGACATTGTTTCAGACACTTCCAGGGATGTTTCTAGGACTGTAATCAAGAGCTAAGCATATATTTGCTAGCCCTTGGAAGAATGCCCTATTTCTTCTTTCCCCCATGCCAAAGCTGCTTTATAACCCAGGCTGTCACAGTTCACCCTTGCTACTACAACTCCCATAGAAATTGCTGTGTTGATTCTATTTTTCCTCCACATAAACACCAGTCAGTCTCTGATGCAGCTAAAGCCATCTGTTCAGCTCCTTTTGCTGGGTAGTCTCACTCTTCAGGGATGTGACTTCCCTTCTGCAGACAAATGGGTAGGAGACCATGAGTGAGGTGCTCATTCCTAGTTTCCGACACAACTTTCCAAACTCCTGCTCCAGCAGGAATTGAGACAGTGGTCACTCATCAAAACCAATAGCACTTGAGTCTGATCATTCAGGAAAAACCAAAGTTTGGGGTGAGGGTCCTTTGCAAATTAGGACACGATCACCGTCCAAACATTAGATCTCTTTGTCCAACCCACAAAGTCACTTTCTCCCTTTCAAATATAGATGAGTGGCTTGCCAGAAAAAAAGACAGCAGATCCATGCAAGCTGCAAGCTGCTACAATAGTCAGCAATTTCTGCAAACACAACTTCTGTGTCTGCAGCGGTGCATGTGGGCACACATCACTGCCCTGCCTGCTCCCTGCTGCCGGCCTTCCTCCCAGCCACCGACTCCTGGGCTTGCCTTCCAACTTCCTTTAAACACAAGGCAGAAGGGCATAGACATCCTCCAACTCCTCTTATTCTGGCTACACCTGGCCAGGAAGGACTGGCCATGCTCTTGACGTGGCACATTGAAAACACTGCAGTTGCTAAGGAGGATGGAGCCTCATCCAAATACCATGCCACTGGGGAATAAGGCTCTTCTGAACTGCCACTGTCTTACTCTGTCAATTAGCACCTCCACTGCTTCTATCTTCAGTCCTGTGGCTTTCAGCTCAAGACTACTGCTCTTTGAGAGGAAAACCCATCAGGTGACTCCTCCCAATACAGAGGAAAGTGAAAAAAGAGAGTGCATGGAAATAAGAAGGGAAAAGAGAGAAAGGATCTCCCATGAAGCAAGACAATCAAAAGTGTTAAAAATCCACTCTAGAAAAAAAGGTCCTACAATGTTTTTGTTTAGCAGTTCTATTTTTAAACCTACAGATCAAAACCAGGAGGCCACCATTACAATTTCCCCCCTTTTTGACAGCAAAAATTACAGCCATTTCCAAGATTACACAGGTTTGGTTTCTGTCAGTGCTGCAGGCGATACCACAAACATACATGAGGTTTGTAACTTAAACAGTATTCTGGAGATACGGGCCCCCTTGTAATCAAAGTGTAAATTCTGTTTTGTTTCTCCAAGATTATCTCTAGCCAGTGGTCATTTTGTATAAACCAAGATTTGCTGAAGGGAGCAGGGGAGCTTTCACTGGATGTGTCACTGAAGAGGACTGATAATAGCATTCAACATATCAGACTATTATTCAAAAGTCTGTATGAGAAGATATTTGACACTTCATGACTGATACATAAAGTTACTGTAAAGACTTGACATAGATAAATGGTTTCATGAGAGAATCAGTAGATTATCAGACAGTAGAAGGACACTGCTCTGAGTTACACTGACAAATCTGATTTATCATGCTGGTTTCATTCAGCCTCTGTGACAGGCAAGAGTACAAATCACAAGTCAGTGAACCATCCCAGATCTACTATCAAAGTTATATGCCTAGATCTACAGAGAATAAAAAAGTATATAATTTTGGTTCATTATGTTTTGACTTGAGAATTACCGGGGGGGGGGGAAAAAAAGGGTAATTTGTATTCCCCAGCTGCAGCTTCTGTTACATCAACTTCACTGTTGAGGTCAAGTGGGCAGAATAAACTTTACTGCGTGCTACAAAGCACATACACCAACTAAAAGGCTGCATTTTTGAAACAATGGGATGGAAGTCCTACTCCCCCTTCAAGATGAAAATGGCAAGAAGGCACCTCTGTTCTTAGTGAGTTACACCCAGAGATCTATTAATAGCTCAATTAGCCAACTTACATTTCTTTACTGCTAATTTGTGGGTCAAAGATACCTTTCCCAGCTGAACTGAAGGAGGTTCCTCTGCTGGAAATTCAGCTGCACTAGTAAATCTGAGTAAGGCATGCATGAAGAAGCAAAGCCTGTTTGGCAAAGAGCTATGATACGAGACTGTCACATTATGCATTATCCAACTGCAACCTACTTAGGTTGGAAGGAAAGGATTAGTATGTGCCATTCTCTCTCCTCCCCAGACACAGACACTATTTAAAATATGCACAACTAGAATTTTTGCACTATTTCAACTACACAGCTCACACCATGCTGCTGTGGCTGTGCTCTGCCCAGCCCTCCAGATGCTCTGGCAGCCCAGTGCTCAGTCCACTACTTATTCCAAAGCCTCACTCAAGCTTTCTGCTCTTCCCTTTCCTCCTTCCCAAATAATGGCAGGCTGCTATTTTACTCTGGTTCTACCTAAAATCTCCTGAACAAATACAGTAGAGGGTTGGGACCAAAATATAGGGACAGATCTTGGTGGATCACTGTTTTCCCAGTGGACAGCAGAGGACAGCACCTGTGTCCTCAGAACAGCCCACAATCCTGCAGAGAGGGCTTTTTCTAGCAACAAAGATTTCTCTCCAGAAAATGTAGCACAGGCTTGGGTGTCCAGCTGGAAGGTGTGCACATACACAGGACAAAAGATGTGAGCTGTACAAACACCCTGCATTACAGCTACATGCACTGTGTGGTCTGTACAGATGTACCCAACAGACCTGGTGCAAGGAAGTCACTGGTATTTGAGAGTTATGGATCACTTTCCCACAAGCCACTAACACGTAATGTCCTTCTGTAGCTACTAGAAGAGGACAGAAGAAGATAAAAGAAAAAAAACCACCAAACCAAGAACACAACCATTTTCTGTCCCTCCAGCAACATCATAGTGTTTTGTCCAGCTGAGTCCTTTCCTATACACAAACAGCAATAGCTCTAAAACTAAAAAGCCACTTTAAAAACCAGTTTTTGAATGAATGCCTAGTGCAGAGACTATTCCCTTTCCCTTCCTTCATCCTGCCTTGCACCTGTCACCTCTCCTCGCACAGTTCACGACTCTTTCACGAGATGGATGTGAAGCCAACCTGACCAAGGAAAAGGTAGTATGACCTCAAGTCTGGTTAGATTCACTGCAGATCTGCAATGGAGAAGGGAAGATGAGGCTGGTTCTTTTAGTGGTGGCACCAACTCTCTGTAAAACTCTTCTCTGTACCAAGGCAGGCCAGTTTCTACGCAGCTTCACTTAATTTTGAAGAAAGAGGCTGTTTCTCAGACTGCTGGAAGCAGAGTCAAGGCAACCCATACAAAACTTGACCTAAAACCTGGTGTAAGGGTGCCCATGTGTCTCTTCCCACCCATTTTAAGACGCAGCTTAATGAAGTGCAACTTTTCACATAAAAAAAATGTATAATACAGCTATTAAACCATCATATGATTTACAGCAGAGCAAGACGACCTGTAGGCACCTTGGCAATGCTCATCAAGTAGCAAAAGATTGCCTCTGCAGGCACAGTGTAATGAGGACTGAAATATTTCTTCTGTCTTGCCCAGCCTGTTCACCGGCTGCGGTACAACATACTGGCTGCTGAAAAAGGAGGGGATGATATATTTGACTTGTTACATTTCAGGAGGACTTAATGTCAATGACAGTTATTTTTGGATAACGGCAGACCTTGGCAACAATGCTTTTGTGTAGGGCTGCAGCTGTAAATAAAGAGCAAGCAGACACATACATTCCAACACACTCCCTTTAAACAATGTATTTCTAAATAAGTTTTCTTTTGTTTTACCTGTTGTATTTCTGTCTTCTAGTAAAAGGGGAATCTCAAAAGGATTTTTAAGCATTGGACATAGCATTTTCTCTATCAGGTGACCTGTTAGGACACCTCTCCCACAGGAAAAACCTCAGGACAACTAAGATGAAGCTCCATTTGCTCCTGAAGAAATTGTACCTACTTGACTGACAAAGCAAGACAGTGAACTCGACAGCCTGTGAGACTCCTCCAATCCCACCTGTCAAACCAGAATTTCATATTTTACTGTCTGATTGTGCACACACACTACACATTAAAGTTATGAGATGCCTTGAAAAGGTGACTTGGTCCCTCCTAGGGACTGGGCTGTCTGGATTTACACTTATTGCCAGGTCAAGGAAAGCAGACCTACGGTTTTACTGCTTGAGTTGTCAGACAGAGCTGCAGCAGCGCTTTCCAAATCTTCCTTAACTGATCTTCCCAATACCCTTGGCACTGATTATTTCAGATTCCTCCTAGTCTATCACCTTGGTGATAGACTTGCTCCAACATTTTCAAAGTCCTCTACTGTTGCAGCTCCTCACTGCCAGAGCCCTAATGTGGCCCTTCAACCTCTTTTGCACAGCCACTACAGCTACCTCCTGCTTCCTTTGCTCCCTTCCCAGCCTTTCAGCACATGCTGCTCCTGCCAAAGGCTCTTGGGACAAGAGTAATCTGGCACTTCAATTAGGCTCCTACCAAGTGCATACCCAGTTCAGTTGCTCCATCTACAATTTTCCAGCCTGTGTGCTGTGCCTTGCTTTAATATCCTGCTACACACTCTCACATGTTCATGTGGATTTCCCACTCCTCCAAATTCTGTGATCTTTTCCCACTCAGCTTCATGCCTTTCATATGATGCCTCATCAATGTGAACAGGTTCCTTCCTCAGTGCTATCAAATAACCTGAAACTCTCAAATCCTTCCTAAAATAAGCCTTACCTACCCTGATTTCCTGCCTCACCAAACAAGCTGAGTTTTAGTCCTTCTCTAAAAGCTTTTAAAAACACTGAATGAGTATCATTTTACACTGTGAAAACCCCTTTGGTTGCAGTAAGATGCATGCCAAATTGCCACTTGCCCACGTTCCTTTGATGCACAGATCTTCTTCCCTTTGTTTAGGCTGTAAACTATTTGGGACAGGAGCCTTGCCTACAGGAGCCTTGCCTTTAAGCAGCTAAAATACCACGCACGTTTCCAGGCCTGCATAATCAGTCTCATCTTTCCCAGGCAAAGGGCCAGTGCTCAGACATTTCTGCTTCCAAGCTCTGAGCGCCCCATTTCACATACCTCTCCTTCACCTCTATTCAGTAAGTTTGTTCTTTTCTGCCACCATTAATAAGTGTGGAAGTTATCTGCAGCACTTCAGGAGCCAACCAAATAAGGGAGTCATTTCCTTTGCTCAGCTGGTGCTTGTACATGCCCCCCTCCAACTTTCTGTGACCCCATCCTGGTTTCATATGCGAGTAGGGGTGGGCACAGGGGGGAACTGGGCTAGAAATTAGCCAATTAATGATTTCTCAGCAAAATGCAACAGTCCCAAACCCACATCTTCCAAACCACAGAAGAATTTTCTTTCAAAATACTTTCCCCTCAGTCAGCAGTCTGTGTGCTCCCTCCCCCACTCCTCCGCTCCAGCCCCCCTTTGTCAGACCTGCTTCTGGAAAAAGTCTCGCTGTTCCAGAAAGCGATGCATTAATTCAACATGAACTTTGTTTTACTTGCCTAAATATGCAGCAGGGAAAATAACTGTACACAGTTATCAAACGTGTTCATCTGCAGACAGAAGCTCTTCAGCCTTTGTCCCTCTTCCCCACTCCTGCCTTTTTTGTTTTAAATAACAGAAAACCTTGTGCCAACAGATAGAAAAGAACAATAATGACATTTCTTCTAAAGAGTTTTGTATTGCGCATGCTCTTTCTTCAACCAGCAAGGAGCAATAAACATTTACTACTTTCCTTGGAGAACAGAGTAAAAAAAAAAAAAACCCAACAAAAAACTCCCCACCAAAAAAAGCAAAAAACAAACTAAATCTGAAGCTGCTCTGTGCTGGTTTCATTTAGCGCAGCAATGTCACTCACAGCCTTCTGCTGTGAGTGACAAACATTTCATCAGCATCAAGCATGAGCAGAAAAAAGTGAAAACAAATGGAGAAGTTCCATGGGTAATGAGGGGGCTGCCAAACAGGGCAGAGCAGCTCTGATGAGATGTAGGAAAGGGTAAGAGTGCACAGACACATCAGCCAGGCTGGATTACCAGTACTGACCAAGTGCTCTTTCCACAGCAACAAAACCGGCTGCAGAACCACCCACCTGGGTGAGAACATGGGGTTCCAGTATCACGACCAGCTCAGGATGGGGTTCAAGTATCAAGACCACTGAGTTGAAGGCACCACACGGCTGCCTTCCCTCTACACACTGTCCACCTCTCCCTAGCAAGCTCCCTCTCTCCCTAAAACAGACAAGCACTGGGAGGACCTATAGTTCCCAAGGTCTAACTGTAACTCTTTCAATGAGTAGCTTATTCCTTGTGCTAGGAGCTACTCTTAAATAATAGGCTCATTTGGCAGAAATTCAGCCCGTATGTCACTATATGGTTGGTATGAATAACTTAAAAGTACTTTCCTGCATTGTAACAGCTCCAGTTGAAAGCATTAGGCACAAAACCAAAGCAGCAATAACTTATGTCAGATATCTGGCATAGAAGACAGGCATGTAAACCCCCAATTTTACCAATCAAACTGTAAAAGCACAAATTACTTTTCACTAAATTAACTTCTAAACAATCCCAAATTCCCTTCCATGGGACGTTCCAAATAAACGCACGTGTAGAATTAATATTTAACCCTGTACAAAACATGAACACTGCAGATTGCAGGTCTAACGAGTGTCAAGACTGAGGAAAACTACAATCTTTCAGGCCTCTTCTCACTACCCATATTTGTATTACTGCAGTTTCAGAATGTATAGGAAAAAGTTTAGAAAATGTACCACATCTAAAAACATTTAACATTAAAAAAAATGCAAACTTTGCAGCTACATAAGAAACATAAACCAATGTAATCTCTTAGATCTGGGCACACCACAGACCATTCTAAAGAGAAAAGTTCAGCAACAAAAGTCATCTGTTTCTGTTTGTAGAAACAGATTACAGCTGTTCTCTTTGCAAGTTTTTTTCAGCTTTAAAAGGAGCACTACCATGATATTCAATAATTTGCCTTTCATGTTTCTTATTCACAGACCCAGTAACATTGCTTCCAAATATCTGGAGTTCAGGGATGCCTAGCCTCTTCAAATGGCTTTGGAAAGGATAGAAATAAGTAAGACATATGGTACACCTAATTCTCCCCCATTAGGCAGACTAACAGGGAAGCAAACACTTTTGCCTCCTGCACTCAGGCTTTCCCAGTGTTTTTAATATCCAAGCCACTTAGAAGATTCTGGTCTTCAGAAACAATGCTTTATTCCTTTGGTTCTGGTCTTAAAGTTACTCTATCACAGACCTGGTTGATAAAAATGCTTATTAGTGGCACCCAAGTGGTAAATGCAAAGGCAAGAATCCTTTAAGGCTTCCTTTTAAACTCCAATGAACTTTCTCTTGGAGCTAACCCTTCCAGCAGCAGGGACTATCTCAAGCAGAATATTGCTGGGTGGGAAGAATTTCAGCCAAAATGTTTAATTGAGTTTATTTCCAAGGAAGAGGCCAAGTGGGGAAGGGGAAACTGTTCTGCTTGTGTTGAACAATTCTGGCAATCTCTTCTTTGAACAACTCTAGTTCTTCTGTGCTTTAGAGCGGGGACTTGAAGGTTGTCAGGGGGTGCATGTGTACACTTCATGCATTTTGTCATTTCAGTGCAAATCCGCCCAAACTTGGCCTTGTTAGAAGTCTTTTGGGCTGGGATGGGAGGGGAAGAAGGGAGGAAATCTCTCCTGACCTCATATAAACTGTGCTCCGTTAGAGAACAGCAGGCTGGACACCCAGAGAGACTCATACTTTCAACTGCAGTTTGGAAGGCGTAGATGTCTCTACAAGCTACAGCTCTGCCAGATCATGAAGCCACTGTCTCCAACCTATGCCCACACATTCAAATCACTTTCTTTACTTCCAGTGAGCCTGTTCTTGTAAGAGTTTCCTAACCTACTATTTCTGATGACATTAAACAGCTTATTTTTAGCCAGTCTGGATAGCTGCGGCTGAAATACACTGGAGAGACCTTATGGAAGCAGCTCAGTCACAGAGGGTGCCCCAAAGCTTGGACAGAATCACAGAATGCTGAAGTTTGTGCCAAGTTCAAGCGCCAAGATTCAGTTTGAGATAAAGCACATATTCTCCAACACACTCAAAACCCCCAGTCCTGCTTGGGCCTAATAGGGAAGAAAGAGTTACAAAGCAAGAAAAAGGCAGGGATGGAAGAGATTAGGGGAGCCTGTGGTGGGTAAGACTGCCTGGGAGAGCACTGACCCTGGTGAGAGGGCAGGGCTGGAGAAGATGCACACAGATGGTGGGCATCAGAATGCAAGAGGGAAAACTTGGGAATGCAACTCAGGTTCCCGAGTCTTACCAGCTGACTGCTACAGGATTGGTCATGCAGTCTTAAACATTTTATGGAACTTTGTTTGCAATATTGTATGAATAGGAAAGAATGTATTTGTTTACACCAGTAAACAAATTGCTTAGAAAACTGATTCCCATGAATTCTCCCAGTTAAACTGCCAGGAAGCATCTGGCAGAGTTTGACAAAGCAAAGTTAGTAGCTCCCAAACTCTTGGGGTACAGAAAAAAGCACATGTTCTTTTTCCCAAGCCAGTATGTGTGTTCATGAGGGGTTTTTTTGGTGCCTCCAGGGTGCGTTTGGTGGCTGAGAAGCAAGACCTTGTCTTCTGAGGGTAGCTGCAGTTGTTGCAGGGTCAAACTAGGGTAGGAAGAACACCACTCTTGTTATTTTGGTTTCCACAAGAATAATTCGAAACAAAGTTGAAGGGCCACTGAAAAGCTGTGTGTGCTTGAGACACAACAGTCTGCATGTGGAACCATCATCAAATCCAGGAGAAGATAAATTTGCTACTTTAAAAGTACTTTTTCTCCTTAATAGGACAAGGCACCTTTTTGTCAACTGGGAATCATCCCTTGTGCTTACATTTGGATCTATTTGCATACATTTAGATTACATTACATTCCCTCAGTAAGGTTGTCTGAAAGCTATACAGAGGTGCAAATGGTGCTTTGCCTCCCCTTTCCTTTTAAAAGTGCAATGAATACTGCATTTGGATGATCTTGCAAGTGGAAAAGGAGATAGAAAAGGGTACCTTTGCTCTGGGAAAGATGGTTCACCTGCACTGAAGAAATACTTGGTTTGGAAGGCTCTTCAGTCTTTACCCAAACACAGCTTCACCCAAACACAAGGTGTTCCCTCCCACTGCTGTGCTCACTCTTAGACCAGCAAAAGTTTAAAAAAAAATAAAATTAAAATGCTGCTACTGGTGGTATTTTAAACACCTCGGAATAATACCAAAAACTTCCAAAAGTTTTGAAGTCTCTCTTTAGTACCAAGCACTGCTTGCAAGGAAGAGAGGGGACTGAAACTGGAATGATTTTCATCTTTCCGCACCATGCACTTTTCCAGTGCGCACATCTCTGATCATGGCTTTTTGGCACTGAACTCATTTTAACAGCCCTTGTCCTTACTGAGATAGGAAAGACTGAGTACAAATATGCCCAAAATTAAAACACAAAGATGTGAGCTTCCCCAACAGCACAAAGAGTCAGACTGCAGAACTACCCCTGGTTACCAGCCTTCAGCTCCTCAGGTGCCTAATCCTGGCTTCAAGATACCCTCAGGCTGTCATGTATAAAATCCACATCTGAACTCTGGAGCTTTGGCCTCTCTCTACCAGAGTGCCAAAGATGCAGGTCGCAACACACAACAGCTGAAGTTGCAGTGTGGCTTTTGGTGCCCCCTTAGTGGCTGGCGCCATAGGAAGCTATGGATTCACCTCGACTCTGCTGCCTGTTGACTATCCCGCCCAGCGTCCATCGCCGGTCCAGGCGCCTCAGGTGAGCCTTGCGTCGCTTAGAAACTAGTTTGGAACATGGAAGGAAACAAAACAAAGGGGGGACAAAAAAAAAAGGAACAAAAATGATGGAAGGGTGAGGAATAAAAACAAAACATGGTATTTACAAGCACTGGTCTTGTTAGTGTGAACGGGTTAGGTGGGATGCAGATGTTTTGTTTTAGTTTATACAGTACAGTGGAACAAGTTAACTTCTTGAGCCTGAGCAACATGAGCCACCCAGAACTGTCCCAAATTGCCACTCCTGCTATTGGCTTTTCATCAACATCATCATCAAAATCAAAAACATACACACACCCCAAAACAAGCTGCACAACTAAAGACAACTTGTCCAAGGAGGGTGCAGTGGCAGGACACATCATCACTGCTGTTGCATCTCCTAATTCGGCTGCATGATCTTTGGGGAATTCAGTCTATTGCATATGACATCAAACCCAAGGCTCTTAACCCTCTCTAAGCAAAATTACCACACTATAAACAAATCCACAGACTCTTATGTGAGTTCCCTTGTAACAGCAGCACTCAGGAACAGAACCCAAGTGAAAAGTGTCTGATGTCTCCTTCCTTGCAAGACATGACTCACAATCATTGTCACAGCTGGTTCTCATGATCTAAACTTCTAATATTTAGATTACAGATATAAAGAAAAAAACAAACCTTTCAACTATTGAGCAGGCTCAAGAAGCTAACAAGCCAGGACTGAGTATTAGTTACACACTCAAACAATAACTTATGCTTAAATTATAAACAAAAGACAAGACACTTATGGAAATGGTACTGCGAGAGCAGCTGTGCACAGAGGACACCACTTGTTTTCTGGACCACATACTTAGATCTGTACTCAGTTCTTTCTTCTGCCTGTACAGGTGTGAACAACACTGGAACCATTCGACTGGCACAGAAACACAGACAAAACACTTCCATTTTTCCATTCAAGGGCTTCCATGTTAATTTGGTAACTACTGCAAGGGTGCTTGGTGCTGCTGCAAAGCAATGCAAAATATTGCAGGATAGCAATAGCTGAAGTGAAAATACAATTGTTTTGCTAGTGATGGTGAAGCTGTTCATAAATTCTGATATCACTCATTAATAATCACTCAATCCTGCTTATGTGCACTTATTTAGGGAATACATCCATATACTGGAGGAGACACAGTTATCTTCCAGAACTATGTTCTGTAGACCACCAGGCACAGCAAAATTATTTGACTGGGGAATCATTAGCTGGACAATAAAAAAAATTAGTAACTTCACCAAGTGGCTTTTGACTTTTTGTCCTTTTTATCAGACAGGGACTTAGACCACACTTCTGCACCCGGCTCACTCTCCTCCATTTCTCCTTTGCTATAAGGTCTAAAGCTTTCCATGTCACCCTAAGTGGAGTTGCAATGAACGATGTTGAACAGATACAATATCTAGTGTCTGGTACTCTGTACTTCCCTTTTTGTCTCATGTTGGTCAAAAACCAACCACAAATTTTCAGAGGAGCTGGACCTCAAGTTTACAGATAGCTGTGGTTTTGGCTAATGGAAATCAGTGATCCTCTTGGAAGCCCATGGAAGGACAGAAGATGAGCAGATTTAACCAGGTGACTTTCTCCAAATCAACAGGACTGTAGACTGCCAGTTACATGTATGATACACAAGAGACAACACAGGACACCTCACTAGACACACAGATTGTAGCAGAGAGAAAAGTTAAGTTGCAGTAAGGCTGCCTTCATTAGGAGGTTTCTATATAAGAAAGGAGGAAAGGAAATGTTGAAGGCTTGCAAGAGGGAGGAGTACAGAAGGGATAGAAACTGGCTTAAGGTGTCAATATAGAGCAGACTCCTTGCTCCTTGCTCCCACTGGGAGTTTGGAGGATTTAGCCATCCAGGAACACCCCTTGAAAACAGTGGGTCACACAGCTCCAACACACCGTGTCCTCACAACATATCACCATCCGCAGTGATAGTCCTTAGATGTCATAATGATGCTTTTGTACAAGTCAGGTATTCTTCCTCTCCCACAATACTGAACTTTGCCATTCGATCCCAGACTTGGACTTCGTTGGTCTTGCCACAGTTTGTCATCAGAAAGGTTGCTTATCAACAAGTGTCTACACCTTTCCAGAGAGTATTTTACCATGTTTACTTTATCAGCTCCTGTAGCTGTTCAATGTTTCTTTAGATTGCTTTCTGACTGTTTTATAAGCCTTGCAAGATGGTGTTGGTCTAAACATAGGCCCAGGCAGAAGTCAGATGCCTGCCTTCATCCAAGACAAAAGATGTTGTGCAGGCTCAGGTACAGGGAGGAAACACTTTTGTCTTTCTCAGGGAACAGACTATTTAAACAGAGACATATAGAAATATTACTGCTATGCAGAGGCAGAATTATTAGCAAGATGTCTTCAGCACCCCCTTCCTTATCCTTACTGGGGCCTGCCATAGCAGAGTAGACTTCTGGGTTCACCTGGCTTGTTCCAGGCCTGTGCAAATGGGGAAGGCCAAGAAGTTGAAAAGAAAGCTCCCTATATTCATGTTTCTGCCCTTTCAAAGTTGGGGGAGCACAGATCGTACAGCTGAAGGAAGTCAGCATCTGTTGGAGTCACTCTGAAATTTGTATCAACTCTAAATTCAGGGGCTAAGGCACTTAATCCACTTACAGTGCCTTCCTCCTCACTTATATCAGACTCCCTTTCTCCTGTCTACCTGGAGAGAGCTGGCTAGTTCTCTGTCTAAGCACATTTACCTTTATACACTTTTTTAAAGAGAGTGAATCCAAGTTATTCTTTTCTCTTCTGAAATAATTATATGGAGAAAAATAGCCCAAGTAAAGTACAGGACAGGAAAAAACAAGGAATGTAAGAAGTCTCTGCTTCTATGGTTAATAGCAAACTATAGTTACTAAAAAGCAAGAGAAAGCTGAGGCGCAAAGCAGCTGCAGAGGTTATGCAATTAGATTGTCACTGAGTGGAACTGAACAGAAAGGGAAGAACAGTCTCAGGTTTCAGCATATCTGGATTTGGAGTAAGGCAGGGAGCAGCACTGCTGACCATAGGTGAAGAGAGCAGTGTAACAGATTAAAAGGGACTGAGAGGAAAGAGATAAGGAATATTTGATGGATTTTCCAATACCCAGGACAGACTGCTGTGTGGCAGCAACCCTGTCCACAGTACGCTCCAGAGGACAACATGAAAGGAGGAGGAGAGCTTGAAATGAAAGCAGTTTAAACAATAAGGGCTGTCAAGCATGCACCATATTTAAGAGTCAGGAAAAGGGAGGAAGTGACAGACCAACAGACAAGGCATTCTTCAGTGCTTGCAGACCAGAGCAGTAAAGTTTTGTACTTTACTAACAGGGAAACTTTACTAATGCTTTTGCATCTGCTAAGAAGTTGCATCACACCAGACTGGTTCCTGGCCTACCAGTCCGCAGCCAGTCTGTCTCTAAACCCTAAGTGACCCAGGATATGGGTAGATTTGAGCAGGGAAAAATGAGTTACAAAGATTTCAATAAGCCACAGATGTCCTTGGGGCCCAACACAATTATGTTTTGCCTGTGTGCTATTTTAAGGGGCAGATGGTCACCCCAACACCTCTCTAAGCCTCCTGCCTGTGCGAAGGAAAGGCCAGCTGAGCTTCCACATACATTTTACGTAAGTGTCACATCCAGAGCACCTAGATTTAGCAAGAGATTCATTAAAATGGAGCATTTCATAATAAAAGTGTCCTTTGTACACAGTTGCTACATGAGAAGTCCATTAAGATGTGGTTAGTCTTTCATAATGGAACGGAGAAACATGCGATGCTGTACTATTCCATTTCCGGAACCTGAATTAAGCATCTTTAGTAAAAAAAACAGTGCAGCCAAATACACATATATAACAAAAGGCATCCCACTTTCAACAGAATGAGACCATACCAAATAAAATTACCTTTCCACACAACCACAGACCACAGCAAATTGCAGTGAAACTAGTTTCAAAGATTAATTAAAAAAAAATTAATGGAAGCAACCTTTAAAGTTAAATCTTGCTCCTTTCAATGGCCTGTGGCTCTATCATGCATCTTCTTTCCATTAGAAACCCTCAGTTGGGGGGAAAAAAAGCATAAAGCAAGTGAGTATCAATTTTCTCTTGGTAACAAAAAAACTTTCCATACCTTCCCCAAATTTAGATGTGTTGATGTCAGAGTCATCTCTGGTTCCATTTTGGGATTCCAGGTATGTAGCAGGGACCCATCCCTGCTCCTCTGCTGTGCTCACAAACCACCAGCCTACAGAAGGAAGCAAAAGAGGTTGCTCAGTCAACATTAAGAGTAACAAGAATAATAAAATGCTACCAAGAGGATGGCAGAGTCAGCAGCTCTGTTGCAGTTCTGAGTTATTCTGCAGATTCCTAGAACAAGAGGGAGTTTAGTCCTATTACAACACTTCTATCAGATCCTCTCCCAGTTGTAAAGAAGTGTGCAGGCTTGCCTTGTGTAAAAAAAGGGTGCAATGAAGCAAATATAAATTTATTTTAAGAAATTTGAAGTCCATCCATGACAACTTTGATTCAAGTTCTCTAATTCAGTTTCTCCAAGCAGGTCTCGCCACATGTACAGGTCGCCTGTACATGTACAGGATCAAAGGGAGGTGGATGTGTATATATGTACATGTGAACATACATGAAATAGCACAAACGCTGCCCAAATCCTAACATGAAGTATTACAGAAGGCAAATGATGGAAACAGGAAAGACTTTTGTAGAAGGGCACAGATTTCAGAAGAGGATACAAAAGTGCTTCTAGAGCACTTGTAACCACAGCTGGTGTTTAACAAACATGACCTGAATTCAATGCCCTGGGAAGCCGGAAAGTACTGCACAGAACAGAAATAGGAGAGAAAAACTAACTGAAATCTGACTTCAGGCCATAAGCACCTGGACATCCAAGTTTCTACCGCTATCTATAAAAATGTTAAGTATTCAGCAATATATATGGATATAACCTTTAGGTCATAACTGTGGATGGATGAGTAATAGGCAAGCCAGCTTCAGATTAAACGCATTCCAGTTATAACTATCCTTGCCTCTTTTCTTGCTTGGCTACATTGATTGAATCCTCGGCTGGTTTTATGTGGACTCCCTCACCCAAGAACCTGCTGCTCTCAGATATGGGCACAACTAGATTCTCCTCCATTCAGCTGAGGTCCAGGTAAGACCAGGAAAAGAAAAGGTCTAACAGGTAAGCAAACCACTACTGTTGTTTTTGGCGATCTCCCAGTTTCCCCAAAACACATAAGCTGCTTTGTCAGGACCACGCAAACTATAGTCCAATACCAGTCTTCCAGCCTCCCCAGAGGGAGCTGGGAAAACACCTATTTCTATACATGCACCTCAGAACCATCCACAGGCCTTAATGGCTGTCAAACACCCTGAATTTCACCAGAGCTTGCCTGTGATGAGCAAAGGCTTGGGCTGCAAACAGATAGGCACCAACACTAGTTAGTTTATGGAGGGACAAAGCGCCGAGCCCTGCGATGGCCACGCGTCCCTCCCACAGCCGGGATGCCACAGCCTGGCCTAGCGAGAGGGAAGGGAAGGTCCGCTGGGCCCTGCTGCCATGCCTCATACAACTGTCTGTAAGAGACAAACCACCCTGCTGAAACAATGCTCAAGTGTTTGTGCTAAAAGCCACCCAAGTTCATTCCAAATCCTGTCACAGAAGATTTTACCAGAGAACAGTAGCTACAAACCCTTGCTTTTCTCCCTGGGGCATGCAGCTGGGAGACAACGTGCCCCAAGCAACAAACCCTCACTTGCCCCCACACAGCTCCTAGGCAGCTCTATTTATTTACTCTCCAAATTCAGACATAGATTTCCATCTTCTGGCCCAGCAGAGGTTTGGAAACTTTGCTTCACAAGGCTCATGGTTGGAAAGTTTAAATTTAGTTATTCTCCCTCAGCAGGAGGTGGATTCTCCTGCCACGAAGCCCACAGCAGTGAACATGCAGGATCTGCCAGACCGTTTCAAAAACACGTCTTCATGGTTGTTCCTTATTTTGCTGGTAACGTATCGACATGGGTAGCAAACACAGTTTACCATACACTTATAATTAGGTACAAAATGCAAGAAGCTGGCGTCCAGATGATATTAATTAGAATGGAATAGTTTACGTAAACTCTTCCTCAGAAAGAAATTAAACACAAGCGCAAAAAGGACTTGCCTACACTTAAAAATGTACATTTGGGCCAAATTCAAACCATGGTAAAACTGTCTTTGGAGGGCGGGATTGCACTTCCTTGACGCCAACCCAGTGCTAGCCCATTTCACAATACAGCTCCTCTGGTTTGGCTCACTGAGCTGCACCGTGCCCTCAGAGCCGAGCTTAGGTCTTGTGCTTAGGGCCACAGAGTAGCTGAGCCTCCATCCATCTAAACATGTTTCAGGCCAAAGCTCCTAACTGCCACAGAACTCATGAAAGTTATTATTTCTTTCTAAAGATTTCCCTTGTAAACTCTGTGCAAGGGTAAAGAATAAATGAGAAACCTCTGGAACTTCTGAGAAATCACAGCATTTGTCCAAGTTCAGGGAAAACCAGTCCCACTCTGAAATTCTCTTCTCCCATTTCAAGCTTGCTTCTCAGGACAAAAGAAGGGCTTTACTACAGTTCATTGAAATAGCATGTCAACAGAAAAATGTGTGTTTTACTTAAACAGACTGAACAACTGAGAAGGCTGAGAAACTTTCAGCAACACACCTAAGCAGCAGAGAAGTCACAAACAGATGCTCACAAGCAAGATGTGCATGGTCTTAGAGTGGCCAAGCAGACACTGCAGAGGCAGCACATCCCTTGTGAGACCAAAACCTGAATTATGATGGCACATCCGAGCCATAACCCTACAGAAAGGAAATTACAGCACAGTGCAAGAACTGACTGCTAGCAGAAAATGGCTGCAGTGCAGACAAGCTCCTCAACACAGCCTGTTGTGCATGACGGCCACAAACTGCAGAACACTGCCCCACTGATCATGAAGTACTTGCTCTGCACCATCCCCTCATGAGAAGAATTAGGGCAGCTGTCATTTGGTACCACTACCTCTTCCCCCTCTAACCCCCAGGTTCGTGGGTATTCACGGTTTGCAGACAAATTAACCAGATTGGTCTTAGTTTGTGACATTATAGCCCCAGCTTTCTGCAAACAATCCTTGTCCCCTCCCCTGCCATCTTTTCCAACCCAGAGCATCATAGAAACGTTGTTAGAAAACTTGCTTTTGAAACACAGAACAAAACACTGCATTTATTTTGAGTTCTCCCTCTATGCTGAAGTTTAGCTTGACTTCACAATTCATTATTAAAACCATTCTGCACTAACATCTGCAGGGAATTATGTAAAGTTATCTCTGTGCACTGCCAAGCCAGTCTGAGGTTCACTCTTGCACTCACACCATCTGTAAAAATTAGCCAGTGCTTAACAGCTTGAGTTAACCCTTACAGATGCCCCTGTCTCTCAGGCATCAAAAAACAATTCTAAAGCCAATGTGGCACGGGTGTCTAGACTGAGACTCGCCAGCCCTCATCTCTGATGAGGATTTAAAGGGAGTTTGAGCCTCACAGGGGCAAACAGCACGTTTTAGCCACTGTGCCCAGATCAAGCCCAACTTGAGCTTTGCTGCATTACTCCAACTGCCTTAGCACTAATCCAAGAATACAAACTTTTAAGGTAGGAGTGCAATTTTGCCCCACGCATGTTGCTGCTTTGGTTGCCATCTGTCAGCATACCTAAGCAGCGACAGCCAAGGTGCCTCCCCAGTCACAGAGCCCATCTAGGCTCAGATAACTCTCAGGCATTTGACAAGTTACCGAGAACTGACCGGCTCCACTTGACACACGCATAATGCACATGGCAAGATGGTGACTGCAAAATGGATTGCTCACACTGGAGAATGACCAAGGGACAGAAAGACCTGGATTCTAAAAAAATCATGTTCTTGGTTTTAATTGTATTCCCAGTCCTCTTCCCTAAAGGCTTTTACAAAAGGGGAAGAATTACGCAAATGTTAACCACAACATGCACCATGGGAAACTACTGGAACATAGCTAAAGGAGTATATTTTATGCAAGTTTTGCTTATGCTTACATGCATCCTTACCCATCCAGACTTCAATATTGTCCCTTTCTCCACACCAACAGGAGAACTAGCTATTCCCATTGAAGCCTGCCTGATCATAAGATGCTGCAAATCACTTTAAAAACTATAAAACTTTAAAATCACTTTAAAACATAAAATTACAGGATCATGCTGAACTCCTAATTCTCTCCTCAATCATTACTTTCTCTGTAGACATTGATTGTCTTTTTATGAGCTCAACTAAAGTAAACAGGACTGATAGCACCACTGTAAAAGGGCATGGATATTTCTCCAGCTTGAGTAGACTACACATTCTTCTAAACAAATACTTAAGTAACACTCCACCTCTCAAGAGTCTTGAAAAAATTCCACTCAAGCAGCAGTCTGGTACATTTGACATGCGCTCTTTGGACTTCAGAGAGTCGCTCATTTTTAAGTCCTTCTGCCCTGGAACTATCTCTTGAGACGTTTTTCTGATCCAACAACATGAATTGTCCTACAAAGCAGTACTAGGTGCCATTGGGTCACTTCCTGGCCAGTCACACAGACCTTTTCATGCCAACAGCTGATTACTTCCCTTCAGAGATATGATCTGCTTCAATAGAAACCAGCTAAGGTAAGAGTACTGCTGCACAGTTAAACACTCTCCTTTTTTACCACCCCTCTAAAGCTCTTTTCACACAGTACATATATGTTTGATACACACAGGGCATAGCTGTAATTGCCTCTGACAGAGCTCTGAAGAATATGTAGAAGGATAAAGGCACCAGGAGTAGCATTTTACGAGAGAGATTTTCTGCAGTAAGCTTGCTATCACACCCACTTCTGCGTCCGTATGCTGTTAGACACTATCATTGTCCATGCTGGCTCTGCTCTCTGTGAAAGCTTTTTCAGTCCCGCACACTTGGAAAAAGCACTAGGTTGGAACCACTGAATTCATATGAAGGCCAGTGATTTCTGAGAATTTCTGAGAATTTTGTTCCTACAATTCACAGAAGAGGCATCTTCCGTTTAAATA
The DNA here is from genome assembly GCA_013400975.1 of Atrichornis clamosus. Classification (NCBI taxonomy): domain Eukaryota; kingdom Metazoa; phylum Chordata; class Aves; order Passeriformes; family Menuridae; genus Atrichornis; species Atrichornis clamosus. Next base: position 192,752 of record WBMZ01013911.1, read on the forward strand.
CAGAGTTACATGCAAGAGGTCCTTCTAGCAGAGAGCTGACTGTAGTTTAGGGTACAGAAGTCTGTGAATGAGTCACTGCAAGGCAGACTAAGGCTGTCGTCTTAGGATGAATTATTAAAGCTGGTGAAATATTAAAGGCTGCTTTCACCCAGCCTGTGTGTACTGCAGACTTCACTGCAGCCACCACTCAACCATGAAGCAATGTTTGTCTCATTTTAAAGATGAAAGTGGGGCCCAAAGACATGCCCCAGGAAGAAAGATGTTTGTGGCAGACATCCTACTTAAACACAATTAAGATCCACAGCTCAGGTTCACAGCCTTTTATGTGCCATATATTTATAGCCATATATTAGGATTCCAGATCAACCACATATCATGATCCTTCCAGACAGTTCATATCCTAGGGCTACACACTGGGAGAAGGAGTCGCATGGGAAACCCCACTTCCCACAGGAAGTGTTGCAACCCAAATGTCTGTGTCTGACTGCTTTCACAGTCAAGAGTGAAGGCTGTTACCTTGCAACCACTGTGGTTTCACTCTAGGTATTAGATACTGCTTTACGAACTCAGGAATAAAACCACCCCCCCAAGCTACGTCTTAACTCCTAGAGGTTTTTCCATTTGCTGATGAAATACCCCAAGAGCCCACAGTGCTGAGACAGGGCAGAGCTGTCGGCTTTTTCATGAAAGAGAAAAGAGAAGAAAGGATCACACCTGTCCCTACTTCCCTGGTAGCCCAGCACAGGAAACTGGAATTTCTATATGGGTTATGAAACAGATCTTCTCTACCACAGCATTAAAAAACTGAATGAACAATTACAACCACAGAAGCTCTGCCTTTTCATTTTTTTAAGAAACACTTATTTCTCAAAGAAAATAATAAAGATTTAAAATGTAATAAGCAAACATTTTGCTCCTAGTACCTATAACCTCAACATCTGAAGGACATACCTTAGAAACCACACTCCTGTCCACTGTTTAACAGTGGCCACACAGCCACAGGCTACACTCTGCCCAGCAAACTACTCTCTCAATATTTAAAACTGAGTAATGGTTTTAATATTTAGTGAAGAGAGTACACATCAAAAGCAGATGGAGAGACTGTGCACTCCTGTGCCTTGCTCCAGTGTTCAACTAAAAATTTACCAGTGTCCCTACAAAAACTGATAGGAACCCAACCTTAAATCACTTCAGAACCCTGACAATGTCATGCACACTTGGAATGCCCCTGGAAACACTTCTCTTTTCCTCATTAGGGAGGGTCTGAGAGCTGAGTTGTGTTCTCATCAGAGTACAGGCTGCAGCAGTTTTTACTTAATTTATTGATTGAAACAACACTTGACAGCTTCCTGAGGAGAGGGAGAAGATGGGGAGAGGGAGGAGATGGGGACTTTGGAAGGCTGGACTCTGTTGATATCATTTTTTGGCTATTGACAGGACTGCACGTTGCCCTATGGAGCTAAAAGTTGGAACAAAAGGCCAAGAGCTGAGACCACAGTTTGCTTTCTCCACCAATATTTGGTAGTAACTGCAAATGCTTAGGACTCAGCAGCAGCATAGGGAATTGCAGTCCTTGCACTGCTTTAGGTGTTACTGAGTCCAAGGAAAATAGAAGTGAATCCCAGAGTTTGGGTGCTGTAATATATTCTTCCTGTAACAACTGCTTATTAAGGTAACTAGTTGGATTTGCTATCCTAATCCTTCCGTCTGTCTTCTTCCTACACTTCTACTACCAATCTTAGTAGACGGAGACTTCTCAGCTGTGCTGTTAGCAAATCCCATTGCTGCTGTTCCTATGGCTGCAGAGCTGGCTGGCATAGAGAGCCCACTACATGGGAATAAATATCCTAGTTAATGCTGCCACGCAGGTTTTCCCTGGACCTCCACCAGCTGACTAGCTGTGTACGTAACTGTTTGATAGAGAGCTCCAAAATGCATCACAGATTCTGGCAGAAATATCTTGCTTACTTGGATTGGTTTCACATCACATCATATGAATAAATACAATAAATATGTATATATGTGGAAACTCACACCCTGACCTCTGCACTGAAATACATATTATCCGAGTCTTCTACTGGGATTGGAACTGTGTTTCCTCGTACTTTTGGAAAAAACAGAAGTGATCAGAACATGGGAAAAGTTCATGGGAAAAGAGAAAACTGGATAATATACAACTTAGCTCTAATACTTTATGGGTTACATCACTAGTAGAGATGATGGATATTCCGAGTACTAGACAACTAGGAAATACCACATTACTGTATTTATTCAAATCTTATAAGCTAGTAGGCAATAAGCCTTCCAGAGGTGCACATTTGGCAAAATACTTAAATATATTTATCTCTCATTACAACTGTGACTTCTTGTGTCTATGTGTGTAGGGAGTTGTTCAAGTACAGCACACATTTTGTCTTGGTGTTCTGATAATACAGACTGATAGTTACAGACTCCAAGTGCTGTATCTGCAGCTATTTGCTATGGCCCAATTGTTACTCAGGGGCTTCCCCTCCCTGTTTAAAAAAGGGCCTCAGATTTGTGTATTGACACAGCTGGAATGAAGGAATCTGCCAAACACGTTTTCTAGAATTGGCACGTACATCCACAAAGCCATCACATAATCCAGTACAAATTACACATTGTGTTCTTAAAGCAAGGGAATAAACACACTACCTACATTAACAGAAATGGAAAAGTCTTGGACATTGCCTGTAAATCACAGATCAAGTCCCATCACATTCCAAGCCACCAGCTTCTCCTAAACTGTCAAGTACTCTGGGCTCCCCAAGACAGAAGCAGATGAAAGCACCACTTGCTAAGCCTGCTCATGTCCAGCTCCAAAACACACACAGCCAACATGCCCAAGGTGTTGGCCAGCATCCTCAGACCACTCACATTAGACACCAGAAGAAAACTCTTCACTGAAAGAGTGACTGGGCACCGGAATCGTCTGCCCAGGGAGGTGGTGGAGTCACCGTCCCTGGACGTGTTTAAAAACAGACTGGATGTGGCACTCAGTGCCATGATTTAGTTGATGAGGACGTGGTAGGTCATAGGTTGGACTCGATGATCTCAGAGGTCTTTTCCAGCCTAGTTAATTCTGTGCTCAAACATCCAAATGCCTTCTAAAAATAAGTTTTAAATAATCTTTCCCTTCCTGCTTCACTTGATTTCATGAACACCTAATGGTGAAACTGTCTGTGCAATGTCAGCTGCATTCCACATAGCCCAACACATCTGCATGTGACCAATCCACAGGATCAATTCAGTTATTACAGAAAATATCTGGTTACTGATCACAGGTTTTCCTTTTTTCCATCTGATCTGCTTGGGTACCAGATTTCCTGTCTGACCTCAAGTTCTGGTTGCATTACACATTTATTTTCACCTTTTCTTGAATTTTTTTTCTCTTGGAAAGTGACAGATTTGCATTGATCCTTCGAAGATGAAATCTTTGTGATTTCAGTAACCACAGAGCAAGTTGTGCAGGTCACACAGACTGAACAGCCAGTACAAGAAGTTCTGTGTTAAGTCTCTGTGGACAACAAGTGGTACTGAAGAGTATCTTCTTTCCCTTCCCCTGAAGTTTTCTTTACTTCAGCAGGTCCCAGAAGTTGATCACTGAGATACTGTGTGCTGCTAATATCTTTCACTACAGCTTCCCTGATCATGGGAAGTTCCTGGGGCACTTTCTTTCCTTCATGTTCCATTACAGCCCAGAACCATTCATCTTCTTCCCCAATAGGACTTCTATGCCATATCTCCTTTAGTATTTCTATTGTTATGAAGATGTTGCTCAAGTATGAAAGTTGAGCAATAAGTCCATCTCCTACCCTCCTTAAAGCCTGTCCCCCCATCTCCTCTCCCATCATTTAAAAGGTTGAAATCTATAGACTTGAGGTTTTAATGAACCTGCCAAAGTGATGCTGTTGTTGCCACATTTACATGAATCAGTAATTTACAAGAGCTCCGAGCCACAAGTGGGTTTGGCTGGGCCATGGACAGAGAAGAACTCTAGCACACAATGCAGAATATATAGAAATTTTTTGGGCAAACCCAGCCGTGTCAGAAATAAATAATCCACTGCCTTCAGAAAGGCTACACCAGCATAGTCAGCGCCTGTAGCGAATTTTCCAGAGCCATGAACAACTGGTTACAGCAAAGGCATGCAAACAGATGGCTTTCCACCCCATGGGGCATGGGGAGCTCAGCCCTAGAAGCCAACGGAGACTCTATTAGTCATGACCAGTTGTGGGGTTGTGTTTTCTGTGGTCAGCCAACGGGGTGCAACCGTCGAGCTCACAAGTAATTTCCTTTACATTCATAGGACTTAATCTTAAAGCAAACACATTTTGTGTCCAAGCTTTCTTTAGGAAAACATGAATAAGCTTTCAAACAGGCCTCATAGCAATCTTGTCCAAAGATTACAAATTACTTCCTAGTGGTTTAAAAAGTTACAGACCCCCAGCCCCAGCTGATAGGAAATGGCCTTCACAGGCAGCAAAGAATGGCTAATATTTACTTTCTGTACAGATTGACAAAAGTTGATTTTGTTTTAATTTCTTAATCTAAAAATCTGTAGAGACCGTAGTGTCAGTTACTTACTGGGAATTCCTCGTAACTATACAGAATTAGGAAAAGGAGTCTGAGAAATAGGAATGAAACCTAGCAGAGTACCAAGCAGCACTGCAGGTGTTAGAGTCAAGATCATAAAGGAATTCCATATTTCATTTAAAAATACATCTGCTGCCTCTGAGGCACACTTTGGTTATGTCAGGACAGAACAGAGCAACACTATACAAGAGCTTGAAGCAATGAACAAAGACTACAATATATCCAGCAGAAATCTGAGGATAAAGCAACCAAACAGTGATATTAGTTCAGTCTGAAGCACAGCTGAGTCACCAGATTAAAAATGCTGCCTTTTACAAACAGCTTTTGTGGGATCCTTCTGAACCACAACACTCCTGCTAAAGGAGGAGAGACACCTCGGTTTGCTGGTGCCCAGCACAGCGTGCAGAGCAGCACCGCTCTGCAGCACTCAGATATCCACCTCACAAATGGCCAATTCCATATCCTGGCTGTTCCTTGAAGCTCTGCTGTCCAAATACAACTTCTGTCCGGCTCTGTTTATTAGCTAGATCTGGCACGATTGCAGCCCAGATGCTATGTTATCACAAATAGTGATGTAAGGCAAATCGAATGCTCTGCTCTCTCTCTGACACCGCCTCACTGCCCTTCTCCTGAGCTCCATTCAAGTCGTGTTTCTGCAGTGACCCCGGGAGCTGAGCCTCAAAGAGCTGCCTGCACACGGCTGCAGGAAACGACAGCTTCGGAAATGAGTACCGGAGTGATGAATAGCTGGCAACAAGAGCAGCCAGTGCGTTAGTGGGCTGCCAATTAACAACCTACATTGTACTGAACAGGGACATACATGGGCAAGTAGTATCACTGACACACCCCAGAAGAGATTACAAACCCAATTTAGTATTTTCCGAAGGGTTTTTCCAGGCTTTAAAATTTAGAAACTTAGACTTGTTACTATATTTTGTTCAATGCGAAGCTGAACTGGTCCCATTTGGAGCAGATTATGGAAAACTGAAAGAAAAAAAAATGGAGAAAGAGATTTGCCTTTTATCTTTATTCATCATGAAGACTCAGACAATGAGAACAGCCTATGCAGGTGAAACAGAAGGGGATATTGATATTTAAGAAAGGGATCACTGAGTTCATCCATGTAGACTTTGAAAAAGCAAGCAGGAATTACTGGGGTATTTGGTTTCATCAGTTCTAACAAAAAAGGTGCATTAGCAGCATAAGAAAGTAAACATAGGAAAGTTGCTGAGGCAAAAAGCTCAGGCAAGACAGCTTACCCCCCTACCTAAAAAGCACTCTTATACTGCAGAAAATACTCTGCACACAGCCAAGCAACTAAGTATTAATTTCTACTCATTCTGGCTTATCCTTCTGGCTACACACTTGGCTCAAGCATCTTTGCAGAGGTTTCACTACATGGTAGTAAGGCACGTGATTTCCCTGCAGTTTCCTTGGTTGCCTCACTGGGACATTGACTTTAAAGACTAATATTTAGCCTTTGGTTGCTCCTTACAGACTGGAAAGGCAGTCTAGACTCAGAGCAGAGGATCACTCTACCTCAAGAGACTAGAAACACCTCACTGAGTAAGCCTTGCACTATGGGAACATTAACAGCAGCGTTTCTATTAACACCTTCTTCATGGAAAACGGCTGTGATGCCGGCAGCTTCAGATGCTGGTCTGCCTCCAGGAAGGTACCATTAAGTGCACAATGAGTCAAAGTCCCAGCATATAAACATTTTCGTTTTCTGACTCTCCTTTGTGTCTCTTGAAGTTTAAACAAAGCCAGAGCAGGCACTAAGCATAGATTTGCTGGCAATAATCAGGGAAACTGATCTTCTGATTCTAAATAAAGGTTAGCAAGGCAAATTAATGACGTGAGATACAGAAGAGCTGTCAATCTCCATACATTTCACAGAGCTGAGAAAAGACAAATAGATCATTGTGAGGCTTATTCCTTTCCATTAGGAATGAATCAACCATGAAACAAGGGCAAGAGTAATGCCGTCCTTGGGCGAAAAGCTGAGATTTGCAGACCCTCTGTTACAAACACACATGAATTATACAATACAGCACCATTTAAAATAAATAAGCAGCACAGTAAGGGATTACCTAAACCTGTTAGACAGATGATATAGAGGCACAGTGTTTATCTTTTCAACAGGGAGTCACTTCAGCTTACCCTATGAGTGCATGCTAGATTAAACCCTTCCCTCTCCCCAGCACAAGGCTACCAAAAGAGGAAATTCTGGACTGCCTGTAACCACCCCTGGCCAGAGCCTGCTGCAAGTGCTATACCTTTCATGTATCTCCTGCTATTCCCCAATCATTCTGAAAACCTTCAAAAGAAAATCTTCAATTCAGGCATTTTGCAATCTTGCACTTTTCAAGATCTCACTCTTGGCAGATTGACAGCCTTTTTCTGGGTAGTTTTGGGGATTTTTTTCCTTATTTTCTTTCCCCTTGTCTCAAAGCACATTGATTTCCCTTTCTTATTTTAGGAAAGCTCAGTGATGAAACACAGAGGCTGCACATTCACATTCACACATAAATTGAGAAAGAGGATGGTCCTGCAGCTAGGGAGCTGGCCCAGCTTGGGGGAGCTCTCTGTAAGGGAGCTGAGAACCAGATCAGTTCTTTACATGGGAGGAGTTTTTCGCTCCCCAGTTTCCAAGTCTTAGTTACTTCCCTTCCCCTCCTCCACCACCCAGATCTGAACAGCGTTTCCTTTGTCTGTTCCCTATGTAGACTTCCATTCTCTGGAGACGGGGCCTAAATGTCTAGCACAACAGGACCCTGATTTCAGCTGGGCCTCAGGCACTGCCATAAAAAACAAACAGAGATCACAGAAGCATGGCTCTTGCAATGTAAAACAGCCTGGATAGCAAATAAGTCTTTGGATAGCTCTGTTAGCTGACATATTAATTATGTTGTTAGAATGTTATGCTTTAACAAGAGCTTGTATGCCCTGAAAATTTATTCCAAAACATCCCATTTAGTGACTATGTGTGCATTTGGAAAGAAGGCTGGAGTTCACTGCAATGCTAATGTGAAGTATATGCAATAGTGCACCTCCAGTAAGAGCAAGATTTCTAGCACATTTTAGGATGACTAATGAATTGAAGTTTCCTTGGCATGCTTCCCCCTCCCAAGGACCGTGGGCAAGGATTACAGAGTGGAAAGAACCCAACCTGGGGAGAAAAAAAGTGCATACTCCTGTAGCCATTAAATTCCTACTGGGGAAGGGGGTTTCCCATGGCATTTCAGGGATGTCTACCCTCCTCCCTCGTCTGCATGGGCTGTTTGACACGCGCACCACATTCTCAGGCTCCAGCTCAGCAAAACACCATGCCGTGCAGCCCGAAGAAGGCAATCAACACCATACATTTTTGGGAAGGACAACCATCACTTCCGCTTATGCACAGACTGTTATCACCAGGCGTGAAGGGATGAATTTATGGGTCAGCGTTCTGTCTGGTTACTGACACCACCTGAAGGTTCAAAAGCGCCTCCTGATGTTCCTCCCTCCCCTGTTAAGTTACAGAACAGCTCTTTTGTGCTCACAAGCCATTTTCATGGAGATCATGCTTATTTATTGCAGTTTTCAAATTCTGAGCCAGAGCCAGTGAAGAAAAGCAGCTTCTCCGGATGAGGTCCTAAAAATTAGCTACATAGGCTTCAAACCAGTGAGACAAGACCACTGTATTTGCTTCCTCTCCAAACTCAATGAGGAAGTGCAAATGGCACAGGTATTGCATGGCAAGTAAAAAAGAAAAAGCAAGATGAAGCCTTTATGACTGGGTAAAATGTTACAAAAACCACTTCTGGCCCAAAGAAATTTAAAACATACTTTACCTACCCAGCCTAAACATTAGGCTAAGGTCAGGGAATAGTTTCAGGTTGGAGTTTAAGGGATTTCTTATCTGCTGCTTAAAGCCACTGTACCTTTGATGAAATGTTGGTAATTCTATCCAGTTGTGAAGTTAACAAGCAGCAGTAGAACTCAAGCATAAAGGATCCCCACAGTCCTGCCTCAAGCTCTGTTAGCATACTTTAGGGAATATGCCTCTTTGCTGCACAGTTAAGTGATGCATTAGGACTTAGGAATATTTTGTGTTTTTAGCTTCTGAGAAGTATCATTATGGCAGACCAGTGATTTTCCTATATTTATTTTTAAAACAAAAATAAATATGCAAAAGTGTGAGCAAAGTGTGACCCCAGATTAGTGTTTCTGTGCCTGTAGCTATAGTGTTTAAAATGGGATCAATCAAAAGCAAGTGAGATGTCTGCCTGTCTTTAACCAGAGCCAGAAGTCTCAGGAGCATGACATTTCACTCAGATCTAGCAAAAGACTTCTTGTAAAAGAGATGAGGTCTTGATTAAAAAGAAAAGTGGCTGAAGCAGCCCCTGCCCACTCAAGCAAGCTGTAAGTTTGAAGAAAAGGAACAAACTGAACTTTGGTTTGACTCCTCTGTGCTTGAAATTTCTCTGCAACAACGATTCCCTGCTGCCAACACACACTCCAGCTCTGAGAGCAGAAATGATGGTGTCCAAGCCAAACACATGCGTGGCTGGAGAGACTCACAGCAGATTAGACAACTCTCCATTGTACCAATACATGAAATACATCTGGGGCACCCTGGCTATATTAAGGGCACATTCCTTGGCTGAGCTGATGCTTGTTAAGCACCGCTGCAGGCACCAGTGACGCTCATCTCTGGAGCACTGATACAGCACTTCCAGCAGCCCCCCACGCTGGCAGATGGAGATCCCTGGGAATGAGACTTGTGAAACAGCCCTGAAGGGTTGATATTCTCACTCAGATTATCTAAATCCCAGTGTGGAAAATGTGCCAAAAGCATCCTTACTCTGAATCACAACGAAATGCACAGTAAGAGGCTGGATTTACAGAAAGGCAGCTGCAAGAAAAGACTGTCCTTGGTCATCAATGTCACAGCATCCTGAGGAGCCTGCTCAGATCCACAGATAAACTCAAATATCCAAATTCAGTTCCCACCTCCAAGTCCAATACTTCAAGCACCTTGTGCACCTGGAATCAAACTGTTGCCACTCCAGACACAGTAACTCTTTACAGAGTCTGTGTTCTCCAAAGACACAGGGCTACAAATAGCCCATTCTCAAGGGGTTATTTTTGTGCTTTCAAATTTCTTTTAAAAAGTGGTGTTAGTTTTTGGGTTTTTTTAAGGGAATAGAAATGTTATAAATTGCTATTACAGTGATGGTATCGTCTAATGAGAAAATTTTAAAAAATTACAATATGGAGTTCCCTTAATATCCATTTCATTAAATATCAGCACTTTTTCAGTCACTTTATAACTGGCCCATGAGGAAGGTAGGAAAATTTACACTGAGTCAGAGTTTAAGGGCCAAACTAAAATGGAACGTACCAGGCTTTTGGCTTTATACACCACAGCTTTTTCATGGATTTAGCAGTAAAACCTTCAACTGAATAACATGAATGTCCAGTTTAACATTAGTAAGCACAAGTTACATCATTGCTACATCAGAGGTTATTTGATGGGCCATGAGAGGATTTAAAAAGAGAACAGACATCTACCAGCAGGGAGCTCTTGTCCATGCAGTACAGCCTGACTCCAGCACCTTCCCGAGCTCCCTGTGCTAGTCTCGCCACAACGTTCACACTCTGCAGTGGTTTCAAGTTTCCAAATCAGAAACCTTTGCTGGATTTTCAATTTCTAGATATCTCCATGACAGCAGGATGAAGGATGAAAAAAAAAATTCTGAAGAATTTTAGTTTTCCAGACTGCATACCAGGTTTAATTCCTTATTCTCTGTTACTATTGTCTATGAGCTCAGTTGACAATTTTCAACTCTTCAGATTTACAGTCATTCCTAGCAAAGTATTTCATCCACAAATAAATGCAACCATCCTTTTTCTGAAGGCAAAGGGAAAATATATAGAAAGCACACAGATGTTTGGCAAGTACATCAAAGCTAGACTAGTCAGTACAAAAACCCTCCCCAAAACCCCTGTCAGGCTTTAACAATACAATTAAATTTTAAATATGAACAGAGGGGGATTCCAAATGGGGACATAAGATCTACAATAATTAACTGGAAGTGCACAGACACTTGGACTACAGACAGCTGTACACTGAATTGAATGTCTTCATGTGCCACTTCATTCTGTGAGATCAGGCACACGGAGTCTGAATAAATCTTTGTTTTTCACGCTAATATGAAATTAGATGAGGTTGGGCAGCGATATCAACTCCTGGCAGTAGGTATCAATTTACTGTCTTTGGCAAAGTGCTGCTCCAGTGTTCTCTGCACAGCTGGAGAAGATGGTACCTGGCTGCTCAAATCCCATGATTCGCTGCTGTCCCATTCCAGTCACTTGGATGCTCCTGGATCTCTGGTGAGCAGAGAGCACTTTACCCTCTGACAGTGTTTTGTAACTTCAGCATGTAATACCTTTTCCAAAGGAGGACAGATGTGCAGGAGTAGTTTCCGTCTTCCAAGAAGTTTTCTACCAGGATCTTAATTCTTCTCTGGCTGTGTAGCCCAAGAGCACAACCACAGCCCCTGCAAGGCTGAAGAGGGAAGGCTGCTGCCCAAGCAGTACTTGCTGCCAGCAGACCATCCCAACTGCCCCTTTGCCCCTCGGGTTTGGAGCTGCAGCTGTGAGCAGGCCTGCCAGCACACAGCTACTCCCCTTTTGGGGGAACTTTGAAAAGGGCATTGTGGAAGAATTGTTTGAGCCCAGCTGGTCCTACAAAGGGAATTTCAGCCTGAAGCCATTATGTCAAACATTCAGGCTTTTGAAGGGATAGAGAGGTATCATATAGAATGGGTGGAGGAGAAAGACTATTTTTTTTTCAGAATACTGTACATCCTAGTTAGAGAAAAGGAACCAGCAATAATAACTATCCTCACTTACAGGGCTGGTTTTGGGTTGTTTTGTTGTTTGGGGTTTTTCAGTTTTGCAGTTTTTGAAGAGGAGAGAGAAGATGAGGAACATTCTGAGCTCAAAGAATTTCACTCTTGGCATGCCAAAGCCCGCAGTAGAAATGCCTGGATTTTCCACGGTGGCTTGGATATGTGCCACGGTAAAAAGAAGCCATATTAAGCTCTGTCCTTGAGGGAACACACTTCAGATCACTCAGCTTCAGGGAGAAGGGGCTACTTCCCTTCACTACAGAGAGCCCCAACCTGTACGTGTGTCCTGTGCTGCTCTGCCCACGCAGCCATCGGGCTGTTCAGGCAGCCTGGGGGACTACGGGCACAAGCAAGTCTGCTGCCATATTCTACAGGAAGGCATCACATCCAAGATGAGGTTCAAGGTGGATTACTGTTGACTAAAGTAATACCAATCCTGCAAAAAAGCAGAAGGGAGTAGAAGCTGGTAGGAAAGAGGATGGTTGCATCCCCAAAATGCCAGCGGAAAGTCAGGGTTTCAGCAGGGATTTGGAGGCTGCAAGCTGAAAGACAGCCACAAGTTAACTTCCCAATATCTGCATGCACCTTAAGAAATGTTGTTTGTTTTTGCAAATTACTATTAGGACACACTATTTTTTCCTTACTATCCAGTTTTTTTGCCAGGAAACCATGATGCTGTCACCACATGATGAAGTCACTCAAATTCAGCAGAAACCCGACACTCCAGTGTCTTTGGCTGTAGCCACTCTACAAAGAGCATTTGAGATCCTGTGACATCTTTCAGTTTTCCTCTCCTCCAAGACTGACATTAACCAAAAGTCTCCTATTCAAAACAAAATGCTAGACAGAACACAACACACATTCCTATTTTGGGAAAGTCTGGATTGGAAACCTAATTTCTCATCTTGAACCCATGTGTAGCTGTTTAAGTGTAGTTCAGGAGCCATATGACATTTACAGTTTATTCCTTTGAATGCTATAGAAGGCTAATAAAAGAGTGAGAATCATCAGCAAAATGTACTACAAAATGCAACACAGAGTAAGCTGGAGCAAACACTGATCATGTTCACACCACTGCTGCCCACCAAGCACCTTCTGCAGCACAGAAGAGATGTGTTTTTGGGAACAGCAATTTCGTGACAAGTTGAGAGCTTGAAAACTCCTCTTTTATGAAGGGAGGCTGGGTATTCTGATCCCACCTCATCCCAAGCCTGCTTCTCATTTTCATGAGGAACTGTACTTGGATTTTCCAGAATGGCTGCCACCTATTCAGAAGCCAGTCTTGAGCAGAAATGACGAGGTTGCACTGCTGCCAGTTCTTCAGCCCCTACTTGGTCATACTGTAAAGTCCTCTGCCTCTGCATTCCCTTCTACCAGCCTTCAAATGGCAATTTCTGAACACTCTTGGGCAAAATTCCACCAACAAAATACTACTGCTTTGAAACAGAAAAGGACAGACATCCAAACACAAATTGAAAGCACCTGCTCAAAAGACTCCACCAGGATCTCAGAAGTCCTTGACTAGTCAACACCTTACATTTTTACTTTTAAAACCTACTTCTACCATGGTTCTTGGACCCCTTAAATCAACACCATCAAATTCCACTACGGATTTAGACTTCACAACGTGACTTCACTTCTCCAAGCACAGAGTAAGAGTCTTGTGAGAAGACTTCGCTTCTGCCAGCATCCACTTCCAAGTTCTCCAGCCCTGGACAGCAGAGAAACAAAACAAAACAGGACAGCTGCGTAACAGTGGTCAGCCTCCTACACACTCCGGAGATTCCTGGCTACCGCTGCCCTGTGAGTTCTGTGAGCTGTCAAACGGAGCTGGGTCCATCTGTGTGCCCACTGGTTTTGAACTGCACGGCCTGGGGCACCACGTGCCAGGCCACTGCAAGATTCTGTCATGTGCATGGGGCAGGAGGCACGGCTCGGTCATTTCGGGGACGATTATGAAGCTGTACACACCCAACTGAACAAAAACCAGGTATGGCCCATACTGAGACATGGAGAGGTACACACAAGTATCATGCCCAGTTGGGTATCCAGTTGTAAGAACTAGAATGATCAGGAACTTGAACAAAGCTAATATTCAGACCCATTCACTGGCAAAACTGTAGAAGTCCAGTCAATCAGTCGATCACTGCCTCACTGTTGGCATTCCTAAATGGAAAGCAGCAAAAGAGCCGAGAAAGGTGGATGGAAAACCAGAAGTACGACTCATTTTCCTCCTCCATACTAGAAGTTAGCATAGACAGCAGAGAGCACAGGAAGCAAAAATTAAAAAATAGAGAAGACGGCATGACAGAGGGATACATTTGAGTAACAGACATCAAGAAAGAAGTTGATTTTAACTATCCTTTGCTTTTCAGGCCACAAGGCACCTCCCATAACTAATGCACCTGGACCGTTTTCAAGGATGCTGGCCACACACTGCTCACATAAACTTCAGGGGATTAACACTACAGCCTGTGGGATGAATCACTCCTATATCTTTCTTTTTTTATCCCACATTAAAATCTCAAAAGGAAGAAAACAGTGGCTTGCTCATAACGGATTTTCTCTCTCTGCTCTCCAAAAACATGTAGTGTACTTGTTACAAACTGGATATTGCTAAGGCTACAGATACATTCCAAAGGAGTATGTAGCACCAAAATAAAAGCTCCTGAGTTACTGTACATGGTTAGCTGTACTCTCTTCTGCTGTTCTTTCTATGGTTATTTGCTGTATCACAAACAGAAGACATCAGTCTCAAGTGTGAGTTGGCCATTGGTGAGCATTCAGTGGAACTTGCCTTTACTGGTCCACTTTCTCCCAGAAAGAGGTACTGTTCAGCTTCAGAAGACAAAGATAAGTAGTTCTGACCTCAGTCACAGCTGCAGTTGAACAGCAGTGAAATCTGCTTTAAGTGATGGCTGTTTTTACTAATCTTGGTCAGGCTCAACTACAGCAACTAAGGCTCTTTCCTGCCAATTCACTTGAAAGAAAAACACTAAGTACCACTGGATGGTTTGACTCCAGAGCTCTACTTTGTAAGTGCAATCCTAGTCCATCCACCAAGACCTGATGAAGGCACAGCTTTAAGACAGCTACAGAAAAAATGCCTCAGCACCACGTGGTCGAGGTTAAAGTAAAACTTCAGTCCCAAAGAAACACAGGATTTTGATTTCCTTAAACTGAGGAGCATGCTGTGTTACATTTCCTTAGATCAGAATATGCTCCTGACAGGATAAATTAGCGGAGGATTTAGCTTTCACAAAAAAGCATTAATCACATGAGATTCTCCACAGAAGGTATAGGAGATCAGTGAGAAGGAGCTAGAAACACAGCAGGATAAATGATACCCAGGAAGGAAGTCACTAATCTCCACCTGCACTGAGTTATCCTCCTTTCAGGTCTTCCCTCCTGCACGCATCTACGTTTCCACCTAATTTACCTGGGGCCACTGAAATGGTCCACTAAGGAGTCTGCTTAAACAAGAGGCAAAGAAAGAACAGAGGAAGGATTTTATGATTTGGGGACATGGAGAAGAATTACCAGTTTAGGCAAGTTTCAGCTGCAGCAGATGATTTTCCTGATGTACCAAGGACCTGGCACTGTTTGTTTACAGAAGCCAGAACAGCTCATCTGGCAGCCTGCAGCCATGGCTAAGCTGCACGTGGTTACTATTTCAATTCCTGCCACTGCAGTGCCCCCAAGACACACTTGCCAAGGGCAAGTGCATACCCAGGCACTCAGCCTCTGCCGTGTCTGCACGTAATTGGCAGGAAAACAGGCCCTTGTGCAACTCAAGTGCACCATGCAAGGAGGTCTCAACACTGGCATCAGTCACAGCATTACAAAGGGTGGCTACGTCTGGTCTGTAATGGAAGTTTCTCTGAAACCAGCAGCATTTTCCCTCAAATGCCTCAACACAACAATTTCCAGTATCCAGAGCCAAATTTAAACCAGTATCAGCAGGGATCTTGCAAGGCATCCCCAGAACCATTCAGACCTCGAGATCCCACATGCACATTCTGCAGACAGTGTCCTTATTGTGGGATGTTGGTTTCTGTTCAGGATTGTTTGCAAGGGAGACTCTTGGGTGGCATAGGGAAAGCAATGCCCGTTCATATGGCAGACTCTCAAACCTGGATACTTCTGTCAAAGAGATACTCAGCTTCCCAGTTCTCAGTTGAGTGGAAAGGTTCACACCACAATCCCAGAAGCTCACTTCTTATTTTAAAACCAACAGGCTAACAGTCCAGGAAGTGTACAGTCAGCTCTAAAAATACAAAGACATCTGGAATGACCAAGTGTGTAATTTAACTTGTAGCTGGTACAGGAACCAGTTCTGCTTGCTGTGCTCATGCAGAGCAAAAGAGGCATTTTCTACAGGACTCAGTTATCCCACTTGCCTGGCAATGAAAATAGCATCCTATTTCTGGTCATTCTACTTTTATTCAAGGACATTTTGGTCATAGAAGCTCTACTTGAAGCAAGAAAATAATTCTTAAGCTCACCCTGAGCATAAAACCATCCCATAATTTTGATTCTTCATACTCTGCAGAGAGTTTCCTTCTTGGTAATAGTAAGGAATTTTAGGCAGAATTAAGAACAAAAACTCAAAGAAACTGTTTCTCAGACTCCTGATCCTATTTTCAGGCAAACAAGCAAACTTCACCTCCTCTCCCATGAGTCGGTGTGTGCAGTCTTCCCCTTGCCAACACCCAAAAATGCAGATTCTTCAAAGTGTTTTTCAGGACACTGAATAAACTCATCTTGAGTTTAATCCTAGGGTTTCACATGGTCAATAATGGACCTTCCCAGGTTCACATGGCCCATCCTGAATCTCCAGCTATACTCAGTTAAGACAAATGACTCAAGTCTCTCCGAGCAGCATTGCTTTTCCTCGTGCATAGAGGCCTCCAATAACATTCAAATGTTATAAAAGTCCATGTGGGAGATTAAAGTGCTATTTCTGAACTCACTCATGTTCAAGCCAATGATTCAGGTTTAATGTTAGATGCTGTTCTTCCAATCTTAGGATCACCACTGCACAGAGATTTACCCTGCATCCCCCAACCACCTTCATTGTGTTTGAGTAGGGATCATGTCCAGGGCTTCCTTAACTTCATTTCAGTCTCAGACCACTGAAATTTGTTATTCCAACTGCCAGGTTTTGTCCCCAAGAGCTACTGTCCTTTAAGAAGGACACATTCCACTTGCACATATGGTCACTGTTTGAAAGCCAGTGCAGTGCCTCAAGACCTGCACATCAAATCACGAAGATGTTACCTGACACTTGTCAGCACAGACCTGTGCCTGCCAGCATTAGTCTGGCTACTCAAGCTGCTGCTAATCATGAGAAAGCAACTTACTTTCTCTTTTATCCAAGCATCAAACCAGTCTGGGATCCTTAAGCAAGTGTATAGCAGCTGTATTAATATAGGAGCAAAGCGAAGCTTAGTCTGCAGCACGAGTGCACCCAGCACTGCCCTCACCCTCCAGGCACTGGGAGACAGGATTGCACTACAGTCCGTCCCACCAGCATGTTCACCAGAAAGGGTGTGTATGTCTGATGGGAGAGAGGGAGAGATCAGCCAGGGGGTGTTCTGCCACTGAATTATAACAAAGTTTTCAAAGCAACAGGTTAGGGCTTTCCAGCAGAGGTTCACATTGCAGGGAGAAAGAGATTTCTCAATACTCAAGCAAGGTCTGGGAAACACTTGCTGTTATCACCAAGACGAAGTTTGGCTACGTTGCCAATCCAACTGCAGTCTGGCTTCTTTTGAAATAAAGTGGTGTCCCACTGCACGTGAAACTTTCAAAAGAAATCACACAGGATCAAGATACAAAAAACTGAATTGGCCAATAAAAGTAGTAATAAGAAGCCAGCCAGTAAAACAGAGATCCAAGAGAGCCCATCTCATCTGTTGCCTCTTCTAGAACTGCTTCAGTTAATCCAGCTGTGAGCCAACATCTTTCTACCAGAAAAATAATTAAATTCTCCATCAAGAATGCTGGAAAGTCTGATGTCCCAGCCCAAGTGGATGGGAAGAGCCAACCTACATCGCTCTGTCAAGCCACCCCCTAAATCTCACTGTACTATGAAACTCCTAAGCAAGGCAATTACTCCTATAGGTTTTGCTAGATCTGAAGATGGAAAAGAAACTGGTTTGTGGGGAAACTGAACTCTTTTCAACATGAAAACCAAAAGCATGGAGCTCTGTTGCTGGTCGTAACTGAAACGCGTCTGCTAATGATTACAGCTTCCATTTTGCTGCCAAAGTATTATTGGAACTGCTTATTTGCTGTGCAACTTGGGGAAAAAAAAATCTCTCCCATCCTCTATTAATCTTGTCCTCATCTGACACAACAAAAATGCACCATCAGTCTTTTGTTTACTTTGAAAAACAGGCCCGAAAGTCACTACAAGAGCCAAAGTCTTTGCGTATAATTGCTGTCTTGATTAACTAGAACAAAGGGCAGAAAATGTCAGTCATTATGCATTATGTTTAGTATTTTGGGGGTTTATTTAAAGACATCTCACTGACCTGCTGCTTTCTTAAAAGAAACTGTGATACAACAAAAAGGTATGAAATAATTTGAAATAATTGCTTTTAAAATGTTTTTTGTTTGGTTGTTTTTTTAAAAGCAGTCACATGCAAAGGAGTGTGGCTCACAGGGTAACTATGGGACTCACTGGAAGGCCTCAGCAATGTATTTGTATCTTCTTGGCCTCAGGTAGTTTCTTGCAGCAGTGCTGAGCTGGTGACCTATTTGGCTCATATAGGAAGCTCAATCATTAGAAAGTTTATGCATTCTAATATGAAAAGCAGATTTTCCTTGGAAACATTTTCTTGGGGCAGGTTTCAGGGTCCCGAAACTGGCAGTGACTGCATAAACAGAGGAGGTAATGAGTAAAGGCTCCAAACCAGGGAAGCTATGTAAATTTTTTTCCTTTTCAGCCTGCCATCCTGGGCTCCAAACAGGGCATGCAGTAGAAATGGGGAATTTAACTATCTACCTGAGCATAAAGTCTCAGCAGAGTAAGATAAAATGAGAAGGGAAAGATGAAGAACCTTGCAGGCAGCTGAAAATTTCATAATTTAAGTCTTCAGAAGCCTGGTACATACCCTGCTATTCAAAGAATACCTGGATGAGTGGTAGGGCAAACAAAGGTAGCAAGGTTTCTGCCATAGCTTACTCACTTTTACTCATGTGCTCTGTTCCTCTGAGGCTAAAGTGCCTCAATACATAACTAAACCTTCAGGACGGTGGTTTCAGTGGTCACGTCCCACCCTGTACCCGGCAGACAGACTAACAGGGTAGTCTCAGAAAACCTGAAACAGATTTCATGCCCACAGCTAGCAAAGATGAAGTCCAGACATGCTTGTGCCCTTTCTTGCTCCTAGAGGAGGTCTGAAAGGTCTCAGTGCCTTGGATATGAGGAAATCAAAACAGATGCAAATGAGAAACAATCTTTGCAAGGGCTGACATTCTTTTTTTTTCCCCCTCTCCCTTTGAAATACACTTCTTGAGGATTGAAGACAAGAAAAGTCTACTCACACGCTGACCTGGCAACTCTGTGGGACCTGTTTCAGTCCTGCCTGTATGAAGGCTTTACCCCAGCAAGTGGGCTTGCTCTACTGGGACTTGTGAGGCAGGGGCGTTCCTCTCTCTGGGCTCCAATTCCTGTTTCTTGAGAGATTAGAGAAATGTAGATGTTCTCTAATCTACAGTTAGATTGGAGAGCTAACTACAATTAAACGGGTAGTATTTGTTCTATGTCAAGCTAGGTGGAAGGATGCTGAAAAGGGAAACTGTTTACATCAATGGGATGCTTTGGAGACAGCATGGAAATAAAACAGCCCTAGAGATGAATATTCAACATATTTGGAGACTTCCTATTTACAGCAATCACCCTTCTCCCAAGCTTTGAGAAATTTGGAGGTGTGGGAGAGTTGTCCCACAGAGGCATGACACCAGCTAAAGAAAAGGCAAATGAATGCAAAAGTCAAAGTGGTTGGACTTCAGATGTCTCCAGAAAATGGAAAAACCCCCACATAACTGAATGAGCTCTGTCAGAACACCAGTGTCCCAAGACTGAGAGAAACAATGGAAGTAGAACTAGAAAAACTTAAACACTCTATAGCCCAAAACATTTGAAAAAATATGTTCTAGAGGGACAATTTCAAATGGGAAGTTGTTTTATTATGTCTTAATCTGGAGAGAGTTTCTTTAAAACTCTTTAAAAGCAAATAATACATTAAAGGGATCTGATAGGTAGTATCAAAGAAGAGTGCTTTAGAGGAATATGACCGCATGACATCTTTTGTGTTCCTATTACTCATTAATCATTCTTTTCCCTCTATAGTGGAATGGAACAAGGCAGCATTGCTTGGAAAATAGCAATTCATTTCTTAGTATCTTGAAAACTTCAATTAAGAACCCAATGGAACACCAGTACTAGTTAACTTTTGCAAGGCTTTATAAATACACTGAAGGTCAGTTTAGTATGACATTCAGCTGCTCCCAAGTCAAGTGGGACCCAAATAACACAAGTCATATACCCAAATAACTCCATCCCAACAGGCAAAATATCCCCAGCAGCAATGTTCCAGAACAGCCTGAAGGTGTCCCAGGAAAGCTTCAGCAGAATTGGGCACTGCAAAGGGCAGAGCTTTAGCAGACAGCCGTATTTCAAGTGTTCTTAATGAGCTTGTCATCACGGAGGCAGAGCAAGCACCAACTGCAATTCAAAGCTGGGCAAAAAAAACCAAGCAAGGATGTCTTTGAAAGGCAGAAGAGCTTCTCAGAAGAGCTGGAAATGTCACAGCACAATTAAAGGGACACTCTTCCCTTATCACAAGGTTGGAACAAATAGTACTAGCAGAAGAGCAGGACCCACCTTAATCCCTTTGCACAGTCAGAAAACAACAGACATTTCAGAGGTGGCAATGGAGAACAACCTCATTTTCCACAGTGACAGAGGACAACTACAAAACAGAGTAGTAACAACCCTGCTTTGGTTCCAACATAGAGAATTGCCTTCCAAGCTCTTAAACACAGAAACAGACGTCAATTACCGTCTAAGTTACACAGTGGGGCAGAGGAAGTCATTTAGACATCACAAGGTAGCAACATAAATATTACAAAACATTCATAATTCAAGCATTTTGTTTTATGCAGCAACATCCTGAGCTCAGTTGAGATGTTGGTGTGGTGATGCTCAAGCAGCAAGCAGGTCTAGGAACTTCAGTCCCAAATCCCTTATCACTCAAACCTATGGCCAGGACAGCCTTGAACTGCAGCTCAGAGGTAATTACTTCAGAAACATGGTGACATGATTCCTTTCTGGGCACAGTAAATGCAAGTCAAATTCTGGAAAAATCAAATGAGGGCTTCAACCACACCAACATCCTTTGACGGCTGAAAGTAAAAAAGTCAGAAGAAGAAAGCAGTTACCATCTTCCTTACCCTTGCAGAGGCACAGACTTAAAAGTTCAACCAGATTAGGAAAAAAGGCAAGAAAAAAGGGGATTAGAACATAACTTACAAAACAATCACCAGGAGGTCAGGGTAGGCTGTCAAGGGCTGCTTCCAGCTTAGTACATCTGCTAAAGTCATTAGACAGTGTCACCCCACCCTTGGGCTCCCAGGGGCAAGAGCAGAGGAGGGAGGGCTCCTCCTCATCTCCTGCTGACCCAGCTGTTTCTGGTGTGAGTGTAAATTCTCTCCATCCATTCAATATTTTGCAAACAGGCCACTGGAAGAGGGAGTGCCTGTTTGCAGGGTTGGTCAGGCACTGTATTCCCAGAAAGGAGCTGATTTCCAGCGAGAACTTGGCTAGAGCAAATCATCACAACCAGTTTTACCTCTCTGCTCTAAGCCTGTCCCAGGCATTCCCCTGGAGACAGCACAGAGCCTGGATTAGTCTAAATGTCCCTGTCTCTCCTGTCAATGCTCCATTTCCATTGACTACTTTAAAACAAGGCACCCAGGCTCCCTCCAGAGACAGCAGTTTCCAAGACAGCTGAAGTTTAAAATAAAACCCACCCTTTGCAACCAGATGCATCAACAGGATGCTTTGCTTATCCTGTTGCACAACAAAGCAAGAGAACAACCAGCCTTGATCACTGCCTTCCAAAAGGCTGAAGACAAAGACACTGCTGCAGTGAGACAAGCAAGTGCCATTGAGCATCCCTACTCTCAACACAGACAGCTCTGAACCTCTGCCTGCCCAGAGAAGCCCTTCTCCAGCCCCTGAGCTGCAAGCATTTGAAGGAGAAAAGCATCTCTGCTTTGCCAGCATTGTCCCTCTTTGGAGAGAAAACTCTGGCAAACAGTGCTTTTTATGACATTAAACAACTTTCCAGTAACTCCTAGCCAGAAATTCCAAATCACCCTCCCTGCCTCCTCAAATGGCCTGTGTTTATCTGCATTAGGACGTACACTGGGCAGAAAACTGCAGCAGGACAGGAACTGATTCATAAGTGGATCAAGTATCCTCTGCTGCTGGGCTGGTGCCTGAAGGGCAGGACACATGGCAAGGCAGCACTGCAGTCAGAATAGACACCGAAGGCTGCACACCTTTGTTTTTGGAAAGGGGCTTGGGGTGGCCCTTCCTTAAACTTGGCTCTCCTTGTCAGAGAGTCATGAACACTGGTACATACAGAGGTAGCCAACACGATGTCCCAGGTATTTAGGGGTGGCCACTCACCTAAACCCGTCCTCTGGGATAAATCCAACGCTGCCAGGGGAAAGGTGTTCAACCTACAGAAGTGTTTGTTTCTCCTCTTCAAATTCCAGGCACAGCTCAAGGACTGACCAAGAGAAGAGGCTGCTCTATGAGGAAGTATTTACTTTTTATATCATGACCTTGGTCTCTTACAAGGTTTAAAATTCAAATACACAGCCACACCGGGAAGAAATGGAAACACAGAGAACTGAAGTAGCTTTCTCAGAGCAAACAGCAGGGCAGGGCTGGGCTGGGTGTACGAACAGAAATCAAGTCCTGCACCCTATCTGACGAACCACATACTCTTGAAATGCTATGTAAAGGAAA
The DNA here is from genome assembly GCA_013400975.1 of Atrichornis clamosus. NCBI lineage: Eukaryota > Metazoa > Chordata > Aves > Passeriformes > Menuridae > Atrichornis > Atrichornis clamosus. The sequence goes on from WBMZ01013911.1 coordinate 215,321, forward strand.
AGAAAAAAAAAAGCACTTTCTGAAGAAAGCCAACATGCACAACTGCACCTGAAATAAAGCATGATGTTGGCAATTATGTGTACTGTGTCTGGCAACACATCTGACCAGTGGATGCAAAGCTATTGACAATTCACAAGCAAACCAGGAAACTGCGTTTGCAATTTGGTGTGGAGCTACAGCCACATTTGAAGCCTAGAAAGCTGCCTGATTGTCACTTATCTGTTAGAAAAAACCAGAAGTGCACTGAGTTTTGGCCAGCTTTTGCAAGGTAATACTAATAGCTCAGAAACATTTGCAAAAATGCACGTGCTCCTCTCTGTATATAAAGGGAGGGATAATGAAGCCAAGGGCCTAGAAAGAGGTAGAGCAGCAAAAAGCAGATGCAAGATAGAAACAGTGAGCTTTACAAAATTAAAAACAAAAGCCGCACCAACACTAAAAGGGGGCTAAGAATCAATGCTATTGCAAAAACAGGCATGGCAGTAGGGATATAAGGATGCAAGATTGGTCCATGAGTTGCAAGAAATCATGTTTATCTCTTTCTACCTAGGACACTTGCAGGCTGCACCTTTAGCCAAGATGCAGCAGTTAACCATGAAAGTAATCTTGGCCCCATTTGGTATTAAATAAAATCACTTACTTAACCCTGGAAAGCAACACCTTCAAATAAAAGGCATGTGTCCCCATGAAGACCCAGCAGCCTAACTCAAAAAGCCCTCAATCTAAGAAGAGGGAGTTTCCAGTCGGGAAGCCAGTGCATCCCCACAGTTGAGAGCTTTTCTACATCCCTCTCCTAGGCCACGACTGCAGCCGGTGAGCAGCACACGTGAAACCAAATGGTATAGCAGAGACACTGCCAGGCACACACTCATCTCCTGAAACTGTGTGGACAACCAGCAAGTACCAAGACCCCGAAGCCAGGATTCCCAGATGAGCACAGACCTCCTTATGGTGATACTTCAGTGCCAAGGCCACATCCCAGATAAAGAGAGAAGCGCAGCCTCCCTTCCTAGAGATTCCTTTGGGTCCTGATAAAGTTACAGTAACCACAATAGCTTTGTTTTACGTGTTGCATGTACAGTAACATTGAAAATTGGTCTGCAGTTATGTAATTGCAGAGGAAATGGCTACAGTCCTGCTCAGCCCAGCTGGAAACGCTATCCCAGGACTCCTCCACCGCAGGCACAGCTCCCGGGGGCTGCAGGAAAGAGCTCCCATCCTGCCTGCGAGCAGAGCAGCAGCAGAGAGGCAGAGGGGCTCGGGGCTGTGCTCATACCTCACTGTCTGTCAGGTTTTCCATTGCAAACACTGCCGACACAGTTTATAGCTTGACCATTTCAAGTCACATCCATGCAAAACTTGGCAGAGAGGGAGCTGCTCTGGCCCAGTCCCTCCCTCTTACACCTTAAAGAAATCTGTCAGATTTCTGCTTTAAAGTCACAACATTTCTTTTCTGCAACAGAAATACGTTTTTTAAGTCATTCCACAAGGCTTTTTATTGGTTGAGGTTTAAAAGGAGCCTATGTACTTGACAGACAAGACTTACGTCAACTATTCACAAAGTTATTCTGAAACAACTCAGAAATGTTTAGATAGTGTTGGACAGAGCAGGTTGATTACACCATGCCTTTAAACAAATCACAGTCACTTCTAGCAAGAAACAAAAGCCCTGCAACTACAGGCAGTTCCCAGACAACATCTGTAGAGCCTTTTTTCTCCTCATGCATTTGTGACCATTGCTACACGTAGGTTTTCCTCCACAGCTAAGGAAAAAAGGAAGAGATAAATATTCATCAGATACAAGAGGCACACTGTGGGTCTTCTGCTTTTATAACCAGAATTAAGGTGTGAAGGACCATTTTTATTGAGCCAAGATAGCTATTTGCTGCAAAAACTAAATGCTGAAGCCTGAGAGCTGGTACATTATTAAATAACTTGTTCTGAAGTACAACAGTTTTATCTCAGTCTAGCAAGGTTTGCTTCTGTGGCAATTGCAGCAACAATCAGGTTACAGTGATGCAAAGGCTTCACACCTGAGATGAAGGGTTTCACAAATTATTCACCACATATGCTACACTGATCTTGCCCTTAAGTCATAATACGGGACAGAATTTTCAACTCCAAATGATGTCCAAGTAGTAACTTTCACTGGCACAATAATAAGACAACTTATCCAACCCTTTCAGTGAAAGAAAACCAAATACAAGACAAGGCTCTACTAAGTGGACTTGTACATACGTGCCTGTGAGACACCTTAAAGACCATGTCTTATATGGGAAAAGTAACACTAAATAATACTATACAGTAAGTATGACACACTTATTTAAGATGAAGCTAAAGTAGCTTGATGAAAACCAGATGAATCAAATACCAGATTTATTTCCCCCTTCTACCTCTGCCCTGTACATCAGCCTTTGAAAAAGCACAGCTTACATCCTTTCAGGAGAGCACACAATTTGGAGGGAAACATCAGAAAAGACAGTAACTCTAGCTCAGACTTTAGAAGTGTGCAGAAGAAAACATCCAGCAGGACGTGAGACATGCACCATTGCTTGGAAACTAGTTTTCAGATCCCTTGTGTAAAAAACACAGGGGCCAGTGTTTCTTCCCTATGAAGCCATGCAACAAAGCCAAGATCAGGTTTCTTCTACTCCAGGAAACAAAAAGCACCATTTAAATGTTCCGCAAAGAAACTGTCCCTGCTGCAGGTGACACCCTTAGCACTTTGGATCACCTCTGTCTGCATTAGAAGCACGAGACTAAATTATACATCACAGGTATAGTTTCACAATGCAAGCCAACATGACCACACAGTCAGATGAATTATTACACACATGCATCGTCCAATAATCTTATTTTCCTGAGTAGTATATCCCCATGTTCTTAGGAGCCATAACCACATCTCCTAGGTTTGCTTGCTTACACTAAGCAGATACTCAAATTCAAACCGTAAGTCATGAGTTTCAAAAGTTGACACCTGAGTAACTTTGGCTAGCTTCATTACATGACATCCATAGGTGCAGCTGTAGCTGAAGAGATAAGGAGACATAGTACTGGAGTCATTCCTGTGGTATCCCTAACCTAGGAGAGAATTAAGAGTGTATGTTTGGAGCCCTGTTCTTGGAGCAACTAAACCATGAGTTCCCTACCAGCACAGTTGAACAGGCATTCAGGCAAGTGATGCTCTGTCCATCACCAGTCTGTGACTTATGTGCTTATTTGGGGTTTTTTAAGGATATAGATATATCTTAATTTTGTATATACATAAAGAACAAGATCACAGCATGGAGTTCTGGGCTTTCGATTTCCTTCCTTGTTTACGTGGACATTAAGAAATCTGTCTGCCAAGCATGAGAATATGGTTCTAAGAAGTATAACCCAAGTTCAAGGATGTTCCCTTAGAAGAGCCACATTTCTGGATCCGTTAAATAATTCAGACCCTGACATTCTCCATTTCTATCTCCACATACCATGTGGTTCAATACAATGTGGTGTGAACCGTGCAAGGCAGAACGGCCACATTAAAAGAAAACACAAAGGAACTGTAACTGAAATTCAGACACTTCTTGCATTATTTAATAGCCCAATTCCCTTGGTTCCATAAGTCATTATCCAACACAGGGATAGCATGAATATGAATATAAGTTGCCACAATATAACCAGGCTTGTTATATTGATGGCAGTAACACCCACTATTGACAATGAGAAGCCCCAGGCTTGGAAGGGAGGATGCTTGTCCTCTAGCCCAGTCACAGTTCATGAAGTAAAGACATTTTTTTCCCCCTTCAATCATAACTATTGCTTTAAAGTGGGGTAGATGAGCCATTTGGTTTCTGTTAGTTTTGCAAGTGATACAATCAGTACCCAGGAGATGGGTATTTCTGTTCACACTAGCCAATGTATTTCCACACACAGTCCTTTTGGACACCACACTACATCACCAGACAGCAAATGACTTTGAGCCAAACAAGCACGAGGCTCTCACACAGCAGAGAAATTGCCACTCCATTAAAAGAAGGAGGAAAAAAAAAAAAAAGAAAAATAGCATGATCATCTTTGTGGATAGCTTGGCTCAAACCTCTGGAAGCTGGATTTGAAGCTCACATCAGGGTGTCCTACTTTCCCCAAGCTCTGGTGTGCCCAGCATGCTGCAGAGCGTGCCAGTTGTGGCAGCCCTGTGTGTGGAGGTACCACAACATGAGCCTTCGCTTGAACGGATCCAAATGGCAGCAGCTTCCCTGGACGAGGACACACAAGTCACGAGTGGGCTGGAAACCAGTCCTGGACAACAGCTCTGGATTAATACACAAGGAGGGCTGGAGGGGAGGAGGGGGAGCTGCTGAAGACAGGCAGTTATTCAAACCAGCTGCTAACCCACTCCAGTCACTCACACGTACACAGCCTCCTGCACGTGTTCTGCACAACTCAAAGCTACCAGGCATCCCAAAAGTTAAAGTACACAAAACACATCTATACAAACACTTGCCAGAAATATCATTTTCCAAGTGGAAGCTGATTATTCCATGGATGGTAGAAGAAGGGGATTTCGTCTTGCTTTTACATGACAGACTCTGCCTCTTCAACTCAAAATTCCCCAATTAACACTTTTGCAAGAAGTTTTGAAACTGTGCATGGCCACGTATTTATCTACGCACATTCTCTCTCCTCCCTACTGAGCTCTGGGCCACGGGCTGAGCTGTCAAGCCAAGTTTCATCCCAAGCAATTTTTAAACACTCATCCTATAAATCCTCTGCAAAGGGAGTTAGTAATGGAAATACTGACAGAAACTTGAAGAGACAGCAGTGCAACTATAGCAGCCTACTATACATAAGCTTCATTAACTGCAGATCCTTCTCTCCTTCACCTTCATTTTCCATTAGTGTACCTTGGCTAATTAACACACAAAACCTATGAAACATTCTTACAGTAAAAGGCAACATTTGGCCCCCAGCCCAAATCAACATTGAGAAACTTCAACATCCTCCGCCAGACATAGTAACTGTACCAGATGGAGCTAACATACAGCAACAAGTAGTGATGAGGAAACTGAAAGCACAGGAACAAATGCAAGAATCAAATCACTGGAAGAGGGAAAAGCAGTGAATAGGACTTACCGCTTTCGTTTTTCTCTATGACATCCACGACCTCTCCAGCCTGGAGGCTGATCTCAGAGTTCTCCTGCTTCTCATAGTTGGACACCACCACATATTGCTCCAGGATCATGGGTTCAGAGCTAGCATCAGCACCTGGGGAAGGGAAAAAGCAAGCCGTAAGCCAGCTTCCAGCCATGGCTCCTTGAGAGCGACCTCCGTCCATCCGATTCACAACAGGCCAACTTGTCACCAGAGCCAAGCGAATCAGCAAACAACCTTGGCTCGCAGCATATCCCCAAATGGCTGGCCATATAGAAACAGCCTCCTCTGGCCCACAACCCAGCAGCACAGAGGGACATTGGAGAGAAGAAGAAGAAAAAAGGGGAGAAAAAAAAATATAAAAAGGAGCCAAAAAAGTGAATTAGTTGCACAGTTTCATGATGGATTCTGAAAATAAACCTCTTCCCAACATGGTTTCCACAATCCTTGCTCCCATTCAGAGAGAAAAATCCTGGGCAGAAGCAGAATAAATCCACAGCTGAGCCATCCCCCCAGTAAACCCAAAGAAAAAACAGCTCTCCCCTTGGCGGCTCAGCTCCTTCTCCACTCTAAAGGCTTGAGCTGAAAGTCAAGAGGGGGCTGTAGATGCCAATCATATTCGTCTGCAGTGCAGCCCTTAAATAGAAACACATGAGCGGGACTGAAAGAGAGGGAGGTGGGGTGGAGGGAGCGAGGGGAGGGCGGGGAAGAGTGTTTACTTGAAACAGAAGAAGAAAAAAAGTTATAGCGCCAGAACCCTGCTCAAACACGGCCACCCCCTGCCTGCCCCCCGCCAGCTCCGCAGTTCCGCATTCCCCCAGCAGAGCAGCCCCGCCGGGACGGGGGCTCAGAGCGCTCGGCTCCCCCACTCCCATCTTTCTGGAGCCCTCGGAGCCAACCCCCGATTGTTTGGTTTCTCTTCGGACCAAGGGCTTTCGGCTGTCAGAGCCATTCATGAACGAGAGCAGGCGCTCACACAAACAGGGGCCACGAAAGGTGCAAAATAGCCGCTCGCCTCCCTTCCCCCATACTCCTCGTAGGTTTTTTTTTTTCTTTTTTTTTTCTTTTTTAAATGATTTTCGTTCTGACTTTTTCACCCCCAAACCGAAATCATGCATTTCGAGGCGGAGCCACGAGGCAGGCACAGCACTGTGCCAGATGTGGACTGAGCCCTTGGGCTGCTGCACCTCGGCTCTCCGATGCAACACAAACAGTGCAGACGGGGCCTCTGCACTCCCGAGCCCAGGCACAGATCGACTGTGCTTGGCCTAGAAACTGTCTTGAAAAGTCATGAAAACCTCTAGGTTTAGGTCTTTACTTTGTAAGAGCCAACATGCCTTAATGCAAGATTACAGGTCTTCTCAATTACAGCATTTTGGGACACCAGCATTATTATACATTTTATGTATTAAGAGGCAGTTCCTGTCACTCTGGATTAAAATGCGGATGGAAAGGGGAGACAGAAGCAGATGTACGACTTGCTGAATGTCCCATTTTACGTGACAGGGGCAGAGCCAGAAGCAGACTCCAGGTCTCCTGAATTTCTGATGACTAATTGGCTACAAGAGACGAGAAGGAAGCAACATGGTCTGAAAGTGTCCACCAGAAAAGTCTAGGGACTGATAGCCAAACACAGGATGCTGGGTGCTGTATTTCCAAACTCAGCACGTTCATACGTATTTGGGCTGGAGATGCAAAGTGATTCTACAGACAAGTAATTAGCATCCCTGCCAAGAAAGAGGTAAAGAATCCATCAGCCATTAAAACAGCATCCTGTGAAATGAAAAGCCTAGGAAAAAAAAAAAGCAATTAATTCAACTGTTTCCTGAAAGGAAACACTATCACAATGCCTCCCCCTGGACCAGATTTAAGAAATCCAGAAAATTAGAAGACTTCCTTGCTCCCTAAGCGTGCCTCTGACTCTCCTCAAGTTACATAAGTTAATTTTCTTTAAAGAGGAGTCATCTCCTCTAGAAGTTTGTGTTTAAGAGATTTAGCTTTTCTATAGATAGTTGAACCACTGCCAGTAGCAGGAAAAGGGGGAGAAGACCATGAACTGACATGAAAATTTATAATAAAAATTTTCACCATAGCTGTCCGTTCCAAACAAGCACTGTGTTTCCCTTCATGATGAATCAACTTTACTTGTGCATTCTGGTTTAAACCAGTGTTGGTTGAGCTACAAAGGGTACAATGCTTTCCCCTGTTTCACACCACTTCCCACACATGCCTTTCTCCACTCCAGAACGTGGCAGCATTACAATCTTCCTTCAACCGATTTATGCAATTAACACCTACAACCCCTACGTTGTTTTAGTCTTCTTAAGATGAATACAAGCTTTTAACCAGAAACAAAAGCCATCATGGCCTTATGGCTATGCATGTGCACCAGCAGAGAATTCAATATGTAGAAAGGCAAGAGGGGCCAAACAGTGGCTAATTGCTAAACTGACAACTCAAATGCCTTCTTTCTTCTAATCTCCTAGACAGTTTTCCTGGGACTGGAATAAGGAAAAAAAATCCAAAACACTGCATTGGCTTGGTGGCAGGAGCAGTATTCATGTGATGCAAGTGTCCCTGCTGGGAACAAGGAGAGGACCAGGCTGGAGTGCAGGCTGGCAAACACCCCACCGGCAGCCACTGAGGCCAAGCCAGGGACCGTGTGCCAGGGGAATGCCCTTGCCAGGAAACACGGAGAATCAGCACTTCAAATCCACCTCCACAACGCTGGCTCAAAAAAAAAAAAAAAAAAAAAAAAAACACATACAATAATTCAGCAAGATAGGATATATCTGCATTCACATATTTGAAACCCAGCAGGGCTTTATGACACTGGTTACTCTGTCCTGCCTTGGATAAGGTATTCACTGCAGGAGGATTTCTTTGTCACTACAGTGGCCGGAGGAACACATACAATTAAGAGACTATTTTAACAGAGGCTTGTATAAGTGCTACAGGGCTGCTATTAAGACAAAAAAAATAGGGTGATAAATTCCTTGGTCTAGGAAGTAACCAAGGTCAAACAAACTTATTTATTTACAACTACAGTAGATCATGCTAGAGGATATCCCCCTTTTGAGGGGTGGGTTTCCTGTGGCTCCTGAAGTGATGCTCACTCAGGATTAGGTACTGCACAGTGGGAAAGATTTCAGTAACAGAGGAAAGAAAGATGGAAGAAGAGGAAGAAAGACGACTGAGAAACAGCTCCTTCCAGTAAAGCCTTAAACATTTTCTGGGTAGCCTGGTTTGGGTTGTTACTACATTCCCTTCAGGCACAGTCAGTGACTTTAATCCTCCTCAGCCTTCCATCCCCCACAAGCATCTTTAGATGAATTACTCCTCAGTGACACTCAGGATGCCCACAACATTTCTGGTACACCATGTCAGACTCCCCAAGGGGCATTCAAAAGAACAAGACAGGCAACACCACAGGGAGCACAGCACCAATTACACCCACTGCCGTGGGCGCTTCCGCATCCCTCCCAGTTAGTTCAGGTCTAATTTGTAACACAGGACACAGCATGCATTGGAGAGTAACAGCCTGCTCAGTGTGAGCACACCAGGGAAGAGTGATGCAGCATGGCTCAAGTTCCCCACCAAGCTCACATGCAGCTCCAATGCCACCCTGACATGATAGCCCTACTTTTTCAAAAGCGTCTTCAGCCCATGCAGGAGAAATGGATAGGATAGGATAAGGCTGATGTGCCAGGTAAAGGTCCCCCCCGCTCCTTTCCCTCTATAAAAGCAGAATTAGTGTTTTGGTTTAGCTCCAACTTGCAAGCCCTCCCCAGAGCAGAGCACATATTGCTGGCTGAAATAAGAGTTTGCTTGCCTCTCCATTTCTTTTTGCCTCGAGTCCGTTTCCTGGTTAAAGTCTTGAGGATACCCCTCCTCCTCTCCATAGGGCTCCACTTTACAATCCTCCCGCTTCTCACCTCAGCGGTTCTCTTCCTGGGGCTGAGCAGAAATGTCATTGGAGCTTGTCCATGCCCCTCACAGCTGGCACTATTAAGTGACACAGTTGCACCCTGTCCCCCTCACCAGGCAGCGAGGAGGGAGCATCATTCCTCCTTCTTACTCGGAGACCAGCAACTACTGTGAAAGCCTCCTAAGTAAGAGTGCAGAGTGCCCGTTCCAACAATATCTTCCTTCTCCTCCTCCTGTGTTGCAACAGCTAAGACCTACGATGGTTTTGCAATAGCCAAAAATGAAAACCACCAACTGGACTCCAAAAATAAAATCATCTGGATATGGAAATGCGAGACTCCTGATCTTTGCCAGATTACTCTGTTGTTATCAGGCTATAAACACGTCTGCTCTTTTAATCCATACAGCGCACAGGCTTTTCTATTGCTCTTTTATGATTATCAATCAAGTATTTACAGATTGAGACTAAATGAATTAGTACTGGGCTGGTCAGTGGAAGTCCTGCAGAAGCAGCCAAAACCACAGCAACGGCCAGTGAGCGCCATAAGGGTGAGTCACAGCTGAAGGAGCAGCTGGCAGGTGGTCCAGCCCTTCCGACACGGGCACAACCGCTGGGGACACGCGCAGGGTCTGCGCGCAGGGGTGTCCGGCAGACACGGCCCCGAGTGCCCCGGCATTCCTTAAGGTAATGTCAGAGCTCTGCACTTCTCCACACACAGGGAGGAGTAACTGTGGTAGCTTGGATCTAGAGCTGCGGTTTCTTGTTAAAGCCAGTTCTCGAAGGGTAAACTTTTACGTATCTCTGGAAAACTCCTTTTGGGGAAGGACGAATGGAAAAAAAATACCCAAAATAGCAGCAGGCCTGCTTAAAATCTTCAGATCAGTCTAACCCCTCATACACCCAGCTCTAAACACATGGAATTTCTTCCCCTAAAAACTTCACCTCTTTTTTTTTTCCTTATCAGAAGGACCACATGACGATGATAAATAAACGTACTAAAATTGCATGTTTTCTTTGAGCTTTCCACCAGTGATTTATCCTGAACTATTTTAAGACAGAGAGCTTAGGCCTGCCTAAAAATTGTGTTAAGTGTCTATTGCACAAAACAGACTTTGCCATGTAATGCATGCGAGAGTACACAAGAGTTCACGGTATCACAGCAGCATTGGAAAAGCAGTTCCTAAAATAACCAGTTCCTAGAGTAAGCAGCAGGATGAGACTGATGAAGGCTGCTACAAATCTCTTCGGGGATACCATGGAGACAGATCAAAACTGTATTCCTCCATCTAGGATCTCTCTTCTGTCCAGTGAGGGGATTTTTGTTTTATCTTGGTATTTTGGATTTTTGTCTCTTTTGTTCTTAATGTGCCCTAAACAACGGGAGCTTTGACTCATCTCCTGGATACTCCTGCACTCCAGCCTGTCACTATTCAGCTCTTTTGCCACTTACTAAAATTCAGGCTGTCATTATACATCAATTATTCCTGGAGGTAAAAGGCTACTACTGCCACAAGTGTGAGTGAAGGGGATTCATCCCTTCCACCACACGGCAATCTTCCCAATCCTAATAGTGTTTAACTTCAGAGCTCAGAGGCTCTTGGAGTAGCAGCCCTGAGCCACAAAGCTTTAGGGACACAGACAAAAGTTCATCACCTCCCACAGTTACTACAGAAATTCAGTACAGATCCAGTCTCAAGGTCTGGATTATTGCCAATTACAAAAGAAAATAAACATTTGGGTAAGTCTACCAAATGGGTTATTAATACACTATCATTTCTGCAGTTCTTCCTCGAGCTTGGCCAGGTAGCTCTCTTACAAAGCACAAAGCTATTCTATTGCGTTTTCAGAAGAGAGTTTCAGAAGCAGGCGATACCCTGCTATTAGAGATGGGGGAAAGCAGAAAGGGAATGGTTTGTATCTGACCACTTAAGTAATGCAGAAGACCCAAAACCAGAGAAGTTTGGCCGAAAACCTTGCCCAAATCCCAAAGAATGCCAGAGGATAAAACAAGGTTGAGCATCATGCACCCAGCAATGGCCAGGTCAGCATGCAAACCCTCTCACCCCGGGCTAGGAGCTGTGGTTGACATACAAAAAGTTTCTCCCTAAGTGAGCAAGCATCCATCCATCCATCTATCCATTCTTCCCCAACTCCACAGTGCTCACGTGCTCTGCAAGCCCTTCAGTACATGGGGCAATAGTCGTCAAAGCTCTAGTCTTTCTAGCTATCTTTTTGGCTAAATATGCCAAAATCTAGTCTAGATGGTAACTCCATGAGCTGCATTAACTCCCTGCTGACCTCCTGACTTGCTACTACAAACAGCTACAGCATTGCCACCAAGAAGAGAAAATGACCAGCAATCACAGCAGCAGAAAATTAACCTGATGCCTGGATTCATTCACCGGCATAAGAGACGTGCAGTGTTTTCTAGCACTTGCAAGAACCAAGATCTGGATAAGCCTTCAAGAGTCTGGGACAAGTGGCAGCTTTAAGGTAGACTGTGGCTTCCAGCACTGGAGTGTGTGTGACGCAGAGCTAAAACCAGCAGCAAAACAGCCCCCACAGGGAGCGCCTCAGGAATGAGCCTGGCCCACGGTAAATGGCAGGTGCTCTCTCAAGCGACTGCTCCAGTTCAGTTCCTCCTCCTTTACAGTCCTCAGCAGCATTTCCAACGAAATCCTGACCAACAGAAAAATTCAGTGCTGACCTTTGCCAAGTGGAGCCTATTAGTCTTGGGACTTTTATTTTTTATTTTTGATCTGCTAGGTTTTAAAACAGAGCCAAGAAAAATTAGAGGCAGGAGGGTGAAAGTAAAAAGTTGAGTCCTCTTTCCATTCCTTCTTGGAAAGTTGGCTCTCTGAACAGTGATTCCAACCAACTAGGTTACAGGTAGCAACACTTAAGAATATTTAAGTATTTTGCACAGAAATCTGTTAAACTGCTTGGAGATTTTCACACAGCTGCCAAACTGAGTCTTCCACCAGGCTGAAGTCACCTATATACTCTGGCATTTGCCCTAGTCCTGCTCAGTTGTGGAACACATTCACATCCCTCCATATGGCATGAAGCAGACTAGCCAAGGAGTTTAACAGCAGTCAGGGTGACCCAACTAGGGCCCCAGCACAGCACCTCTCAGGATGTGGCTCTATGGCACCCATCTATTTCCAAAGTATGAAATGAAACCACTTTCAGACTCTTGGTTAGAGTCTCCACTTCATGGAGCAGGCTCAGGACCTCAGCTAGAGCTTGGGCAACATGAAACTGGCTACTGTTCTTAACTCCAAGCCACAGCCTAGGACACTTGATGGGTAAAGATCATATCCAAATTCAAGTCTGCACTGCCAGCTTGACACATCAGGATGCAGCCTATGGCAGATCTGGACTGAAGAATCACTGTTTTGGAAACTGGGGATTCATTTGGATGAGAAGCAAATTGAAAGGCCACATGAACTGGGACAGCGTGGGGAGCCAAGATCCTGCCAAATCTATGTAAGGCTTTTGAGCAGCACTATGTATGAACATTTATCTTCTCAAGAACCATGCAATGCCATGAATCACTTGTATTTGCACGATCATCATGCACAGATTTGTTTTTAAGCCAAACTAGCAACATGCATTTAGCTAAAAGCAGTAAGAAGAAGGGAAAAAAATTCTATCAAAGATTTTGCTTCCTTGCCCTTCAAGGCGGCTGAAAACATCAGCATTCAGTTTGCCATTTTACATACAGCAATATGAAACAGTCCCAACAGATGCACTGAGTCAAAGAAACCCAACCTCACCCCCTAGCCAGGTAATCTGAGGGGTTCTTGTCATTCTTCCTAAGGGGCACCACCTCTTCTGTCTCCTCCTTAACGTGTTTCTCTCCTGCTTATTCTCGTTCTACTTTTCTGTCTCAACTCCTCAGTGACCTAAGAACCAGCATGCTCCTGTGACTACATACTTCAGATATTTCTGCAATTTTATATCCAGCTACCACCCTCAAATTAGACCTATTCTGCAAAGATGAGGCAGAACCCCCCACGGATATATTCAGCTTCTGTCAAGGATAGCATTTCTGTAATCACAGCAGTCTTGCTCAGTAAAAACTTCAGACAAGCAAGCACTCATCCGCTGAGGATGGTGGGATTTTGTTCACATACTTTTAACAGGGCATGAACTTGAATATTTACCAAATCTGGTATGGAAAGCAGCAGGAGTGTTTCCACCTTTCCTTGCCCCAAGACCTATGTGTAGCCTTAACCACTTGAATGACCTGTGCAGCATCTTGTGCAGACACAGGATCTATCACTTGTGATCTCTCCTCCTAAGTCTGAAGGAGAAAAGAACTCTTTTATGGTATTCCATGTCAGGTGACAAATGCTTGCAGAAGAAATCCACTGGTTACTCAGGAGAAGTCCTGATTCCTATACGATAAAGCTTAGGTTTTGCCTTCTATGGGACTACTGCTCCCTAGACCCTGACACCTCACCTAGAAGTTGTTCCCCTGCTCCCTCCTGCTTCCTGACTCCTTGCAACAAGGAGACTGAAGCTCCCTTTAAAATTTTGCATCTTTGTCAGAGCCGCATCTTTCTCATGTAAAACACTTTCTATTTTCTGTGAAAAAGTAAAAAAATTTGAAACGATAGGGAGCACACAGTCATGTTTCTCTGCCTTGTCTTGACTGGTAAGATTTCTCCCACAAAGAATAGTGAGAGGGCAGCTGTGCAGGTACTTAGCTGTGGCCAGGGTCAACCCACCACAAGAGGGGAAGCTGCCTTGGATTGTGGCTTTTAGTTGGGCAAGGAAGATAAAACCTTGCAAACTATTAACCCCTGCTAGCAGCAACATCAAGGTGAGGTAGTCCCCTGAAAACCAAAGCTCTTCCTTACCAGAAATCATGCATCATGGAAAACCAATACAAAAGTAGAGAACAGATCCACTATCAGAGACTCATGTTCAAGACAACTCCAAAACAACACACAGCTTGAACTACAGAATTCTCTTTTTAATAGCATGCAGAACACCAAGACGCAAAAATTTACCTGGAGTGACACTCTTTTTTGGAGTCTCAGACAAACTGGACATCCAAACTTGAAATCCAATCATAGGGCAGCCATGAAAAGAGAAAGTAATTAGAGACACAAGAAAACAGACAAAACCAGTCATATCAGAAAGTCAGAGTTAGTAAAGACTGCTTTGAAAGAGACATTAAGTTTTTCTTAAGAGTAGTGTTGGCATGATGGGGACTCAGAAGAAGGTCAGGTCCTAAGAACCACCCAGTTAATTGTTATGTTTTAGTGGACTTGCAGAACTTATGAAACTGATCTGCAGGTGATCCAATTTCGAGCTCTCAGAGTAAGATACACCCTGAGCTTATCCCCAGTAGGTGAGAAAACACATACCAGGAGACAGTTTGACTTATTAAGCCTCAGACCTGCAAAACTATTTATCTTTGCAGCTGTTAATGATCCCCAAAAGACCAACGGGCAACTCACAGAGATTGAACTTAGCAAACACATATAAATTCCTACAAGCATCTTGTTACCCTGGAATTGCATGAAGGAAAATAACAATAGACAAATAATGCTCCATGGAAAAGAGTACAAAGCTCCACTGAAGGTACATTTGAAGTATAACTAGAAATACCATTTTTTAGCCAATGAATACAAGACAGAGACCAGCTTAAGGAGAAAGCCGCTAAGAGTTGCTACCAACAAGGTCAAAAGACTGCCCTGCCCCTCTGTGAAATGAACTGGAAATACTTGGCTTGGGAATCTGGGAATAATCTTCAAACATTGCTAGTTTTTTCTTGAATACACTGGAAGCATGTTTTGAAAGTTAGCAGGTTTGCCCTCATTTCTAAATAAGAACCAGCAAACATTGCCCTTCTGTGGGATGCGTGAGCAGAAGGACAGCTGTTACTCTCACACTGCCTGGGAGAAGATACAACTAGAAAGAGATGTTTATATGACAGTCTAAGAATTTCCTAAATTCTGGCAACTCCAAAATGCAATTTGAAAAACTTATTTGCAATGGGGAACCCTGTTCTGGACCCAGTACTTTAACAACAGAGAAGATGCACCCATCAATCATGTGGAGAGAGGGGCAGGCTACACTGGTGGCCTTGTCTATTTGACTTCTTGTTGTCTTTTGAACTGCAGAGTATCTCCCAGACAGTCAAAAACCAGCAATAGATTCACAGTATGTATGTAATTGAGGAATTGCTAGCATGATACAAACCTTAAGAAACAGCTTTCAAATTTTCCCAAAGGAAACTAGAGGTCCAAGAAACACACTGCTGTGTTTCCTCAGCACTAAGGGAACGGTGAGGTTTTGAAATCCTTTCTTTAGATTAGGAACACAATTTTCATCATGTAAAACAAAACTGGAATCCAAATGGATTCAGTACTTTGCTTACTTTACAGTAAGCTCTCTACAGTGGCAACTTGGAAAAAAACCTGAAGTCCTTCAACCATCTGACTCCCAAACACATGCACTGCACTGCCACAATACACTACAAAATACACAGTGGTAAATGACAATCATTTACTTTGGACTACCATTTAATAAAAAATGAAAAAGGCTCTTCATTGGTAGAGTGCAACAGGAAATCTTCTGGCAAAGTAACTTGTGCTGTAGCCCATGGAGGGAACATATAGCACGTTTCTATTACAGACTTGGGGCACGCACGGGAAAGGGTGTGAAGGAGTTGTTGTCAGCAACTTGTCTATTCGCTTTTGAACAGACTTCCACTGCCTTCAGAACATGATTATGAACTTCAGTCAGCTGTCAGATCTTTTTCCAGACAGAAGAACCTGAATACGACAATGATAAATCAAGCAGATGATGTATTGGAGGAGCAACTGGGAAGATTTCAAAGTTTACCCCAACCCAACCTGGCAGCAAAAGACTGAAACACCCAAAAATTAAAGATAGAGGCAATAAGCTGCATTTAACACAAGCCATCCTGAATCTGTCTGCCCAAGAAGAGAGGGAATTTAAACCTAGATCCACAGTAGCCATATTTACAGACACCCATTTGAGATCTCAAGGAACAAAACCCACTATAAAAAACCAGTTGTTAGCCATTACTAATTTTTTTTTAGATTTCTTTTTAAACAAAGTATTTTTTTCCTTGTCAAAACTACTGGTTCAAGCCAGAATAAAAGGGCAAAGGCAAATAAGTATTGATTGGTAAACAATCCCACAGGTCATCAGTGTGGGCTTCCCAGCCCAGGAAGCAGCATAAAAGCAGCAGCACTTCTCAGCTGCCCCAGCCTGACAGCAGCTAGATGTGGATGAGGTTGCTTCTGAAGCAGAAGACAGCCAGCATATTTCAGCTGCTCCTGCACATCTGCTTAGCATTAAACTTCCTTCTTGGGGATTTTTTTTTTTTTATTCCAAGACGTTTAAGCTCTAATTGCTACCAGCTTTTAAGAGTCCCCCCTACAAATAATAAAAATATCAGACATTAGTGATAGATTCCACTTCACAGAGAGCTCAAACGAAGAGCCGCGGCGGGAGCCAGCGTACGGGGAGGAGGTCAAAGGCCCCCGAAACATGCTGTGCCTGAGCCAACAAAACACAAGCTTTGAACGGCCCCAGGTTTCGCCTTTAGGACAGGGCTTTACTGGAATTCTGCATGGGGCTTGGAGCTGGTTTCCAATGGGATTGGTAACGGTAAACGAACAAACCCTCACTTCCTGCCACTCCTCTCCCCCACTGCCACACGGCTGAACGCCGGCTGGTCTCAGACTACTTGGAAATGGGGGGGAAGATCTCATTATTTGGAAGGAAAATTAAAGTTGCCTGCTCAAAGCAGGCCACTCCTAGGGCAACAGCATCTCAATTCTGCTCTTAGCAGCAGCCCCCACAGCCCTTGCTGCCGACTTCAGCTGGAGCCAGAACAAACCGCTCCTATCGGAATTATTTTTAAAAGCTCAAAAGAAACATGGATCCATAAATTACAGCTAAGGCACAGGGCTGAGACACTTGTGAAGAGCACAGAGGAGGCTCTCCTTCAGAGCCACGCTGCACAGAAATAGCAGCAGAGCAGGCGTGTTGCTGGAAGTGGCTGCTGAACCCCATCCTGTCATTTCCAAGCTGCCACCAGAGAGCTGGGCAAGCCCCAGACAAGTCAAGGGGGTTCCTCAGGTGTGAAAGAAAAGGAAGGAGTTGAAGGGGCAAAAAGCGTTGAAGACAAAATTAAGCTGGTTGCTGTGGTGAACATGAAACAGATCATTCTAGATTTCAGCAGAAGCTTTTCTGCTGCCAGTGAGACTGGTTTGTTTGCTGCTCCTCCCACCACTGGCAAGAGAGCAGGCGCCAGACTGCTGGGGACTAATGCTTCATGCTTGTGATACAGCCCCATCTCATTTTAGCAGCAGACTATTTATCTTCCGTACAGTTAGAGCAGAGCAAGCTTCCACGAAAACCTCCAATAGCTGAAGTAAGTCTAGAGTCAAATGCATGAGGTCAATGCTACAGAAATCCAAGAGATGCCACATTCATGGCTCACATCAGGATTGCACACCCAGGTGGGTCCCTGCTCCAGCAGGTGCAGAGAAACTCCTCTCCGCAGGCATTTCAGCAGCAGCTACTGATGCATGTTTCTTTTTGTTAGTAACACTCTAGAAAGTTCAGTTCAGTGTTGAGGCCAGCATCCATTATTTAACACTGCTGCCAACAGCAGGAGGGACACTCTCCTAGAGATTCACAGGGTGCACATTGCTGGGGCTATCAGAGACCTTTACAGCAAAGTTATTTTTGACTGATGTCTGTGTAGCTGTCTAGCCTGTTCAGCTACATGTTTCCCAACAACACTCCTGCAGTAATTCCGGAGAATGGGATCCTACTGATCGTGAGTCTCAGTGTGGTTGTAGTTCTGGCTATGTCGCCCTTGCCCCGAATGATTTCTGTGCATAGCTGAGAAGTTAGCACAGGCAAAAGACAGGTCCCTACAAGTGATCTGGATGTGGCTACCTTGCTTTGGAGGGCAAAGAGTTTAATTATACAGGTTATGACCTGTTCTATGGAAGTTGTCTTCCACAGGAGATAACAGTCCTAGGGCCATTTAATTAATAAAACCCTTTTGTTCCCTACCTTATATATCAACTGGGAATATTAAAGTCTCACAGCTGTTAAGGTGCAACTTAAATCATTGAGAAAAGGATTATAGGAACACTCCCATGCTGAAGAGATGCTAACATCCGAGAGACCGTCCCTTTCCTACAGGGATCCGTTCTGTGACTGCAGTTGAATGTTTTGCAGACTCATTTTCCAGACTTACACTCTTCCTGTCTTAACTGGAGGGGTGAAAAGACAATAAGCAATACAGTGATCCCTCAGACTGGAGCTGGGGAAAATAAATGCTTCTTCTGAAGAATGGGAGTTTCTCTTCCCAACAGTGGTATCTGACATGCCAGCAAGAAGTGGGCTGAGCACACTGTTCCTTAGACGTGTCCACTTCTTAGAACTGGCCTAGAGCCTTGTTTGCTGCAATGTTCATCACGTATGGCAGAACAGAAAACAGAAGTTAAACCTGTATTTCAATCTACGTTTTGGAAGACAAGTCTGCCAATGAGTTGCTGTAAATGAAGCACTATATTGTTGTCCTGGGGGCTCAGGTGGGACACCTTACTGCCTCAAGCAGGTAAGGAACCCTAGAGAGTTGCGCTCAGTCTACTCAATCCAGGGCTTCTTGCTGGGATTTTGCCTCCACTTTTGCCCTCATTACTTCCTTTCTGCGCTCTTCAGACAAGCTGAGGAACAACCTCCTCCTCCTCCTTCCTGACAAGGTGAGGCTGGCCAGCCAAGAGCAGAAAGTTCAGTGAGGAACCCCAAAACCATGGGGCTTGTTTCTGCTTCCATCTGCAGACAGAGCACCATGCTCAGTGTTCCCCCACATCCTTGCGAGCCTCTCCAAAACCTCCACTCCCATTAATCATCCTTTGTCAGCCTGTCTCCAGGTTTCTCTCCTCTAGTCCCTTCTCCTTCAGCTGGGGCTTGGCACGTGGTTTAAATGGGAACGCAGTAAGATGCAATAATACCAGACTAGGGGAGGGAGAGAGAAATACTTGGTGTTGCTAACCTCCCCCAGAAATGGAAGTACTTTTATTGGAGAATTACTCTGATACAGAGTCTACATGTAGTTTTACAACATGGCTGGAAAGAGGAAAAATACAGATGAGCCATCATCAAAACTGGTACCATTGCCACGCTCACACAATTTTGGCTCACACAAAAGAAAGAAAAAATTAGGCAGAGAACAACAGACAGCCAGAGAAGTGGGAGCATGGCACAGAAAGGTTGCAAGTGTTTTCATCTATCTCACACAGTACTGCTCAGGGTACCCTACTGAACTGCACCATTGATGTTTCTCCCTCCAGGCTCCAGATGGACCTAAACAAAAACAACATTTGTGTCTGACCCAGGGTGGGCCTGGTCAGACATTACACTTCTTAGGTACCACAGTGACAGATTTGTTTGTTACTGTAATTGCTGGGCAAGCAGCAGTCACCCCTGTCCCACACCAGGGCAGCTTAAATAAGCTTTCCTTGCTCTTATGTTTGTGGGATGCTGATGCATCATGTTTAAAGCAAGTGTTCTAAGACAGTCTTTGAAGGAATACACATATATTATTTTTTTTCCCCACTAGGAGACTGCATTTTAAAGTAAACCTCTCATCCCTGCAGAGATACCTCCTTTTCTATACACTTGAAGCTGAACGTCACCTCCACTCCCCGTGCCATCTGTTCCAGAGGGCTATATCTTGAAAAAATATTTGACTAGTAGATTATCAAACATGCAAATCCAGCTAAAGTGTCTGAGTAAGAGGATTGGCAGCAGGCATTAAATAAGGCCTTTAATTTTAGTCCTATTCACCGAGTTCAGCTCCATCACGAACAGCCTGGGGAGGGCTTGTCTGTGCAGGGGGGGTGGGGGCAGAGGTGCTGAGCTGCAGTGACGAGCCCAGCCAGCACCTTCCTCCTTCCCTGGCAGAAGCGATCCCACGGGGAGCTGCTGGGGCTCCTTGCCTCCCCAGCACCATGCTGCAGACCAACCTCAGACCACGTCCACTTGCCACGTAGGCTGGCGTACGCTAGACCCACACACACTGCTTGGAAAATGTTCACATCTGGCTTTCACGTGACTCGTGCCTCAGAAATTCATCATCTGGATAACTCACTCCTGCAGGGGAGAAATCCACAACCAGGGAGCCCTTTCCTGAGTTGGAATGGAGGAACAGGGCCAGAGGATCGTGTGCTTGACAGACTGCACAGTGACACGCTCACAGCTGCATTTTCACAGCCTCATCCAGTCCTTCATCCTTTCTAAAAGTACAAACGCAAAGAAAACTTAGTCCCAATTTTCCACTCTGTTTAGTTCTGCAAAAGCCCATTTTAATCCTATTCGCAGACCCAGAAGTATCCAGGACTGTTTAGTTTTTGTTCTGGCAGCCATAGCTCATATTAACTCTTTCCACATGGCAAGTGAGGATTGTTTCCCACATGATGGCTGTGGTACAGCCTCTGCACATAGACTTTTGTAGCAGTTCCAAGTTTTGCTGGGAAGTGCCTAGAATATCTGAATGCTAATCCACATTTACAGCTGTACAAACTGAGAGCATCACCCCTCTGAACAAAAAAACAGCCTGCAGCACCGCCAAGGAGGAGGGCAGAAAAGCCCCAGACACTGCACTTGGAAACTCACAGGTACGTACACATGCTGGGATTCACGTGTGGCTCAAAAAAAAAAAAAAAAAAGAAAGAAAAAAAAGAAAAGAAGAAGTAAACGTCAAATCCCAACTATGCAGCAGCCACACTGCCAAGCACAGAACATGCAGCAGGACTGGCATGCCCAGGAGATGGCCAATAATCAATGTGTACATTGTAACTCCTGCTGGACACCTCTGTAAGTAACGCTTCCAGCCATCTCTGGTTAGGTGAGCCACTCCCTCCGGAGTGGACTGGAGAGCATTTTTCCTGTCACACAGCCTGGATACAGGCCAACTAGAATGGGACAAGTGTAAAGCCACACACAAACCTGGAGGCACTTAGGGAGCACTACATTAGGAGTGAGTGCTCTCAACAGCCTGAGGACACACACCTTACATCCAGGTTTTCAAAATCTCATGAGAGATTCAAGTGCTCACCAGCCTAAGTTACTCAAAATGCCCAGGGAAGATTCTGTCTTCAGCCAGCCCCATCTGTGCCACACAGAGCTTCCTGCAGTGGCTGGGATCATCACCCCCTGCTCCAGCCCCCAAGAGCATTTCTCACCTGCCTTATCTAGCATGCCAAAATCAAAATACCAGTACTCTCTGTGCAGGAGAGGAAAAACCCACGCAGGCAGCGTTAATACCATCTGCCACCGACAGACAGAAGAGGGAGGCAGAACAGGAGCAGATGGAGAACAGAGAATTCCTTAAAACCAAGAGAAATGCCATTATATCCCCTAAGGTACCAAGTGCTTTTTCGGCGCTTGGCTGCAGACTCTCCGAGGCATTCGCAGGGTTCAAGCTGTTCTGCCGTGGCCGTGCTCGAGCCACACCTCATATTTCCAGCCCTCCCTGCACCCAGTCTCCCTGCCCTCTCTCCCGGACACAGGGCTCTCCGCAGCATCGATGCTGAACTGGGAACGGCAAAGAACACAAACACATTCCTTTCCCTAATCCTGCACCCTGTCCCCACACTTCAGCTTAAAAGCCAAGGAGCAAAACAAAAAACCAACATAACACATAAACATCTCTGTCTCTTATCCCATCTTCCTCCCACCCCAGCATATGGGCCACCCAGAAGATGACAGTGATCCTATACATCTGATGGGCCACATGTCTTGTTAGCAGAAAACTGAAGCAGTGCAGAATAAAGTCTCCTATCTGCTCTTCTCTTCAGTAGCCTCAGGCAGAAGTCCAAAGCACTTCAGTTTAAGCAGTGACTTTAAAAATATGGTGTACAAGGAGAAGTGTGAGATCAGCTTCCTCCTGCCAGAATACTACAGACTGGATTTGGAGCGTGGGATTACAGTGGACAGATTCACGTCTTGACTGAAGATGCAGAATTGGGTCACACACACACAGATGCTGCAAAGACATGAAATCTGCCTGACTTAGCAGCAGCTCTTCCTCAAATCCTGCTCTCTGCTAGTGCACCTGAGCACAGAGCTATAGTCCTGGTTTGGAAAAAAACCCACAGAATGAATGTTCCTCTAATTATATGAAGAACTTGTTTAAAAAAAAAAAAAAGACTTACAGTCTTGTTAAAAGAATCAGGAAAAAAAATTAGCTCTTTGGGGAATAACTGCATCAATCAAAAGCCAATAAACTGATCAGAAGTTTAGCAAATTCACTACTTGAGGAAGTATAATTCTCTGTCATGAGAAGAGGAAGCTCTGTCATCAATGACTGAAGTCAAGATGCTCACTGAGATCATGAACTACCAACTTCTTCCAGAACCAGGCCCAAGATGTATATCCCCAGTAATTAAATGCCAAGGTTTGTTTGGTCCTTAATTGCTATGCTTTTGCCTACTCTATCCTTCTTTTATTACAGAATCCTTTATCTTCCTGTTAAAAAAAAAAAAAGCAGCTATGTGAGAACCAGAATGTTCTGCCAGAATCTGCTGTTTTTGAATTCCATGCAGTAATTAGTACGTACAGCCAAGAAGGTTAATCGTAGGATGAGGGAACAGATCCTGATTTCTGATCAAGAGCAATCTTGTCAGTACATGCTTGTGAAGTTATAAAATAGTGGCTGGCAAACTACCTCATCCAGCCATCTTCATCAACAGGCCAAATGGCACCAAGGAGCCAGTCCACCACCACTGTTTCTGCCCTAATTGTAGGAAACAATGCATGGAACACAGTGCACACGTGTGATTCATCAGGATACAAACAAGAGCAGTCTGCAGGGATCATGTCATACCACAGATTTCTTACAAGGATTAGGACACCAAGACCAAGTTACATGATTTAAGATGTTCCTGGGACCTTGCCATGGGCTTGGACAGACTTAGATCCCTATTCACCACCTTAAAAAAAAAATTTAAAATTGACCTTCCAAGCTAAAGCTTTCCTTTCGGAGGGACTATAGGGACACAGACTTCAGAGACAAACACCATGAGAGCAGAATGACTCTAACATTTGAGTTTAAAACCACATCCTAGCTTTGTTGCTAGCACCTGGGCTCAGATTCACTGAGCAATAACCAATTGCCTGCTTGGGGAAGGTAGGCCCAAGACATCTGCTGCAGTCACCACCCTGACAGAAGATGCACTGCCTCATGCAGGCATTGACCATGCTAGTTAATTGGATTTTTAGCCTCTTTAATAACACACTTAGATATGACTCCTTTGAGAACCCAGTTAAAAGGCTTAGAGTTCTTCTGACTGAGAAGGTAAAATTGAGACAGATTTTAGTCAGCTGGGTAATTTAATGCATGTCCACAGTTGCTCTAATACTAAAAGGGCATCCACCACTCCAGATGACATCCCATCAATACTGCAGCAACCTTAAGGCAAAGGGGAGGCAACACAGTGCATCTCTTGGAACAGTCCTTCCTTCTCCCTCTACTGCAGCTGTTTCACACAAATATTGCAAAAATCCTGTCAGGGCTGGAGGCCATACGTTCCCTTCTCTCCCCGTACCCACATGTAGCTAAATGCCTGCCACAGGCCTTTCAAGCTGACAGAGACCTCCACACTCAGTTGCACCAACCAAGTTTTGATCCCAGGGTCAGCACCTCAGTCTCGCAACAGGTAAAGGCAGCTCCAGCCATAGAGCCCTGCTGGTCCAGCTGGGGGCTCACACATTTGTGACCCTGTTGAATGATTAAGCACAGAAGGGCTGTTTTATTTTCTATTGTTCTATTTATTTTCTCAATATCGTCTTAAAGGAGGCAGCTCAAACAAAGTCAAGAAAATAAAGCTCATTTATAAAAAGGGGGAAAAAAAAAAAAAAAAGCAAGACATGCCATGGAGCTCTAAGTGCAGGCTAGACACATGAGTGTGACAGGACCAGAAAGGTTAAGCTCTGAAGTGATGAGCACAGCTCAGCTGTAAGGACTGAAAAAGCCAAAAGTTGAGCCATTTCGCTTTGTAATTAGAAAGGAAGCAGAAAAAAATTCTTTCCCTGATAATGCAAAGAAACAGCAATTAAAGCAACTCCTTGAAGCTGACAGAGCACACATCCTTAAAGCATGAGAGTGAGGAAGAGGGTTTCTCTAGTAATGAATTGGGCCAAGGAAACAACTTCTGCCATCAGCTCCACCCCTAATTCCTAGGCAGCATCCCACAAAGGGATCAGCCACCAGGGCCCT
The DNA here is from genome assembly GCA_013400975.1 of Atrichornis clamosus. Classification (NCBI taxonomy): domain Eukaryota; kingdom Metazoa; phylum Chordata; class Aves; order Passeriformes; family Menuridae; genus Atrichornis; species Atrichornis clamosus. The sequence goes on from WBMZ01013911.1 coordinate 239,677, forward strand.
TGGTATTGTTACAACAATCTGCTTGTTTCTCACTTGAGGCCCCACTTCTGTCTTTGCTGCAACTCTCTCAACTCTACTTAGTAATTTCCCCATTGAGGGAAAAGACAGCATTACAGATGTTTCTATAAAAAGTTTGTGAAGTATCCTCCAACGGACTCTGAAGTTTTTATTTGCTTGCCAGTGGTTACATCCTTCCTAGTTTTAGATTACAGGAGGGAAAGAAAGCGGTCATTGTTGTCTCTGTGTAGCCATAATCTTGCTAGTCCAAAAATTGGACATGGAAACCCCGTTGAAAGATGGTTTACTCATTCACGGAAGCCTCATCAGCACCCTCACTGAGGAAACATGGGCTTGAACCAAATTATTAAGTTAATATTCTAAGTGCTCAATTACAGGGACTATTTAAATAGACTGCATCTGCTGGACTCAGCCAAAGCATGGCCAGATTAATGCAGACAGGATCTGAACAATGAGGGAAAGGAGACATTGCAGTACTGGGGGAGCCATAACTTTAAAAATATCAAAGTTTATTCCCCCTCACTTGGAGGAGCATCCTACAGCATAACAAGAAAGTGCCAGAGAAGCCACTGAACAGCAGCTTGAAGCCAGCTGTGCCCCCAGCAGCAAACTGAGCAGTCAGAGCAGTGGGGGTTTTGTTACGACTTCAGAAGGGAGCGGCCAGCAGTGCTCCTGCTACTGCACACAGAAAGAAGTGAGCACAAAGGCTTGGTTGCCTACAAGGCAGGTGGCAGAGACCTATGCCCTCGCTTGGAAAGCCAAGGTGAAGAAGCATCTCTTGCGCTCTTGTTGTGGCCACAGTCAGCAAGGAGAATCATCACAGGAGTTGAGGAGCATTGAGACTCAGTGTAGAAAAATTGTGAAGCCCACATCAGTTCCGTATTGCCACCAAATGCCAGGTCCCAGATGCTTGCTTCAGCTTCATGACTAGGATCTGACAGCTTTGGCATGAAGCCAGCCAAGAAAGATTCTCAGCAAGTGAAGTGGGCAAGATCATCGTACTTCAGGAGTCTGCAGCTTGTTCTAGTCAGGAAGGGGCTTGTGGGGTGGGGGACACGATGATATCTTTGGGGAGAAACATACTCCAATCGGTTTTATAAGCCACATTGGGATTAGGAGATATCTCAAGGGTTAATTAGTTCACCATGCACAGATGGTAGCTGGTGGGGTTTGCAGAGTGGATTAACCTAATTTGTGGTTTGTAATGTACCATGCAAATATCCATTCCTAGACTTGAAGCAACTTTACCCTTATTCTGATTTGAGGACAAAAAAACCACACAAGGATGCCAGCACAGAAGTAATGCCTATTTTGAGTGACAAATGAGTAGCTGTTCACTTGGCTAATGCGATTGACAAATTGGAGTCTGAAAAGTAATTCCTTCCCATTTTGCTACAGAGGGTTCTTGGGTGGACCAAGATGGGACCATTTGTTGCAAGCATACAGAATATGCCCATGGTAACCACTCCCCACAGTTGTACTGAGGGCTCCTCAGCACTGAAAGGTGGTCATAGAGCAGCAATTCAACTGCCTGGAAACAAGGAGGCAGCTTTCTGAAGCAGCTCTGCATGTCAAATAAAGCCCCACGAGTCCAAGGTACCAGCACATGTGGAAGTTTGGGTCACAGCAAACACCTGTGCCCCAGCAGAGCCTCAGCGAAGCTCCAGGTCTTTGAGCTGGCTGCAGGTTAAAGCATTTCTAATAGATCACATCCAAGCAGAGGGCTGTGTGTTTACACAGCACTTTGCACAAGAGGAAGCCTGGCTCAGGGCTGGCATGCAGAGATGCCCCAGATCGGCACAAGACTCCCTTTTGTTTAGCTAAAGACGTGCCATGCTATTGCATTTGGTTCAGAAGGTCTCAAATGTTTACAACCAGCATCAACTGCAGCGATAAATGTTTCCATAACTCCTGTTAAACTCTGAACTTATCCAGTTTCTCCCCGCTCTAAGGGGTGAGCACAGGACTAGCTAGACGCTCACTCTGGCAAGGCAGAGGTCAGGGTAGAGGTGATGTTGGCTGTCTGAGGCATTCTCCGAATGTTTCTGCAATCGGCCATGCTCGTGTCGTGCCTGCACATGCCTGAGACACAGCAGCTGTGGGATTCCTGCTGGACAGTGTGGGACAGCTGTGCTCACACCCAACAGCCTTCTCCCAGCACATCTTCAGTCAAGACAGAAGATGCGTTCACAAGGTCTCGTTTGTTGGGATGTGCTTGCTTTTACAAATGCCTATTTGTCTCTTGTTTGAAGATGGAGGAGTGTCTGCACCTACGGCAGAAACTATATTTCAAAGCTATCTGTTATCTTAAAAGATCCTCACAGCAATCCTGAAAATCTATTCTTATTTACCCCATCCCTTGTTCAAGTGTCATAAAGCTTGTCTTTGTTAGAGGCTGTAACTGGCAGCTCCCTTGGCATATTCCTTCACTCATTGCGTGCACGCTCCCACAATATCCAGCTCGGAACAGAAGGAAGCATTCCTCTGCCATTCTAAAATCAAGCAAGAAGATGGCCGAGAACAGAGTCCCTTTATGCAGCTCACTTTGTTCAGAGAGCTGCCTCACATTCCTCTTTGTACAGGGTAAGTGGAGAAAGAGCGTCCCTTGGCCCCACTGTTTCCAAGCCCTGGCTGCACAAGCAGCCCAGCACCAAGAACAGGGAAGAGGAAACAGTCTCAGAAGGAAATCTGGCAGCATGGGGAGGTGGCACAGCCAAAGCAGGGAGCCCAACCTGAGTGCCCCTTGCAGGGAGGGTTGACCATGTCACTTGGGATTCTCAGGGCAGGGGGCCAGAGTCCAGCAGGGCAGCATCCACAGCTGGCATCTCAGCTACACTGACTCAATCGCTTTTCTCATGATGTCACAGCAGATCAGCTCCAACTTGCCCCCAGAGCCACAGGAATGGAGAGGCAGCAGTTTCCTTCCACTCCCACAGCAGTTCCTCCCATCTCTTGCACATGAGCTGCAGTACTCTTTCTTGTCAACTGGGGCACTGAGCCCACAGCCCTCTGGGTCTCCTCATGGTGTTTTAGGTCAGTGCTAAATCAGATTGCCCCAGAGACTTCAGCAACGTTTTTCAAAGATTTTTACATGGCCCAAAAGCCCCCAGTGGTCAGGATGGAGCAGTGAGCCAGGAACTCCCACACTCAGCTCTGCCTTCTACCAAGTGACTTGGACCTTTTTATTTATGGTCAGCTCCTCCAGAGAAAGTGCTGCTGCCAATTTAATTCAAAGTATTACAAACAAATACTTTCCTTAATATTACATTTAGGAAATCCTAGAAGTGCAGCCCAGACAGAAACTTTGGAGGAAATTGAGAAGACAAAGCATGCCCTAGTTTATTGTGTGGGACCAGCACCTTGTACCACACTTGCTTCTCCATTATCATAATCCACTTCAGGGAAAGGTACCAGAAGTATTGGCCCACAAAGGCACATTTGAGGCACAGGCCATCAGGGTTAAGCAACAGCTTCACTTCAGTGCATCACTTAGCTTATTACAGGATGGCAGCTTAAAAGCCCTCATAATTAACTAACAAATCAATCTAGGCAGTGATATTCATTGGAGCCCAGTATGTTACATTCATCTTCCCTCCCAGAGACTAAGCCACTGCAGTCTTTATCATCTTAAAAAGCAAGAAGAAAAAAATCCTCCCTCCCTGCACACATGCCAGAGTTTTCCAGGATTCACTACTGGTTTGAAAGGCTTCTCTCTGGATGCCCTGAATGCAATTTGAAGCATCCAAGGTTCCAAACAAAGTCAATGAGAGTTGCAGGTGCTCAATGTTGCTTGGGGAAAAAAAAAAGAAAAATTAAAAAATAGAAAGCCCTGACACATCCAACTCAGAGCAGCCAAACCTAGAGGCCCATAATTACACGTCCCTATTGAAAACACATCTGTAAAAATCACTAAGAGCTACATGGGGAGGGGAAAAATTGGATTTATATAGTTTCAAATCAGGGTTTTATAGGACATTTCAATCCAGGATTTTAAAAACAAAACACTGAGCTAGAGCCTTTAAGGCAGCCCAAACCCAGACACAGGCACTGAGAACATTTTGCATCAGAAGCCTTACCAGAGCCTTTTGAGAAGGCAGAAGAAAATATTTAAACCAGCACAGAAAAGGATACCGTTCCCCTCCAGAAAAGAACCCCAACTCTGAGCCTGCATTTTGACCATTTACAATGAAAGAGAGAGAAATTTAATACAACTATCTTCTCAGATTGGAGATGGAGCTGTATAAATAGAATCAGAGAAGAGCAGTCATTTTAACTGCAATACTATATAAGGTGGGTTTTTTCTCTCCAGCGTAAAGGAAAGAAATTGATGCTTATCTCCAGCAGGATTCAGCAATAAAAAGTTAAACTGCTACACAATTTAATACCACACAATATAAATGGAAGGTTTAACAGGAGAAAACAGAGGCTAAGGTCCTCTCTAGAATCATGCAGTACATAAAAAAGCCTGGTATCTTACCTGATTTTCTCTTTGAAGATCCATAGTCCCTGAAAAAAAGACAACAACAAATAGACATGGTTAGAGCTGGGAACGGTGGTGAGAGAACGGGTGCCTCCCAAATTTCCACCCATATGCTCAAGGGCTCCTGCTGTGCCCTCCCTCCCTTAAAGCGGAGGTGAGGGCGGCCGGGCATGGGCGGGCGGGGGCCGGGGGCGTCCCGGGCAGCACCGGCCCACCGGCAGCACCAGCTGGGGCTGCTGCAGCAGCACCGGGGCTCGGGAGCATGTGATCAGCCAGGCAGAGCGAACCATCCGCCACCAGCAAGGCAGGGGAGAGGGGTGTCATTTTTTCCCCTTTAAATTGTGCTATTAAATGCACAGCTACTGAATTAACCCTTAACGTCCCCCTGGAGAGGAACGGGAATATGAACTGTTTGCTGCAGGGATGCGGCTGCTCCAGGCTGAGCTGGCGTGGCTGGCAGTCCTGAGGGTAATTAATTTGTGAATAACCTCCAGAGCTCTCCTAGTTATCTCTGACAAGCACTTGGAAAGCACAAAGAAAAAAACTAAAACAAAACAAACCCCAAACTTTGTCCTTTCTTCTTTCTTCCAGGATAGGAAATGCACCCTTACTTTTCCATAGTGATTTAAAGGGTGCCGGCACCTCTACTCATGCAGAACAGCTGAAACCCCAGACAGCTGCTATAGAAGGGGAAGAAATTACGGAAGGGAGCTGCAAGAACTGAATCGGGATAAGCAGAACCGAGGACAGAAATACTTGGCTATGGCTGTGCTTCCCCCCAGTGCTCTCCGGAGCCTCTCAGACCCAGCTCTGGCGTGGTCTGCACAGGCGGGAGCCCGGGCAATGCCAGCCTGGACAGAGGCAGCATCGCTGTGCAGGCACAGTGCCCGTGGCACCGTCACACCCCGCACATGGCAGTGTTACTGCTGCAAAAGCAGCCGGCGGACCTGCTGCAGAGGCAGGCTGTCTTTGCTGGAATCCCACCAGAGGGACAGGGAGTAGTCTCTGTATTTTGGGGAACCAGGCTGTCAGAAGTGGGGTTTTGTCTCTTGCAGCATGCTCCATCCTCCAGGGGAATCAGAGGGATTATCCCCAACTGTTTATTTCTGTTTCTCCCAGCAATTTGTGTGCATCCCCATGCCTTACGTGGCTAGGATTGGCTTCCAGTGAGTAATAATTACTTGGGAATTTTTTGCACCCTCTTTTAATTTCCCAGTGTCATTTCTACTTCAATTAAACAGTTGTTTTCTCAGCCATGTCTGCAGTTGTACTTGATGTGAAGATGCTACTGCTCATGAATAAGTTGCTTCTTCTACAGAAGTGATATCACATGCAAATATAATTCCTGCTATATGGTGCCTGAAACAGAGATCCCTCAGACGAAGCCAGTGATGGCACAGTCCCCAAAATGTGGTCCTCTACCCCAGCTCGGCTCCCACGCCACTCTGGAGCTTTGTGGAGCTGCCGACACAGCTCTCTCGGCATGTGGAACTCTGTGTTTGGCCCTGCCCTGCACTGCCTCTCTTCTCACGGCACTGAACGGCGAGAAGGTCAAACCCTGCTGAGATCCACACATGGAATTTGCTCTAACCTCGTATCTCCACTCTGCACATGCTTGATGGCCACCTCAATCCCTCCCACCTGTCCTGGTTTTTAACCATAAGAGAGGTCCTAGGTGAACAGAGCACGCACAAAAGGGTGAAGACAAGTGCATTAGACAGACATGTAAGAGCCTTCAGCCAACCCAACTCCTTTTTGCCACTTAAAACAAAAATCACCCAATTCACATGATTAGAAATGAGGTAATGATTGATTGACATAGTTATTTCAATCACCACCACCACTCAATTCCCAAGGCCTAATGAAAAAAAAGAAAAGCCAATCAACCTACTGGGCAAGTTTTCATTTTTTCATTTAGTCTTTCTGTAAGTTTTAAAGTCAACTTTAATTGGGTTCTGATTTTGGAGTTCCTGAATAAAACCCAGGTACCCTATGTCTCCCTGTCTTGTCACTTTTTGGTACACCCACATTTCACTCATTAAGTCAGGAGAAAGCAGTATCTAATAAAATGGAACTTGAAATAAAATCTTCATCTCCCTAGAGAAACTCTGAAATCCGAAACTTGTTCCTCCCAGGAAGGACAGAAAAAAAAAAAAAAATCACTGCTGACATGGAAAGCAAAGCAGGTATAGGAAATAATCTCTCTGGCTGTGTAAAGTGCTCTTTGTGTACATATTCTTCACCTCCTTTCTGCTAATTAAGAAGCCTGAGCTGCTGCTTTGCGATAGCTGCTGACTCCATGCTTACTTTTTTTTATGTCTTACTCTCCTGCATATGATTCATTGATGTATTCTCCCTCTTCTAAGTGATGATATATAGGGTGAATACCTCTCAGACTCACTGTTTTCAGTGAAGCATTAGTGTGAGTCTGAAGTATTGCTTTATGTCTCCAAAACAATAAAGGAAATTATTTAATAGTTTCTCTTAACTGTAACAATTTCAAAGTAGAAACCCTGATCTTCTCCTGCAATCCAGACTGCACTGGCACAGTGTTAGCCCTTAGATCAGACAAGAAACGTGGTCTTGCAGAAGAAAAGACCTTCCAAGGAAAGGTACAATCAATGCTGTATCTGCAGCTACATAGGGAAGCTCACTTTCTTTTCAGCTCTTGCTTTTTTTACCTTTTCATCTTTGTACGCACATATATCCATTCTTTTTCCATTTCTAAATGAGAACAGACACCACCATCCTAACTTCACTGCCAGCCATAGCTACAAGAGTAACAATGAAACCAGAGGGTGGAACTAAAAGTAGCTCTGGCAGGTCCCCTCTTCATTAGCCGGGATCACTCCATGCTGAACAAATGCCTTTCACAAAAACAGCATCGTTCTAGCTTTTTCTGAGTTAGAATATAGCAATTTTGTTTAAAGTCTTCCTGTGGAGCACCACCTTTAGCTGACACTGAGCCTCATTACTGGCATGGAAAATACTTCCTGCTGCTAGTGATATTAAAATATCACTGGTGCCAAGCACGTCACACAAGCTGGATACACTCTTCTTCAGTGACAAAGGAGAGGGAAGCTAAATCTCCTTTCTCATCAGCATTACCCCATGATAGCATTACTAATTTGAAATCCAGCAATGAATGTGAAAGGAACACCATGAACATTGCTATAGATCTGACTGCCCTGCTATCACATTAAGCTATCCACAGTCAGTTTGGAAATTTCTGAAATAAAAATATCTTACGTCATTGAATGTATATGTCCCTTGAAATCTAATTTAAATACGAAGGTTATATTAATAATATTATGGAAAAATTTTATGGCACATCCTTTCTTTAGGGACTGACTTTGCTGCAGTATTCAGTGAGAGCTAATAAACATCAATGAGTGCGTACATGTGTTTCCATCTATCTAAATACACACAGATACACACAAACAAGCTGTGGCACAATTGGAAAGTTGTTTAAAAAATGAGGAGTATCCTGACATTTGTTCAATAAAGCCTAAGAAATGTTCCAAGTGGAGAAGACTGGAGGTGAGTAGGTGCGTTGGCGACAGGCTGTCCCTATCTATTTTCTAATTCAGTTTGATTTATATCTGTCCCAGAGGGTTTCTTCTGCATCATCTGTGGAGATCTGGCAAGTCTGCAGAAGCCTCCTGCAGGAAGCAGGGGACTGTGCAGAGCAGCACTGCATCGACGGAGGGGCTGCAAGGCTGCGACCGGGCTCCTGCACAGCTCCCCTCGGAGGTGATGTGTTGGTCAGGGGAGCTCATCCCTGCAGCACCCGTGGTGCAAAGGCTCTTCTAAATGCTTCTGCCCTTGCTGTGGGACAGCAGACCCAGGAAGGCCACTCTCTGGGATTCCTCCTTTTCCAGATACGTCACACTTTAGCACAGAGCCTCCGCCTGTCAGCAAAGCAAAGCTCAGCTTCAACTCATTTAGCAAAGATTTCAGACAACCATGAGTTTCAACTATGAGAGAAAACAGGGCCTGCAAAGCTTGAGGAGCTGTCAGACCCACGGAGCAGCACGGCCGGGGGAGCTGCACAGCAGACATTGCACCAGACAAGACAGAAGCTAAAGGGAGAGTAAATCATCTTTCTGTCTATTTCTCAGTGTTTGCTGTTCAAAGGAGATGAGACAGTGACAAACCCTGAGTAATGGAGGTCAATCTGTATCCTCTAGAGTATTTTGATACATAAATTGAAATTGTTCCATGTTTGTTGGCTTTTGTTAATTCATGTTTAAATACCTTGTAGTAATTTCTGTTCCCAGGCTCCTTAATTCCTAAAAGTCTCTAGTGGTGTGGGCAGACTGTGGTGGAGATATATGACATTTCAAACAAACAACTCAGATTATCATTTAATCACCAATGATTTGCCAGGCAGATGAAAAGCACAGAAATATTTTTACAAGGAAGTCCACTCTCTCCTTCCCAACACCTACAGTTTGCAGTCAGTAATGAAGACGGCTTTTTCACAAACTATTTTTCTTAGCAGTGCTATCAGGTTCTGTGACACTATTTTTAAAGTAAACCAATACAAAAATACTTTGCTACTACTCTTTACATGTAGAGACACTTGAGCCTTGAGAATATGCATCTTGAAACTGTCCTAACTGATTTTCCTCAACACCAGACTGACATTTTCTAATTGAGACAAAGCACAAAACCAAGTGTGACCAAAAACTGGCACCAGGTACCTGCCTGTCACCAAGGTCTTTGGCTGGAGAGCACCAGAACACTTTAATACTATCCAACCACACAGGAGCTATATGGAGAGTGCAGGGTTGAAATTCATTCATGGTACTCAAAGTGCAAAAGTTGAACCATGTGCATGAAGGCATCTCCATTCCCACTGAGCTCTGAGACCCATATGACATGTAATTAAGCAAAATTAACTCTATATGTTATGCATCAGGAATAGAAACTCAAACACATGGATGCACACAGCTATACATTTTCCCTCTCCAGCATTCCATCCTCTGAAAACACGAAACCACAGCTGATCTCTTCCCTGAGCCAAAGAAACAGATGAAGGCTTTTTTCCTTCTTCTTCTTCTATTTTTTTTTAGAAAGCATTCTGCTCATTTCCTGATATAAATCGTTGCATTGTAGAACCGTCTCCAACATGAATCTGTCCTTTCTGAGCAGAGGTCGAGCTTTCCAGCCCTGTTAGAATGGGCCCCATTGTGGTGGTGCTGAGACTCCAGAATTCCTTGCCCTGAGCAAAATGGACTTGTGGGGCAAGAAGAGAATCTGCCGACCTGACAACAAGCCCAGGCGTTTCTCACTAGCTGGACGTGGCCTCTGCTGCTGCTAAGAAGGGTAAACCACTGTTGTGCAATCAGCTCCTTAAGAGAACGGGAAAAAACAAAAGAGAGAATTCTGCCTTCCTGCCACCTTCCTGTTGTCTTCACAGTGTGTCTGTAGAGCAAACAGCCCAGCTTTATACACTGTGTACTTCTGATTAGGCTGCAGTGACTTTCTCTGCATCACACAATAAAGGTGGCCCAGTTTGGCTCAGCAGGACCCAGCTGGAAGTCCTGGTTTAGTGCTGACAGCTCACTTGAACACAACAAAATAACAGTCAACCAAAGTTGTCACTCTGACGCTCCAAGCACAACACTGGAAAACTGATTAAGTGCAGAAGAGATCTCCCCTATACCAGTAACCTTAGCTTGCACAGAAAAGCCAAGGCTGGAAGGAGAGGGACACTGTCTCCTCTCCAGCAATGCCCCCTATACCTGAATCCATGGATTTGTATGATGAAGCAGAGATGCAGGACAAGGAAAGGCAGCATCCTCTGTTCTGCACTCATGGGATCCTGCAGATTAGCCCCGCACAGCACAGCTTGAGCTCTGCCACCAAGTCCAAGGTGCAGGGGATGCAGACAGCTCCAAGACAAGTGACATCCTCATGGGCATCTCAGCCTCACACAGACACACTGTGATTGAGAGCAACCGCCACCGTTGCTTTCTTCTGTGTAGAATGGGTGTTAGAAGGACAAGAGGTGGGTTCAAGGCACTCAGTCCCTTCCCCAGATGAGTAGGAAATGCCACAGATTTCTGCCCCAAGATTCCTCAGCAGTGAAGTTGATTGCTTGGCTCCAGAGAGAAACTTTAGTATTTGGCTCAGGCTGAAGAAATGCAGAATTAGCCTCTTGCTTTTTTCGCAATTATATTTTTATGATGAAATTATCCTCCTGGAGGAAGACAGAGCTTTGGAAATGCAGATTCAGCATTTCATCAGGCTGTGCGATGCGGGGCAGGGCGCTCTGACAGCAAAGCCCAGCCTCTCCGGCACCAGGGAGGGATGGCTTGACACAGGCTGGAAGCTGCACAACACTGGAGCAATGAGCTAACACCATGTGATTCTCTACTGCAAGGCCCCAGCAGCCTTGAAAAAGACAACAAAAATGTTTACAGCAAGTTTTTCCTGGAAAAAAGTATAAAAACAAGATCTTGCCTAAGAGTCCCATCCTCATCTGTTTCTGGTTTACCCTGTTTATTCTTACAGATGGCAAATTTCTCCACAGGACAGAAAAACGTATTTACCTTAGCAAGAACTCTGGGTGAAGGTGTTCTTCACCTCCTCTAAACTGACCCTGCTTGTCTCTTGTGGGGAGGCCAAATTTATCTCTGTCTTACAATGACCAAGCATGTGTCACTTTATTATAGCCTTTATAGCATAAATGCTGAGTGATAAAAACAAGTTAATAAAAATTAATCATTCTCATGTGCAGGTTTTCCAGTTGTGCTCTTCACTTGGGGATTTTATTACAAACATCTACATGCAGATACAACATGTTTAAAAGATGCATCTAATCACAGTTACAAATTAAGTACTGAATATCAGAATCGTAAATTCAAATGTACCTTATAAACTGGTCGGACTAATGAACCTGCACATAAATCATACAGATCTGATTATGATCTTAAGAAGGCAGCACAGGCTTTGAATCTTCACTTCATTTTCTTGAGCCCTGCCTGATTTGAGGGTGGGTGCTTCAAATTCTTGTTTCCTGAGGAGATGTGGGTCCAACCTCTGATTAGTAACCACGGGTCCATTTGGGTTTCTAAGTGGCGAGAGTAAGAAAAGGCAGGGACACCTTGTGCTGTTTCAGATTAACTTTGCCCAGAGCTATGTGTGGTACCTGGCCGCTGTCTCCCCCATCTCACGAGGGCATTGTCCCTAAGGATAACCCCCCCAGAAGGAGACATCGCCCACGGCCCACCACATTGTTTCTACTCATGGGAGGCACGATAACATCACCTCCAGCAGAGCGTGCATGGAGACCTAGAGTGTCACTCCCAAAACTCTCATCATAGAGAGTCCTCGCAAACGAAGACAGAGAAAGAAGAAGAGAAAACTCTCAAGTTACAGACTTCCAAGCCTCAACCCTAGCTCCAGACACAGCTTGTCCAAAAAGGCTTTTGCCACTGAATTACTGCACCAAGAATAGCTGGAGCACAGCAGTTTAAATCAAAGTAAGAGAAGACCTTCTGCATGTAACGCAGCTGAATCATGGTACTCACTGGTGTTAGACATTGTAATCACCAAAACTAGGCATGGGTTCAAAAAGCAATGAGATAAAGTCATGAAGCAAGGATAAATGGTGGCTATTGTACTCCATGCTCTGGATGTTTTGACCCAAAAAGTCCCATAGCGGCTGAATGTCAGAAACAGAGAGGATACACAAGGGAAGTTCACTCTGTATTTGCTTTGTTTCTTGAATTGGCTGTAAGCCACTATTGGAGACAGGAGGCCAGATGGGGCCCCTGGTCTCACCTAATTGTGGCTTTATAATATATTCTCTTGTAAAAGATCAGACTGGATTAGGATAAATTACATCCAAATCACACTGCATTACTCAGCACATTAAATTGTCCTTAATCACATATTTTGATGGTCTAGAATCCTGCTTAAATTTACCTCCTGTGTGTATTTCTGTGCCTATTCTGTTGAAATCTCTGCTGAAATTCAACTATACATAACCAGGCTCTAATGCAAAGCCAATAAGGTTCTTTGATCAAGCTTTAATAGGACTCATCGTGGAGACATACTCTGCTGTGGCAAATGGTTTCCTCATCCTGTCTCTTTCAGAAATGTTTTGTGAGCCTTTAAAAGCAATTTAGTCCTGATTTATGTTAGCTAAGTGATTTCTGTTGCACATGTGAGTTACAAGAAAGGGGCTCTCATCTCTATTTGCTGCACTGTTCAGGAAATCAGTTATAAATGCTGTAGTGCCTTCAGTGTCTGTGACTTCAATGCAGCGGAAACCAGCAATCTGAGTGAATGCTTCATCATTCCCAATTCTCCCGTAAGCACATCCAGTAGTTAAAGAGGCAACCTATAGGATATTTGTTTTGGTAAAGGGTACCGAGATTCCCGTCTCAGCTGTTTACCCAAGCTGTTTCCAGCAGATATCCAAGGAAACAAGCATGCAGTTTTTTAATAGAGAGCATATGAAACATGTTGATGACTATCTAATAAAATTAAGTGTGCATTCAACAGGAGTGAGTCACCTCATCACACGTTTAGAGGTGAGGAATGTAGAAAGAGTGACTGAGCAAGCTCATGCAGTAAACCAGGAATGCAAGAGCAACCCAAAAGTTTTGATGGCCTGACCTGACCTGCCAGTGGCATCCAGCGAGCCCCGGGCATAGGTTAGAGCAGGTCTCTTCACACCAGGGGACAGATGCCAGCAGGAGCCATTGCGAAGTGCCTGTGGCCAGTGGTGTAAGTGATACAGCTGCTGTTGCATTGCTTCTGGTGCTGCTGAGCAAAGAAACACCCCCATTTCTTCTTCCTCCTTATCTTGGGCAGAGCGACCTGAGGAAGGAGCAGTGATCCAAACGACAGTGGTCCAGGCTTGCCTTCCTCCTGCCTTTGGGGGAAAGCCCTTGGGACACGCAATTCCCCTTGACCCATATACCCTCATCTGCCACATCCCACTTGTGGGCACAACTGCCCATGGTGAATCTGCAGGGCCTGGTGATACCGAGCCCTTGCATGACCACAGGACCAGGACCCTTCCACCAGGAAGGCAAAGCAGAAGAACCTCCTGTCTGCCTTTCTCCTTCTGACTGCCCAACACACGAAGATACCTACTCACAGCCTCCTCTGAACACTCTTCTTTGCCCCATACCAGCCTCAAAGCCACCCCACAGTGGGTGCTGGGTTTTGGCATCGCTCCTTGGGATTCCCCACAGCCCACCCCAGTGCGTGGTGCAAGAGCTGGCAGCAGCCCACATGCTGGAGGCTCACACAGGGAAATCCCAGGCTGTCACCGGCATTTTTGACATTTTAAAGTCTATAACCTGGCAAAGTAAGGAATTATTTACAGGCATTCCCAGATATGGCACCAGCCCTGATAGATCTCCGAGCTCCCAGTACAAAGGAGAGTGTGCCAGATGCCTGGTATTGGACAATTTTGCTTTTTTTTTCTGGTGGTGTTCTTCTGGTGTCTAGTACTTCTGTGTACTCAACTGGCTTTTTAGTAACATGACGCTTGGACACCTCTGCTGTGCTGCTCCTGCTACATGTCCAAGGGCAGTAGGACCTGAAAGATTAAGACTGCAGTGTGCACAGACAGCAGATGGCTGTTGCATCTGTACTTACTTTGCACTGCTAAATACCCTATTGCCCTACCTAGTTTTACATCCCCTTTTAGTGGGAGATCTCTCCCCTGACTTTTTAAAATCATCTGTTGCACATATGGCCCTAAGAATGGTAAATATTTTTTCCAAGAGAGGCAAAAACTTATGATGCGTGTGAGAAGACAAGATCAAGCCCACAGTATGAACTCCGACTTCTTCATCTGGTGACTGTAGTCTTTCCTTTCCTCTTCACATTTCCTTCAGTTAGAACAGCGAGATTAAAGCAGGGCTGCTTCCCAAATCTGCCTCAGCAGCATGTCCTCACTTAACTGTCTTGCAACATCAAATGTCTTTCCAGCATACTAAACAGTAATGTAGTTCCCTATAAGACACCAATTTTATATTACTTGGAATTGTTTTCTGCGTGTTTCTACAAAGTAGTGCATGGAAATACCTTTCAAGTCATCGGGTTCTTAAATTTACTAGTCAAGAGACATAAATCATGCATGTAAGATCTACTGCAAGTTCATGAACTCTAGGAAATTTTTCTAATCATTGTCCTTTGAACTGAGCTTTTTCAGACACTGTAAAACTCCAAAACATAGCTAGTAAATGCATCTAGTAAATTTTGCTGGATTGGCAACTACTAAAAGCAGACTTGTCTTCCTTGATTACCTACCAGCATCAGGCAGTCTTAAAACATCCTCTATTATTCTAACAGTAACACATAAAAGAAAAAAGAAGCCTTGAACTTGTCTTGCCCAATACAACTGTTGGGATTCAATAAATGATTCCAAATTATCACTGACAGGCACCAATTAAGGCAGAAAAATAAAGACACCTTCCCAAAGGTAAAACCTTTCATACACTAGGGTTACTTCTCAAGGTTAATGACCGAACCCTTTAGAGATATCCAATTCTGACAGTAGGTACCACTCCTTTGTGCTCTCCAAAAGTTTAAAGAGCTAAATTACACAGCACTTGCAAAGAAGCATCACAAAGTTTCCAGGGTATTCCACTCTTGGAAGTACCAGATCCACTGTAAAAGGATTTATTGAGCACTCCAGGACTGAATGGAGATGCTCTTTTTTGTAGTAGGGTATGAAATAATAAATTTTTAAAAGCCATATTCTTCAAGATGGTGTAAGAAATTGTTTCAATCTCAATGCTCAGTTCATTTTGGGAAGGAAACAAAGAAAAACAGCATCACTATTTCAGCCTGGACCAGTATAAGATTCCTTAGACTAGAGATAGACAGATACACTCTAAGTTTTATAATCCCATACTCAAAATTATCAAAACTTCTAGTGATTTTTGCTTGAGTGGTATTTGATCACACACACTTACAGATTATAATACTGAACTTAAAACTGACTTTGCAGAGGCAGTTGTTTTTGCTATTATATGTACAGATCCATCCTAATACTTTCTTTTGAGCCTTACTCAATTAAAAGGGCAAATTAAAAAAATCATGTCACCCTCAAATATATCCTCATATACTTGCCTCAAAACACTTCAAATCATATCAACTGACTTTCTAAGGTGACCAGCATTAAATAACTCTGGAATATAGAAGAAAATGCCTTTTTATATGCCTTTGCAACATATGCAGATTGCACACACCATGAAACAGTGTCATGCCTGAACAGACCAAAAATTTTGCTGTCCAGTTCAGATACAAATTTGGATGTTTTTCAGACCTGCTCATGCAGAAAAGAGTCAACTTCTTCTTGTTCTTTTTCTGTAACTCCTGTCCAATTCTCTATCCAGACATTAACTTTTAATTCACCTCGTATATCTCCAAAGAGCATGTGTGGTATTTCCAATATCTTTTTCCATGTTCTATGTTCATAAAAGTGAAGAGGCATAATGAATGAATGTAATTATTTCCATCCATTCAGATGGTTTTAGGAGCAGACCTTGTAATTCAACTAAAAGAGAAATGATTTGTTCCTTCAAAATGACCAATGATTTGGGGGGTATTTCTGATGTGAAACATGAAGGATCTCTATTTTGCAGAGCTAAATGGCCATTGGCAGCTTATTACTGCTGTAACTGTTCATGTTATCTGATAGATTGATATCACACGTGGGTGAAGGGAAAATGCCACCGATTCAGGAATTGCACCCCCTCCTTTTAGGTTGTTGATCTCACTTGCACAGAAGTTCACAAGCTTGGAATATCAATGAGGTTCTGCAAATGTCATGCCCTGCAATCAGCTTTAGTGCACTATTTTCTCCCTTTGTTACCTGAAATGCCAGAAGCTGGACCGTAAGAGACCACGCTCTCAGCAGGAACACTGCCATTCCTACCAGGGCACACCATGCTGTGTCCGGCAGTGAGCTCCTCCTGTGGAGCAGCAGCTACCACAGGACAACAAGAGATCCCTGAGGTCCTGAGGAGGTTTGTGTATCCTGAATTCCACACTGTGGTGACCAGCTGCATTGTTCTTAGCTGCCAGTACCAAGTCTGAATTCAATGTTATTCTCAATAATCTCTCATTGCAGTAAAATACTGTGAGATTCAGAAGTAGGATCTGGGCACACCAGCCACGAGATGCAGCTGTGGGGATTATGATTCCGAGCATGAAACGGAGTGTCCTCCTGCCAGTAATCTACTTATTAACAGTTTCTTCTCCAGTCACCCTCTGAGACTGAAGCTAATTCCTGGAACCTTCTGCTTTGCCTCCACTCCCCCTCCAGCACCAGCTACCCACCCATCCCCACCTCTCTGCCTCTGGCCTTGACCTGTTGTCCCCTGGGCAGCTGATTGCCTCCCCCTCCCCTTACAACACACAGCTCACTCTAATGCAAAATGGCTCTGATCACTACACAAACACCCTGGGCCCTGCACAAAACCCAGCTCTGACCTACCCAGCTAGCATGTGCAGCACCAAAAATTCAGCTCTCTGCCTTACCCAGTTAGAATCAAAAGCCTTCAAGCTCTGCTGTGCATCCCATCCATTAGCAGTGCCTGGGGAGATCTGCAGAGACCTACCTCGTGATTAGATAAAAGCTTTTCCTTCTAAGTCACTGTCCAGAAGGAAACCAAGGTCTGGAAGAGTGAACTCCATGCAGATTAGAGGCCGGGCACACCCCCTATGCCAGTTATTTAGTGTTTTCATTTCACGCTGAAGATGCAAGGTTTTGTAGCAGGGAGTAAGTTGCTGAATTTATTTACTGTGGTAAGACTACTAAGACCCTTTCCTCAGTAAAGACACAGAAAAGGGAAAAGTACTCTGGTTTTGCCCAAGAAGAAGTGTTTTTTAAACGATGTTGTGAAAATCTTAGAGCCCTACATGTATTCAAGCAAATCTGGGATGGTGATGAGAAAAGAGATTTTTTGCCGCCTCTCTGCCTTCACTCCCCTGGAGCCTGCACGTTATGTCATGCCTAGCAGGCCCTAGAACTGCTCTAATCAGCAGAAAAACAGTCCAAAATGCAAACATTACACCCTGCCCCTCATCCCTCGTTCACCTGCCTTGAGGTCTCCAAAGGGCAGGCAAGGAAACTGTGAGAGGAGCTGGCCTCCAGAGCACAGGGCAGGACAGGCAGAGAGGAGACACACCATGCACGTGCCCTGAGGCTGTGGGCTGCCACCAGCTCCAAAGAAAGTCCAGCTCCCAAAGAGGACTGGGAAAACAACTGCAACGATGACAAGAGAGCTCCAAATGCGCCCCCAGGTGCAGTTTAATTCAATGCTGAAAGTCAGGAACATCTCAGAAGGAAAACTGCAGTTAAGGCTGGGGACAGACCCTACTTGAAAGAACGCAGAGCATCCAGTTGCTAATGCAGCCATGGCCGTGTTATCTTCACAGCTGTGCACCCAGGAACTCGGGTGGACCTCTCTCCTCAGAAGCAGGGACAAGACCACAGCATTTCCCAAGAAGAAACAACTCGCAGTCCGAAGTCACAAAGGAAGAGTGGAGGCTGGGGTTTAATTTCTCCATCCCTCAAAGACTCAGACTCAGTTGTGCCAACCTTCATCCTATGCTATAAAGTGAGTTTAAAAATACACTGCTCCTCTTAAAAGTGTGTCACAGCTCTTAGAAGCAAGAAAATCAGGTTGTGGGTGGGAGTAACTGCACAGTATATCTGCACAGTGTGTATATATATGTGTGTGTGTGTGTGTATGTGTGTGTACTTTTGAGCAACAGTCTCTTAAATCCCACTTTGCAGAAAGCAGACTTTTTAGCACTTCAGGAATTAAATACACTGTTATTATCAGAAGCTGGAAGCAGAACTGTTTTAGGAGGTAGGGGTCTTTTTCTATTCTTTTTTTTCAGGAATCATGCTCCTTTTTTACAGATCAACTGTTTTAAAAAATAATTATTTTATGCTCAGTCACAGCTCTTCCCTGGTAATGTCACGCCCAATTTGGAAGATATGAGCACTGAATGATTTGGCACAGGGATATACTCAAAGGAAAAGAAACTGCTTACAATTTATATATGCTTTGATAGCAGTGATTTAAAAATGCTAGTGTTTCATTCCAGCAAATGTTACAATAACAAGCACAAGACTCATGACCTGATGCCTTGTCAGAGATGTTCACAGGTCAGATAAAACCACCCCATTATACCTGCAGGATCCAGCATTTCAAAGACAGACCTGTTTGAGTTTCTCCTGGGCTTTCATCCTCACAAGCCATACATCAGCTCTATCCTGCCAAAAGCTGGCCTCACACTGAGGGTTTTTCTGCCGACACACTTTCAGACCTCTGAAATACATCCAGGCTGTCCCACCTCCCAGCCACAGGCACCTGAACCACCTCAGCTGTTTCCTCCATATGAGGGAGCAGCGAGACGAGACAAGAAAATGTTCAGCCCACATCAGGCTTTGCCAAACAGCTGGCAAAGAATAACCTTAGAAAAACTGATACTTAAGCAACTGTGGAGGAGATTTGTCAATTTAAGAAGGGCAGGATGAGATCACCCATTGCCTTCTGTTGTCTTTTGGCTGAAAGCAGCCAATGGACAGCTGGATGGCCCCCGGTCCTGCACTTAAACACGGTCGCAGAAAAATTTGCATTTCATCATCATGTTGCATTTTTCTCTTCTTCTCGCAGGCCTTCCCCTTACTTGCTCCAGGGTTTCCAAGCCTGTATCACATCCCTGCACACCTGCTGAGGTCTGTTCACATTTAACGTTGAGCAGAGCATGTGAGCAGTAATATATACTTCTCTCAAATTCCTTCATTTAATAAAAGTTGCAAATTTTTCAGAGTTCCTCATTACTTAAAATTACTACCTACATATTCTGGGGAAATAAGCCAGGTTGTCCATAGGTAGGATACTCTGAAGATGCAACTGCAGGAGCTCAGAGATATGTGTGGCAGCAAACCAACTCATTGCAGTGCAGACTTGGGCTGGCGATGCTGCTCACGGATCAGGACATGCAGACCGGATTTCAGCAGCACCTGCACTTTTCAATTACTTCCTTTGCTAAGGAAAAGGGTTCATTTCTAGGAGGATCCTGTGGCACACAGACTCCCTCACACTGCCAGCCTGTGCTTCCCTTAAAGAGGCTGCACGAGGACCATGCAGGCAGCCCTGTGTGATGTGAAGGGAATTGCTGCTGTTACTTAAAATAACCTGACACAGAAATAAGGCTCTGCTGGGACTCTTCCACCTGTCTGTGGATGGGCATGATTGAAATTCGTCCTCCTCCTCGGGTGCTGCAGAGCAGCAGCAGCACTTGTTCTAGCCCTTGGGGTGAACTGCAACCACATCTTGGGCTTAGGCAAATTGAATGTCACCCTTTACATCTGAAACTTCTCCCTCCAAAAGACAGAAAGACAAAAGTACTCGGTGCATTCCCACGTAAATATTACACTGTGATACGTTGGGTACCGGCACACATGGTCCTTCCAAGGCTCACATACTTGCAAGTAGGACTTCTGATATTCATAGACTCACTTAGGTTGGAAAAGACCCCTTAAGATCATCAAGACCAGCTGTTAAGCCAGCACTGCCAAGACACCAGTAAACCATGTCCATAAGTGCCACATCTACACATCTTTTAAATAGCTCCAGGGACAGCAACACAACCACTTCCCTGGGCAGCCTGTTCCAATGCTCCCTCACCCTTTTGGTGAAGAAATTTCTCCTAATATCCAATCTAAACCTTCCCTGGTCCTTTCCTCTTGTTCTGTCACTTGTTATTTGGAAGAAGAGACCAACCCCCACCTGGCTAGAGCCTCCTTCCAGGCAGTTGTAGAGACTGATAAGGTCCCCGCTGAGCCTCCATTTCTCCAGGCTAAACATCCCCACCTCCCTCAGCTACTCCTCACCAGACTTGTGCTCCAGACCCCTCAACAGCTCCACTGTCCTTCTCTGGACTGGTTTCAGCACCTCAATGTCCTTCTTGTGTTGAGAGGCCCAAAACTGGACAACTCACTTGAGGTGCAGCTTCACCAGAGCCCAGCACAGGGGGATGATCACTGCCTTGGCCCTGCTGGCCACACTATTGCTGATACAAGCTTTATAAAGCATTTTACAGATCAGCTTGGACCCACTGCGCTGTCAAGTCTGCCAAGAGATAAATGCCCAAAGACACAGCGATGCTTATCTTCCCTTCCTTCTGCAAGATGCTGAAGAGCAGCTGATGCTTTGACAAAAGCAGGCTGCTTAAGCATGATCTTACACCCAAACTTCACCGAAGTCAGCTTTCCCCTCCTCCATCTTACACAGAACATTTGCATTAAGATTTATCGCTTCATTTCCTTTTGGTCCATCTGTTCCTCCTGGCTCATTTCTTGTTGTCTGGTCAATACCTGAGCACAACTTGAATCATTTGTAAAATGAAGGACAGGAAGTCAGGCCCTAGGAGCAAGGCACACATGGGGGGGGCATGCAGAAAACAGAGAATTGAGGCACAAGGCGGGCTCTGAGCTCTCCAAGGAGAGGGGGCCGAGCACAGCTCATGACATGCTGCTGCCTGACAAAGTTGGAGCTTGATTGCTATTTCTGCCCAAGCACTACAGCTGTGTCTGCCACCACATATTTCAGCTGTTTGGCAACTGGTGACAAAGATATATCCCCCCTCCTGGCACTGGATTAAATGCTCCCTGCTGTGATACACAGGCTTTTAAACTATGCGTGGCCAACTCCTGCTATGACCCGCTTGCCTTGAACGATAGGTGGTAAATGTGCTTTATCCCTGTTCCTGGCCATACCCCTGAGTCCCTGTCACGTGTCAGGGGCACTGACCTTTGCTCTCTGCCCACTGAGTCCCAATGGGACTCATCTGCTGCCCGTTTGTGCTCAATTTCAGGCTCTTTCTTTGCCACACTCCTCCACACCTCCTTGTCTCGGGTTCATGTGTTGTTAATCACTTTGGATCAGCAGACCCATAGCAGGGTGAGGGTCGGTGTTGACTTCAGTGAGCCCTCTCAGCCTGCCTATCCTTGCTTTTCACACCAGATATCACTTTTCTGGTATGTTATGGCTCACAACAAAGTCCTGGCAGCACCCAGCCGTCACGGGACAGGGACTCAGACACATCATCGTCTCCTGCATCCTTTTCCCTCTCCAACTGGAGTCAGCCACAATGTGGACAGGCCCAAGCCAGCCCCATGGGGACACCAAGCTTGGGCTGAAGCCTAGACGCCAAGGCTCTGCTTTATCTCTGCCTCAGAACAGAGCGCAGCAAAAAACAACTCTTGGGACACTGCAGTGACCCATTAAAATTAATGGGGTTAAATCATCCTGGTGTAAGTCACCAACTTCAAAAGATTTACACAAGGGATGAATCTGGAGCCATTATTTTTCTTCTTTGTGCCTTTCAGAAAGATGATCTATTTTCCAGACTGCTATGCTCAGCCAGTCTTTCTAACTAAATTAACTACCCTCTCATCAGTCTCTTATTCCATGCTCTTGTCTACTCTCCAAGCAATTCCAACAACTGCTCACCTGCTCTATTTTTCCCCATGCAAAACGGCCCTCGTATACTTACAACTGGCCTAATTAATTTCCCCTTTAAGGGACAAATTAAAAAAAAAAGACAGAAAAACCAACCCCCAAAACAAAGCTGCATTAGGGTAAACCAGGAGGGTTATGTACCCACAAGGCACATTTCTTCTCTACCCTCGGCTGGGATAGCAGGTGAAGGAGCAGGTACCAGTGTAACACTTCTACCTCCCTTAAAACTACAATGCACAAAACCTGCCTGATGTATGTCACATAGACTTTTCTGTAATTGGAAGCCCTTATTTTAGCTAAGGAAGTGCAGGAGACCAATAAGACAAGCAGAGAAGCCTCACATATAAAAGACACAAGCTCCCAGCCACTCTGTCATCTGGAAGCCAGTCTTGCTCCTGAGGAGGCTCATTCAATAACAGCGCCAGTGCAGATGGCCTTCAACTCTTTCAGCAAAGAGCTCAGTAACCTTAAAAAGCATAAATCAAAACTGTTAAAATTGGCAGATGATTTGATAGGAAGAAACTGCCTTTTGGGGACTGCTTTTTGTCTGCCAAATTCACCCAGAACCACATATGGATTTCTAGCCTATCCAGGTTTCAGTGGTGATTACAGCAGTGACTGCGGTATGAACCATGCTAGACATATTATTTTGGGAGAGCTGATGCATTAGAAGTAGACAATGAAAAGCTCGGAGTGTATTTGGTCCGTGACTTAACCCACCTCCATAGTTCCCAGGTATTCAGCTCTGCGGGTTTTGGCACAAGAAAAGTAGACTTGAACTTCAGCTCCTGAACTGGTTTCAAACTTTGCTGAAAGTCCGGAGGTGTTTGCATCTGGGATATTGACTAGTAGCTCCCAAAAGAGGCTGCTAATTTCTCAGGGTGAGGCAGCAGAGGATGGAAGGAACTAGTGTTATTTCACTTTGCTCCAAATGCACTGCAGCCATCTGTGCAGCCGCTAAACCACAGGGCCCTGAAGAAACTACAAAACAGTCCGACTGTAAAGTCAGTCACTGAGAAGCAGTCACTGCCGGGCTGACACAGCCTGCTGGTACTCCTCAAACCCCTGGAAGAAATGCTGCCTGACAGCTGCTTTCTATCCCCCGTGCTTTGGCCCCACCGTGTCCCCGCGAGCGTCTTTTACAGCCCTGCTTAGACAAGCACCAGCGATGCATCACGACGAGTAACGGACTAAAAACAAAAATACAGGGCGATCAGGAGCTCCACAAAGCTGCTTGTAAATCAACTACAAGTGGCATGTTTCCATAATAAACAATCCGTTATCGCGCTGCTCAGTTCCCAGCGAGCAGCGTGCGCAGGGAAGGGGAGCAGGGCAGCTGTGCCGGGCGCGGGTGCGGAGGAGCCGCGCTCCATCTGCCGGCCGCGCCCTGCATCCGCAGGGATGCTCCTCGCTGCCGCGGAGGCCAGGCACCATTAATTCCTACTTGCACTGTGGCAACATCTGTGCAGGCACCACCCGTGAAGCGAGACCAGCTCCGCCAGGATTTACACCGATAAAGAATAAAAGCGACAGCGCCTGTGTGAGAGATGCTGGGCTGTGGCTGGCACAGGGCTGTGCAGCAACACTCCAGCTGGGACTGAGAAGTCACTGCTGTCACCTCCATCACTGTGCACAAAGTATGCAACAAGGCACGTTGAGTTCAGCGGGTGGGAAGCACTCTGGGAACCAAAAGGTTTGTTTGTTTTTCTGTTACAGGCAACACCTTCATTTCCCTTGCCCTGACAACCTCTTTTGCCAATAGCCCTGGACAAGCAGGGCTCCGTAACAGCAAAAGCCATCTGCCTTCCTAAAGGTCTTCTGGTGAAATGTATTTATCTCAATATGCTTGATCATGACATAGCAAAAACTGTCAATAACTGAAAATATGAAAGTATATAGATATATGAAGCTGACAAGGATCAGAGACAGAGCATGCATATATGTATGCCTGTGTATTTCATGTTTGTAAAGTACGTATTTCCAAAGGACAGGTTTGACGACATTACCCTGTCACCAGCAGGACTTTGGGAAGTCTGAATCAGAGAGCACAGAATCGCTGTGTCACCCATCAGCTACAAGTAACCTTTATCAGGAGTCGGCTTGAGAGCTAAAACACAGACTAAGCTGTGAACAGGGAGACCAAGCAGCTCCCTTAAAGCAGATCGGCAGCAGAGGGAGAGTCTGAATTCAGGACTTCTCAGCCCTTTCCTCCCACTCATCCCACAGGTCCTGTCACAGCCCAGTTCTACGAGGCTCCCACTATGCAGAGACTCTGCCCATTCAACAGCAACAGCAGGCGCAAGGCACCTCAAACCTCCATCCAACAGCCTGCTTCCTGCTAATTACATCTTGATGGCTAATGGACTTTAAAGCCTAATTCCTGACTTTTTTTTCTTAAGTCACTTTTGATATAATGGGGACAAAACAGCTCAAATCACAGTTTTTGAGGTATCACACAATTTAATTTCTTGCTTCTCTGCTAATCCCTGAGCAGTCATAACCCTTTTGATGTCCCATCTGTGTTTTAAAAAGATGTGGCAATCCTGACAGTTTAGAAATGTGCATACAATTATGAATGCTAATACAATTAACAGTGAAAGACTCATACTTGGATCACAAACCCAGCTCTCTTTCAACTCAAGCTCTCCTTGGAGGCTTCCCAGTAAATGGGTCAGATAGCAGTACAAAACTCCAGATAAAGAAAAGTAATACTTAAGTGACAGAAAAGACCAATAAAATTGTTCAAAAAGCCCTGACTAGGCACTCTGAGACAGATTAAAGACAGAAGCAGCTCCCTAGCTATTAGATGTCAGGGTCAAATTTCATGTAGGGTAACTTGTGGTGGAGTTACCCTGGGGATGGGAAGGATTTGGATCAACAATGAACTACAAGTGAGTCTTACCCGTGTGCTGAGTGCAGCTTCAGGATAAGTGCCTGCACCCCCTGCACGGACAGCACACGCACACACAGAGCAAGGGATGAAAAATGCATGATCAAGTTTAATGCAAAGCTCCCACCGAGGATCTAAGCTGCCACCCCCAGCAACACTCACTGGCCGCAGCCAGCTTCACATGCTGCCTTCTTGAATTTTCTAACATGGGAGAAGACATCAATGGCCTTGAAAGGGGCAAAGCGCACCTCCAAGAAACACCACCTTAGGCAGACAGGCACTATTGAGAAGGAAGGGGGTTTGTCAGCACTCTGCAAATACCATTGGCACAAAAGCAGTCAATTTCCCAGAAAAAAAAGAAATCCCCACTTGTCCAAATTCAGGAACAATTAGCCCAGGCACATCCCATTTGAAGCTGGCACTGCCACAGCCAGGAATGCTTGGCGCTTGTGAGGACACACCAGTTAGTACAAATTTAATGGATTCAAGTCAGTGGACTGAGACTGGGGTTTCTTCTCAGAAGCTCTGAGGAAATTTCTCTTCCCAGGCCTGGGGGACCACAGGTGAGCAGCTGGCTCAAATCAGAGCCTGGTCAGCCCATAGCTCCACAGGCTGGGTCAGCATCTCCATTGCTGGGGACTGTTCCCAGCTTTTCCTCCCTTCCTAGGACACTGACTCACCTGAGAGAGTAAGGAAGCACTTTGCCCAGGTGCCCCCAGCACCTCTCCTGCAAGGAGACATCCTGTGGACAAGGCAGCTGCTGCCCACAGGGGCTCAGCTGGGAACTGCTCCTGGTGCTGCGGAATGGTGGGAAGGCAGCAAGAAGAGCAGAGACCCCAACTCTTGTTCAGGTTTTTCAGTTCGTAATTGAAAATGTACTTTCCTCTTAAGACCATTTTACCAACAGTTCATAACTCTGTGGCTTGCAAATTGCCCAGCTCTGGGTCAGATTGTTGCTTGCAATTGTAAAGCATCAGAAGTCACTCGATTAAATCAGGTTAGTGAGGTCCCAGGCCCCTCTTCCTCCCCCCCAGGAGCAGTCATTCTTTCCTTTACTTGATTGCTTAAATCTTTATTCTGCACAGCTCCTGCCTTTGCACCGAGTCTTCCATTTCGCTCTCAAATGAAGAGTAATTTTCCTTCAGAGCAGTATTTGGAGGGCTTTGATTGGAAAGTTGCCCTTCTTCCATCATTTTTCACAGGCTTTGTGTTCCAACCGCTTCCTGCTTCACGTTAAAAGGAGTGACATGGATAACTGTCTTACTGCAAGGCAGGAGCAGAGCCTGGCAGGGAATATTTCAGCCTGGCTAAGAGGTGATCAGCTGCTGGCTGTTAGATTCCCATAAGGACTGTATGCGGTCTGCAGGTACCACTGTGCTGGAGAGGGACGCAGGGATGGATGGATGGATGGATGGACGGACGGACGGATGGATGGATGGATGGTGACAAAACAGATGGGTGAATGAACAGAACGGGAAACACACAGGGCAAGCAGAAGCAGACCCTGCCACCTAGGGAAGAACTGTGCCTGGAAAGCTGTGGAGGGAAAGACCTTCTCTGAGCTTTGCCAAGGAGCATCAGTGTGAGGAGGCAGCAGTCCAAGGGAGCCTCAGCAGATGTGGGGTGGGGTTTAATCCTTTCTGGGTCAAGCCAGCAAGCCAAAACCTGGATCAATGTCCAGTGTGTCAGGCTGCACATACAATGCTCTGGCAATACTATCTGGATGACAGCAACCACCCAGATTAGGTGCTGACAACTCCCCTAACAGGATCACGCACGAAATCTGGCCACGAGAAGAGCTGTCACTGACTTTCACAGCCAGAAAAACAAGCAAGCCAGTGACACCTTCCACACTGAAGCCCTGCCGAGAGCCACGGCACAGCCAAAGCTGGGGATGAGAAAGGTTTCCCTTTCCAAGTTGGCTTTTTAGCTTAGTGGAACAGGAGCAAGGAGAGCCTGGTGATCTGCACAGCTTCCCAGGCCTGCGGAGATGATTCAGTCTAGTACTAAATATTAAGGAGACAATTAGATAATCTTCAATCTCTTCCATATGCTAACAAATGTCTGATCCAGGTGTGGTTCTGGAGTCATTACTATTAATGTCCAAGACTGCAAGTCTGCTTCTTTCCCATTCCCTCATCAAGTCTTAGCCGTAATGTTATTAAATACCAAAAAATTACTATCATATGACCAATGGAAAAAGATAGGGCTGTAACACCTAATTAGAAACCAGGTGGAAAAGCTATTTCATATCCATTCCCAGCAATATGTCACAGCTTTCCCACTGTTGTCTAGCGGAATTCCTGCTCTCTGAGATGTGAGAGCCAAGAGAAAGTCAGGCGAGCATGGCAAGGGGGTGAGGCAGGGCACATCCCCAGGGAGAGCAGAACACACACCAACATCCATGTGTCCAACATCCATGCAAATCAAAGGCATTTTTTTCCAGCTCAGCTTGTGTTTTTTCCTGCACAATAAATGCATGTAAAGCATCATTTCCCCACGATGTGGCAGTAGCTGCCTGCAGAGCTCATAACTCAGGACTTCCCATGTCGGACCCATGTCATCAAGTGGAGCTATTTATACTGGATGCTTCAAGCTGTGCAACAAATATGGTTGGGGAGTTCTGCAAAAAACACCAAGTGCAACCCTTAAAAAATCTAAGTCACCGTCAGACATAGGGACAGTGAACTACAGCTGTAGTAGAAGGACTGTACACATCTACTCATGTAGACCCACGCACACAAGAGCAAGAGCAAATTATTATTCACACCATCAAGCAGCTTTTGACATGTAATGGACTTTTGGCTAAGTTTTGTGTGAAAATCTGCCAGAAATCCTTGCCCTCTGGGGCAATGCTGAACACAGAGCATTTTGTGGACAGGGGATGGATGTGCCTGTTAATGTCCCTGGCTGCCCTCCAGCTGAGGAAGTCCCTCTCCTGGCTTTCTGGGAAGGGAAGGACACTGGGCAGGTGAAACCCTGCCCGCCCTGCTGGGAGCTGTTTGCTGTACCAGTGATTGCAGGTGAGGGAAGTCAGACTGAAGTGGCCTCTCCCAGGGGAAGCTCTTTGTAAAACAGACACAAGCAATAGGTGGGAGACACCGGACACAAACCAAATTTCACAGCAGTCTCAACGTAGTCTGCAAGAATGAAGGATAGGACACACCGCAAGAGCTTGGGCAAGGCTGGGAAAGGAAGCTGTTTCCTCCCTGTTGGTGAGCCCTCCTGCTGACACAGAGTCCAGCTCATCCCCTGGCACCTGGTCTCCATGAACACAGCCTTCATTGAGTTGCTCTTCACGGTGCTCCCCTCAGGAGTCCCCCCTGCAGCAGCATCCATAAGATGAGTCCTCTCCCTACATTGCTCCTGGGGAACACCCACACCCCAGCCTGATAAGCTGTGCCCATGTGTGGCCCTGCACTGGATCTGCTGCGAGACCAAGTGAGTCATGTCACCACTGACAAGAATAAATGTTGGAATGAGAGGAAGATCAGAAAAGACAACAAAAGACACAAAGTGTTCATCAAGGGTGAGGACATAACAGCAGCAGTCTAGTCGCATTAGGTATCACAGCATTTGCCTTCAAGCAGTGTTCAATAAATGTTACAGACCTTGGATTCAAGAGCCATCTTCAGCCAGCAAGGTTCAGAGGAAAGGACCCACAGACAATTCACTGCTCCTTAGGTTTGGGGAGCAGAGACATGCAGGCAGCATCACCACTCCCTTGCCCAGGTGCCACAGGTGTTGCCACTCACACTGGGGTTGCTCCTTCATGCTCTTCCTGCAGCACCCTGCTTTGTTTTTAGAGCTAAGGAGACTTTTGGGACTCCATCCCTAGACCAGCAGCACGGGACTGTGCAATGAAAGGACTGCTCTGCCTTCAGTGGGAACTTCCAGCCCAGCACAATTCTTTTTCCAGCATCCATGTAACCTCTCCCTCGGCAGAGGGGATGAAGGAACATGTGCTTACTCTCCCATCTGCTTCCACCTCACACTGGAGACATGAATGAGGTCTGAAGTGGCCTGAGACAAAATCTGAATAGGTCAGCCCTTCATGTTGGCCTCTAGTTTTTGGAGTAGAGCAGGGTCCTGCCCAAAAAGCTGCCATGAGCTGGAACCTGTCCAGCGTGCAGCAGACAGCCCAGGAAGGAGGCAGAGCTGCTCTCCACGGCACACACAGCCCGATGGTTCCCTGGCAGACAAGGATCAGCTTTCCCCACACAGTACCTGCAGCAGTGGGAGCCGCTCAAAGGCAACCCTGCTCCCAGGCAGCCTGGTGCTAACCCGCCTCTCCCTCTCATGTGGCTTGGATGGCATTTCCCTCAGCGCAGCCAAGCCAGGAGCCCTCATCTTTCTGGGATGCTCGAGTATCTGCAGGCAGGGCTGGCAGGGCTGTGTGCTGGGGTCACTGAGGCTCCTGTGCTGGGGGTGAGCTGCAGGGCAGGGGGCTCAGGAAAATGGGATGGGCTCCTCTCCAGCTGCCCCCAACAGGGCTGTTCTCCTGCGATAAGAACCGTCCCTCAGCTCAGCTCTGCTGCAGGAAGTTTGCTCCTGTCACCCCATTTCCCACCTCCCTCCCCTCTCCCTGCAGGTTGGGGAGGTCGCAGCCCTGGGACGTGCAGAGGAAGAAGGGACACAGGAGCAGGCTGCCTCTGCCACCCTCTTCCTAGCTGGCCCCACTGGCTGCAGCAGGATGCCCCAGCAGTGTGCTTACACGGAGGAAAGCCCAAGAGCAGCTCCAGGGCTTTGGTTTGCCTTCTGAACACAAGCCTGCAGCAGACTATATGTGCACAAACAAACCATTCCCATTATAAATCCTGTATTTATTCCCTTTCCTACCCTTCTGCCAGAGAGTTTGTCCCTGGCATTGTGCGGGGCAGCACAAACAGCTGATTCAACATCCAGCAATAGAAGGGATGAGGTGGGAGCCCTGGAGCTGCCCGTGCTTGACACAAAACTCTGCTGGCAAAAACAGCTTCTCTCTGCTTTGCAAGCTCCTCTCCAAGAGCATCTCCCCACAAAGTGAGATCCCTGTATCTCCTGACGCTCCCTCCTGTCCTCTCCATGCTGAAGAGCAGCAAATTAACATTTCCATTCCTTCTCCCGTGGGCAATCAGTGGAGAAACCCCAGTGAGGAGAAGGAAGAAGAGGGCAGAAACAAATGGCTGGGGATGAACCTCTTCAAATGACACTAAAAGAATACACGGCTTTAAGCAGCCCAAGAGCAACTCGAAATGACTTAAGGGAAGGTACTGCCTGCTGACATTCAGTCCCCATGCCTGTCTTCACACAGGATTGATGGGAACCCGAGTGGCTGAAACAGCAGCACATCCCTCCCAGCTTCAGGTTTTAGCATCACACACTGAGAAGGTTTGACAGAGGGGCAGAGAAAGGGAAGGCAGGGCGTTATTCCAGCAGGAAGTCGTCTCTGTGCCACTTCTCCACCACCTACTCTGCTCTCAGACACACTCCTGACTTGTGTGCTGCCTAGCCGGCAGTGCTGATCAGCACGGACTGATACTGCAGGAGAGAGGAAGCTGCCAGCAACCATAAC
Source organism: Atrichornis clamosus (assembly GCA_013400975.1). Taxonomy (NCBI): domain Eukaryota; kingdom Metazoa; phylum Chordata; class Aves; order Passeriformes; family Menuridae; genus Atrichornis; species Atrichornis clamosus. Next base: position 270,144 of record WBMZ01013911.1, read on the forward strand.
AATGATGGCACTTTCTACATATCTGAAACTTTCCCTGCCAGAACCTTCAAGTCCTGAGGGAGCCAAATATCCAGGTGGGCTCCTAGTAAAGCCCACTATTTCCAGGAAAGCTGGAAGAATTTAGCCTATTCTCTTAATTTTATAGATAGGCAAGTCCCAGCTGTTTAAAATACTGAATTATTTCAAGGTGTCCCCAGTTCTGTGTGCTGTCACACAACCCAGGCTCTATTCAGGAAACCCTGGGTAACATTTCCCCTTAGCAATACACTTCAAAACATCTTTATATAGTAGTTGATCAGGTAGCTGCAATACTCCAAAACTCTGGAATTTGCTCTCCAAACTAGTCCAGACTTTCTAAACTTGGCAAGAATCAATCCAAAAAATGAGTTTCCCTAGAATGTGACTTCAAATATCAGCCCCAGAGGCAAAATCTGGTGCTACAATCCCATGTCCTGAGCCCACCTCAGATTTACCTGATGTTCACCTCAGTCCCTCTGCTTACAGTCACCATCATTTTTTTCCTTAAAAAACACAGGGCCAACCACAGGTTTTGGGGAGAAGCAGCATAGAGAGGTGGAAGTAGCATTGTAGCTTTTCATGGGAACAGCCTGCTGAGAAGTCACTGGGTTGAATAAGGGGAGGGAGAATGTTTCTCAGCTGTCAAGTCAGCACTTTGCAATGTCTCTGTTTCGGTGAGCTCCACACAAGCAGGTTCAAACCCTACCTGCAGGTCAAAGCAGCACCACCCACCAAGGGCAGAAGCAAGGATGCACAGCATGGGGCAAAGCTGAGTAATAAACTGCCCCACCTCATACTTCCAAAAACTCCCTAAGGACTGATGTATCCACAGGGTAACTGAGGTGCAATCAGCAGTGTTACCACACAAGGCATCTGCCTCCTAATGTTACACAAGCCCCAAGGGGTTTCTCACTGTGCCAAACACTACCTGGCCACCCTTGCACCAAGAACCAAGAGCTTGTTGCAGGATCTTCCACAAGTGCTGGACTTTGCTGGCTGCAGGGAGGTGGTTCCCAGCCTCTCCCTCATTGCAGCTTAAGGGAAGCCCTTGCAGCAGGGCACAGGGAGAACTTCAGGTGCATGCTGGGTTTGGGAAGCTATTTGCATACCAGAATTATTACTTTCCACTATTTTCTATTATTATTTCCCCAATTTAACCAGCCAGGGCTAAGTGAAGCTGTTGGTATCATGCAAGCAGTAGCTCATCACAAACAAAGTGTTAGTGGTACCCATTGTTTAAATTTATCCTTTCCATGTTGCTCTTTGACCCAAGATAAGTTAAAAGCCTCAAGGTCAAAGAGAGTAGAGTGCAGCAGAAGAAATTTCTTCTGTAAATGAAGAGGAGAGAACATAGGAAAAACCTCTATCCAGAGAAAAATGGTTCCAAAGGTTCTGTGAGGCTCAGAAGATGCCACCTTTCCTTGCCCTGCTTCTTTTAGGTGTCAAGACACTGTGATATCACTCGGTGTTTCCATGCCCCTGAGGATCAGGGTCTAAAACATGAACACTTCCACACACAAGTGGGTTACAGTTATGTGCTGTCACTCCTTCTCCCAGCATATGGTATCCAGCATCAGGTACCTGGTATAAGCAATTATCTAAATGTAATTGCAGTAGTTACCTGAGGTTTTGCTCCTATCTCAGCACACCCACATTTTAATCCCCAGCCTGAAGCAACAGGGAAGGAAGAGAAAAATATCCATTTTTGCAGCCAGGAGCACTCTGGTTCCAGCTTCAAGCACACATTTTCTCCAGTTCTTTCTTTTAAAGCAATTTTTCCATTGGTGCAACATTTGAGCTAACACAGAGAGGATATCTGAGTTTTAGTCTTGATAAAAACCAAAGCAGTAAAAGGCAATACAAATAGGTTCTGCAGTGTCAAATTCAGCTCTCCAGAGGCAAAGCACTGACTCAGATTCCTGATGCTTCTGGTCTACCCCCCACTCATCCTCATCTCATCTCCATCTGCCTCCTCCATCCCTTTCCCCACTCCTCTATGAAGTCTCCACTCTTTCAGAGTGTGCCCCAGCAAAGAGCAATTACTGATGGTACATCAGCCCTAATGGCCAACCCCAACAGGGGCCTGTGTGTCTGCTGCAGAAACACAAACCTGTCTCTGCCCCAAACTTGCAATTAGAATAGCCAGACGAGGCAGCGGTGAGGGAGCAGAAGGCCCAAGCTGAAGAAGGACAGTGTTGGCAGCAAGCTCGACTGTGAGCCTGTATCTTCCTGGGGTCAGTGGGGTTAGAGATGGAAGTGAAGCAATGGTCCTAGAAGGATTGCCTCCTGCAGAAGGCGAACTGGCCCAGTGAAGGGAAGCTCACAGCTGAACTGCAGGCTGTTCTTGGAAGGTTTCAAGGTCTTGGCTTGGCCCCTTTACAGCTGTTAGGGCTGGCTCCAACCTGGCTGTTTCTTCTCTACAGTTTCTTTCCTCAATCCAGTTGTGACAGAAGAGTAAGGATATGAAGCAGCAGGACCACGGCACTCTCCCCAGCGGCATGAACGCTCCCTGCATGCTGTCAGGACTATGGCACGAGAGGGACAGGTGGCCTGGGCCAGGTACCACTTTCACACCACTGTCCCTCAAACACAAGTCCTGCCCCTGTTCCCACCAGCTGGAGTCTGGCTGGCTCATGTTTGATCTCCAGGAGCACAGAGGAGCAGCAGGCTCAGAGGTGCAGGGAATAGATCCTCATTGCCATCTGTCTGAGGAAGCAACGCAGCCTTGACTCTTAGAGAGAGTCTGCACGTGTTTCCTCCTTACAGCAACACGGGTGACTTTTGCCTTGCTATGCATCCACTGATTCCTTGAAGTCTTGTCCTGAGTCCCACTGGCATCAGAGCAGACCTTGCCACAGCAGCAGCAGCAGCACCGAGGAAATGCAGCAAATACATGCAACGTCCAGGCTTTTTTGTTAGTGTTTCAGAAAGGGGCGGTTTGCTGCAAAAATCCTGGACTGAATCCAAGAAATTGCAACTCTCGGGTTATTATTTCCACCTCTGCAACCTCAGATCAAGCAGCATTTAGAAACCAAAAGAAGAGGGCTGAAGCTCCCTGCAACCTGCAAAGCTCAACCAAGAAACTCATCTCCAAATGCTGGCAATGGCTGCCCCAGCTCTAATGATTCCCTTGGAGGCTCTTGTGCATCTCAGCTAAGCACAGTAATACTGCCTTACATTTATTCAGACCATATGTAATACACACAAGAGCCCATAAAAGCTTAAACAGCACAATAAACATTTGGAAAAGCACAGTGACCAGATTTATGGGTTTGGATACCTGCCAGCCTGACCCACCAGAATCAGATCCTTAAGTTTTTGTGTAAGTCCAAGACATACACACAACACAAACACAAATGTGCTGTTATCCTTGGAAAAAAAGATAAACAGCTCCCAAAGCCCATCCCCAGCACTGGAACATGAGGGCCTTTCACTGTGCCTGATTGGACTTCGTTTAAATCAAAGCCATAAAGAAGGTCTTGCCGGGGAGAAATAAATGTAGCACAACAAAACTTCACCCCAGAGCACACAGTAAAACTGACAAGGAGGGAAAGACAAAAAGATTTAGACACTTAATTTCCATTGAAGGAGAGATGAGCCCTGCTGTAGAAAGAGAGTTGTGCTTTGCCAAATTCCAAGATACTTTTGAACAAAGTTTCCTCCACAGGGATGATGTGATATCTCCTCTGCACCACCTACCAGTTTGGAGGAAGGGAGTGACGGCTCAACAGAAGAGAAGACGTGTGAAATGATTACAGATCCTAGGGGGTGCAAAACATTTTGTCTCAAGGAACTGCAAAAACCTTGAGCTTTGAGTACAAATGTCTTTGGGATAGTGGGAGAGCAAGGCACTAGTGGGATTTAGAAGTTTGTCTATTTCCCAAGGTTGAGAAAAGTTGAAAAAGTTCCAGTTTCCTGGCTCCTTGGGCATTTTGTGACACTGGCTTTTTTACCTCTTCTGCATTTAATAACATTTATGGCTAAACACAGTATTTTTAATACCTACAGCCCCTTCCACTTCACAAAGATACTTCACAAGCAGGATTTAGCACGGCTGTGAGCATCCAGTGCTCAAGACAGAAACCAGGAGTCCTGACTGCACGTTTTGTGCCCTCATCCAGGGCAGAACCCCAACCCCAGACTTAAAGCAAAAGGAAAGAGATAAAAGAACAACACAAGATACTGCTCTTGAGGAACCTGCCTCATTTGTTATGATAAAGCAGAGCATTACGGATTAGCTGGCAATACATGGAAGGAGTTGCCCACCTCCCACGCATGATTTCCCACAAAATGTTTGTACAAGTTTAAGATGAGCTGCTATATAAAGTTATACAAAAGAAGGACTAAAACTTGATGACAGATTTACTTACATAAGGCTCAGGACGTGACGATGCCCTTGCTGTCAAAGGACCAGCTCAGAAGCACTGCTCTGCTTTGCTCATTAAACTGCAGAAAAAGGCTGTTTGTGTTTATCTGCTGCTCTGGGAGGTGGGTTGTGCACTGAGAACAAAAGCCACATGCAAGGGCGCATTCTCTCACCCACTGGCACAGGCACGCTCAGGGACAGCTTTGCTTAGGACAAGGTCTATCTTCAGCACCAGTGCCCACAGAGGAGGAGAGAGCAGGGGGGCTCTGGTAAGAATGCTGCAGGGTGTCAGCTGCTGGGAAGACCACACATTTGGTGACCACAAAATCAGTCAGAGGGCACAGAGTAGTAAAGGGTCCTGTGGGCGGAAAAGATGTGTTGAAGCAAGGGCCACATGGTGTGGGTAAATGGAGTTCCTGCCCAGGGAATGTCCTAGTGGCTCCCAAGAGGGAGGTCAGGCAGATGAAGGTCTGTGTGAGGTGATCATGTTAGCTCACAGGTCAACTCCCACAGGAGGTAGGGATGGGAAACACAGGACAGGCAGGGAGAGAATAAAGCCAGAGGGAAGGGCAATGCTCTACTGACACATCCTTCTTCCACTCCCGGGAAGGAAAGCTCTGCTGAAGCTCAGAAGTCCACAGCTGCCTGAGGGCTTGAACAGCCCCAGTCAAACCTCCTTGCACAAACAGGGGCTGAGGGTACCTCCAGCACAAGCTGCCACCAGCAAGGGCTGCAGGGAGGGATACAGAGGACAGAGGAGCAGGCAGCTGAAGCAGAGAGCAGAGGGCATCAAGGGACATCCAGGGCTGGCTGTGGAGAAGGACTTGCAGATAGAATAACCTGGCCAAGTGTCACAGGGAGCCGAGTCTGCAGCCCCACATGGACTGATGATTTGAAACAAAGTGTAGGCTCCTGAGCAATTTATCTTCTACAGCAGGTTGTTGGTTGAGGAAGAAGATGGAGACCCAGGAAACCAACAGCCCACATCCCTTCCTCCACGCCCAAACGATCCTTTCCAGAACTGCCATGGGGCAGCTGTGCACAAAAGCAGGTGCTTCATCCACACCACGACTACAGCGCACCCTGCTCTCTGTCACGTCCTGGCCTGTGAAGAAGTGCGGACTGGTCTTTGTGTCGCTTCTGCACAGGTTATCTGCTGTTCATCTCAGGGGAGTGACTTTAGATCAGGTAATTCACCGCACTTTGGGGAAGAAGGCAACAGGGCAAGGTCTATCTTGAGCTAAAGATCCCCTTTCACGTGCTGATGAGCCAGAGATGAGGGTGTTTTTTTAGAGGACTGTGGGGCCAGTGATTGAAGCAGAGCATTTAAGGGCATCCTGAAGACTACTCCCCATGTAACCTAGGGCAAACTAGTTCAATGTTTCTCTTTAGCACGCTTTCCTCAAATATAGAATTTTCCAAAAATTGACCTGGATGCTGACCCACTCCTGCAGATCCTGGAAGTTGTGTATCAGCAAGTCAAACTGTTGGCGTGCTGGGGGTGTTTGCAAAGGCAAGTAACAGAAAGTATGCTGAGAGTCACAACATGAAGCTAAGCTCCAGACCTTCTGGCTCCTTGTTCTATCCTTACTGACGTTTCAAAACCACTTTTTCACTTTTGCTTCCCTGGTTCTAAAATAAAACCTGTATTTCACAGTCAAGCTGAGAAAGAGGGTCCATGTTTGGACTGTACCTGGAGATGTATGGTGAGCTAAGTCTACAGAAGGGCAATGCAGTAATACTGCCATTGCTACTACTGCATGACTTACATGATGCTTTCTTTTCAGTATTATTATTAGGAACAATCCCTGGGAAGATTCTGGTTTCATTAAAAAAAGAAATAAGATAATTATAGACAGCTAGGGACAAAAATAATCCATTCCCATGTGGTTTGTGCTATTTAAAGGGACATCATACCTATTTTTGAAAAGACCAGCTTCGGAAGACAAACAACTGAAATCTGTCAGCCTAAAGAAATTTGGCAAAATAGACTTAATACCATTTCCCAAAAGCTTTAGCTGTGCCCAAGATGACCCACAGTACAGCAGCAAGTGGGTGGAAGCATGCCCTGTGTGACAGAGCCCAGCCATCTCTGTTGGCAGAACATGAGCAGGGAGTAGTTTTTCTAACCAATTTTTAGAGGAGGATCTTGGCTTCAAGCCAGGAGGTTGAAGGATGAACGCAGCAGCACAGGACTTGGTGCGTAGGGAGAGTATTTAGTGCCACGATCCCACATTTCTGTTCACTGTCCCAGCCACAGTCAGGTGGGGAAAACCGCAAAGCTGTCTATTCAGCCTGAATTCCAGTTCCATGTCATGGGCTGAGTTCTCTTCTGCTGAAGTACCTGGAGGTTGGACAGAAGCCACTGAGCTAACAACATCTGTGCCTCACAAAGAATCACAGCTGGAGGCACCAAGGACCAGGCAGACAGTGGGAATTTGCCCCAGACAGCATGAGATCAAGCAAGAAAGTCTTACTCCTCCTGCATTCCCTCTGCATCCTCCATGGCCATCTGCTGGGGAAAGCTGTCTGCTGGAATCCAGGGGTTCAAGGATGGGTGGAGGTGAGCGTGGAGCTGGAGCAGGATGTGAGCAGACTGAGCAGGGGGACACAGCTGGGAGTACTGGGATTTCACAACACAGAAACCAGGCCAGGATCACTGCTGGTTCTGCAATGTCCTGACCCTTGTGCAACTGTTGTGATGCATTAGCCCTGTCCTGGACTACAACCTGGAGGTAGAGACATCCACAGTGTGGAAAATCCCAAGACACAGACTCTAGAGTTAGTTTGTGTGCATTTCTCTCTTCGTGTTTTGCTCTGGGACCAGCTAAAACTGCAGCAAAAATGTTGGGTAACGAGCAGGACACATTCAATTTGTGCTGGTGCTGCCCATACAGTTCCTGTCACTAACAGTCAGTGGGAAATCAGCAAGAGATGTCTCAGACACAGCAGTCAGAGGGCGATGCTCAACACACCATCCACTGCTGTCTCATTTATTCTGAACACTTAAAACAAAATGTTGGGGCAACTACAGAGAACAAGGCTGAACACAGAGAAGTAAACTTGCTTTTCTTTGTCTATAATATTAACAGGCATATTATGTATTATTATATTTCCTTGGCTTACTGATGCAGCAACTCTAGCTACAAGACAGGATGGGATTTCCTTGAGGTCATTCCCCCGAACTGTGTGAGCTGTTATTTTCCTGGCTCACCCACAAACAGAATGGTTTGCTCTTCTGAAATACTAACGTCCAACTGTTGAAAGGTTTTGCCAATCAAAACATTGTGGCCTTACCCCATTTCAATAATCTAAGGCATCAATCTCCCCTTTAGTATTTGTTTGATGTGTTCTGCACCCTGCTGAAATATCCCCTCCAGACCTCCCTGAGCTCAGGCTCTGATTGAAGAGAGATGCCATGCATCAGGCCTGCAGCTTTCTCTCTGAAATGTTTAGCAGGGGATGGTGGTAAAATGTATTTATTTTCATGTATTGAGGAAAGACCATATATTCCAGCCTCTTTTTTTCCCATCACTCAGAGATGGGCCTGGGGCCAAAACGGTGCTGCTAAGCTTGTTTTCTATTTAAAACCTTCATTTTTATTAATAACCCTTTACAGCCTACACACCAGCACTGCGGGAGTTGCATTTCCGTGTTATGTCATCGTGAACCGTTATGTATTTAATTCCTGTGCCCACAAACCCATATGGACATCATTAAACACGCACCATACAGTATTAAAACTGTGTTCCAGAAAGTGTGATTTAGGGAAAAAAAAAAAAAAAGAGCTATGAAGTGGGTATTTCTTTTTTTTCCTAAGGTCATGGGAAAATGGAGAAGTAGGGGAGAGCAAAAAGGTTCAGCCGTGCTGCAGGTTAGCTCACAGCTCTCCACGCCTGCAGACTGAAAACCCAGCCCGCCTTACCCACCATGGAAGATTAATTACCCAGGAACTCCAGGCCAGTGATGATGAATTTCTGTTTGGCAGACCACAGAGACAACTTCTACAAAAGTTACAGGCTACAAACCAGCACAAGACTTTGCTGATTTTATTTCTGCCAAATTAGGTTTCCATCACTTCTCCTTTTCTTCTTAAAAGAAGTTGCCTTTAGCGAGGCTGAAGGGCAGATTTTCCCATATTGCTGAGGGTCAGTTATCAGGGCCACTAACACAGGTGAGGGTGGCACAGGGTTTGTTCCCAGTTTCTGTTCCAGCCCCAGACTGGATTGTCCTGGCTGTACTCCATGCAAGTAGCTCATCCAGCAACCAGGCGACTTGTGCAAGGGTGCACTTAGCATCTTGCCTGTGTCCAGGACACTGCTGTCACCCCTCTGTTATCTCTTATTGGGGTATTGGGGATGAAAAGGTATCAGGAAGGGAGAAAGTGATGGAAGAAATACATCAGAGAGCAAATAAACCCAACACAGAGAGCACCAGTGGGACAAACAGAAATAAGTGTAGCAATGCTGTGGGAAACAGGACAGAACATATTGAGAAGGAAGGAAACAATATCCAAGGGATGTAAGGATAATGAAAAAAACCACCAGAGATAAATAAAAATGACATGAGAAAAGATATGCCAACATGAGACAGAGAAGCTGAAGCAGTCAGGAATAAAGCAGTCAGGTAAGAAAGAAAAAAGAAAGCAAGAGATTAGAACAAAGCACAATGTAAAAATGTCCTGTAAAATATTTAGGTACCTATGTAAAATAGCAGACAATAAGTAAATTGCCTACAGTACACACTAGACACCTCACAATGACCTAGTCCATCATACTGGAATGAGACCTGCCAAGCTCTGTTTGATGGATGAACGCTGATCATGGAGCAAGTCCTGGCTGAAGTGAACAGAACACAGTGAAAATGGCATCTGACAGGATTTTACAGCAAGTACAGCCAAAGAAAGGTGCTCTACATAGCCTTGTGCATATTGCTTTTCCTCAGAGTGGCTGCATTGCCTTATGGAGACTGTATTGATGCTGATTTGATTTTATAGCTATGCGATTCAAAGATCCCCTTGAAGATACATACCTAATTACTTTCCTGCCCTTTTTAGTTAGTTTTTGTTTCTTTTTTGTTGTTTTTTTTTGTTTTGCTTTGTTTTTATGAAAAAGTCATAAAAATAAATGCAGAAAAAGAACATCCAGGGCACAGACAAATTATCTGCTATATAAAACCTATAAATGATCAGGCCAGTTAAGTCTTTCTGCTGTTTTGTGATATCTGTGTTTAGCAGTCTCCAAGAGGAGGTGTTACCTACCCTCATCCCTTGAAAGCTGGTGACTTAATTCCAGTTAAAGTTGTTGTGTTGGCCACAAAGTCTGTGTGCACATACTCCACACCTGCCCATCTCCAGGCAAGAAAGAAGATTTAACAGGATTTGCAGAGGGAGTTACCGATGAATGAACCTCCGTTGGATCCCAACCCTCTCCAGAATTTTTCATTGCCATCAAACAAACACACACATGAATACACACAAATAACTGGGTGCACGTGTGCTCCTGTTGAATTCAATACAGTTATTCACGGTGTAGAAAACTACCCACGTGAATAAATGTCTGGAGAAGGAGGCTGCTCTCGGGATGAGGCTGGCAGCAAGTTTAGAGTTATCAGCTGCATTACTCTCGAGGTGAAATGTTTTTGACATGTGTCTCTGTTGGGCTGTGTCCTACTTCATTCAGAATCAGGAATTTGCTTTGATGTTTTGAAAATAAAGCCTTAAGAGAAGAAGCAGACATGACCAGCAAAACTTTGTCAGGAAACTTCTGAAGGACCACTAGAGCCCCAAGCTGTTAAATGGGTTGAATTTTTGTCTATTTTAGGTAAGTGCTCTCTTAAACTGATCATCACATATTCTACTTATACAGTCCCATGGCATGTGAGTTTATCTGTACTGAGTGAATCTGAAATGGAGATAAGATTGGAGATTTTCTGAGCATATATTAGGATAGACAAAATCACGTCAGAAAGCAACTTTTGTTTGTTAAAGCTCAAAATTCTCTGTTTGCTAATTCAATCTTCTCTCAAACACTACTTATCCTGCCAGGGGTCAGGATGTATTGGGCAATAAACCAGGGTTCAGTAGTTTATATGCCTGTCAACAAAAAAATTAAATATAAACCCCTTGTCAGAAATCTGCAAGGACAAAATTTTCTGATTTATGAGGATGCCGAATGATTGAGCCAAGACTGTATTAAAAAAAAAAAAAAGCCTTAAGAGAAAGCAGACAAAAAAGGAAGAAAAAAAAGTAGTAATTATATAAATCACTGGAGACCAGCCTTCCATAAGAAGAGGGGGAATAGGCATCTTATGATGCTTATTTCATCCCTTGCCTAACAATCCAAAAGCATATAACTTTCAAAGTACTGCATTTTTTCAAAGGCTGGAAGCACCACAAAGCATCCTTCATCAGCCTGGCCTCTTGGCTGTTCTCCTTCTCAAAATGCAAATGCTACATCTGGAAAAGGCAGGAATCCTCTCTCCTGCCTGAAAGCCTCCTTTTATCTCCGTTCTCTGCAGAACTCCTACTTCTTGCAACTACTCACTCCGACATACTACTTTATTGAAAGGATTCAAGGCTTTCTGCTCATCTGCTGAACGTCTGCCTCTTGTTAAAACCCCAGCTCACCTCTGCAGCTCACTTCCTAGGGTGGCCACCCTGCCACCCCTCAGCCAAGCATCAGTAACACAACTCCCTCCTGAACACACAGCTGGGCACAAGAACGGTAACAATGAACAGTAACAGAAGCTTATTTATCAGAGCTGGCAAGAAAAGCATCTCATTAGCTGGTATGGCCTGTGCAGCTCTGCCACGGGGCTCCTCCTCCCCCAGGGGATGACACTGATGCATCAGGAGCATCACCAGCGCTGTTAAGTGCCCGCGTGTCCCACAGAGCCCTGCTTTGTGCATTGAGGCGGCAGCAAACAAGAGAGCTTTCCACCGACCTCTCGCTGCAAGAGCTTAAAGCTGTTTGCAGCATTTCTCTAGCGCCCTGGCCCTTAGCTTCACTGTAGAGATATATGTGGAGGTGAAGGAACTAATCCAGACCCGGCAAGATGCCTCAGCATCCAGGTCACCAGCTACAGGGACTGCAGAGGTTATGCACAAGCTGAAGAACCTTGTTATTGGGATCACAGAAAGGAAAGTGCTCAGGTTTGTGACCCATATGCGCTCCCAAATTTGGGGGCTGTGTTACTAAAATGTCCCATCCTGTAGAAAAAAATGTAGAACACTGGCAAGATGTACTGGTCCCCACTACAAAAGTAAAAGCTGCCCAGTTACTACTCAATCTGCATAGCTTGTTTGCATTTGCCCTTATTTGCAGGGGTTGATGACACCCTTGCACCCCACCTTCTGCTCCTACACTCTGAATAGCTAAAATAGTTCTCCTCACTTGGGGTGAAAATTCACTGCACCACTGCCACTGTCACAGTGCTGTGCTGGGCTTTTTCACAGTGAGACCCTTCCTGCATCTCTTTTATTTGCAGAGTATTCATAATGCCCCAAAGAAGGTGTGAACCAGGGCTTTATGATTTAATGCATTCATGAGCCCTTTTTTGTGCTCGCCAGATGCTGACACGGGAGAAAGGGATCATCCTCATGGCTGATGCTCTCCCAGAGCTGCCTGCTGGAAGAGTGAGGCACCACGTAGGCAGGACCAGCCCCCCCCCAGGACTGCTAGAGGCAGATCAAGTCCCAGCCACACAGCACCCAGAGACCTGAGCACCACTGCAGAAGGGGTCACCTGGAAAACCATCTGCCAGATGTCTCTGTACATGTTTGCTCACTCCTCAGCCACCCTGCTGCTCAGTAGGGCCAACAAAAACGATTTGATTTCAGGGATTTGGGACCACATTTCAGCAGGAACCAAAAGGTTCATTTTTGGTTAAATATTTTCATGAAAAGAAAGCTCCACTTTTAGTCAGATTTAGAGGATAATCCACATCTCCATAAAATAGAGTGCATTTTGAAATAAGATTAATTTAATCTTAGCATCCTCAAGAACTATGCAGCTTCCCCAGCAAGAGAGGACAACAGTGGTGAGGTTTTAATCATTAGGAAAAGGACCAGCAAACTATCCAAAGGGGAGCAGCAAAGACAGCAGCACTGCTAATTCACTAGTGCACCAGGACAGCTTCGAGTCTCTGATGAACACTGTCTCTGGCATGAGTCACTCACACTTCATTCCTGGCAAGCTTGGATGGGAAAGGAAAAGGCTTATCTTTTAGATATGGTGCCCCAGCCATCCTAACCCTACAGTTGTTGCAATGGTTGACTTCTCATAAAGCAAGACAGACGTATTTTGTCCCCCAACATTCAGCATTTTCTTCTTCTTTTATATTTTCAAGCACTAGATATCTCAGGTTACTGGTGACTTTTTGCAATGGTTCCCAAATGAGCCTGAACTGCTCCGATTTTTCAAACCCACAAGACTGTAATTGAAAGCAAATGTAATCAGACATATACAATGTTCTGAGGTTCACCACAGTGCACTGCAGTCAGCATTACTGGAGTGGCTATTAAAACTCCTTGGAGCTGGGAAGCAAATACAGCTTGCAAGAATCCAGCAAATAACTAGCATTTATTAGATTAGACTAAAGTATTGCAAAGCCACAGTCAATCCTCTATTCACTATATATCCAAGGTCTGTTTAAATGAACATCTTCCTGAGCTTAGGCCAGTTGTTTAAAGAGATGAACAAGGAAACAAGGAAAGAATTCTACTTTTAACACAGCAAGTTCTGCAATCCTTACATCAGCATCAATCTCAAATAGTCCATTACTGTCAGCTGGGTCATTCCAATCAAACTCTAGCATAACTGGAAAAAGAAAGAGGCCCAAAGACAAAGGGTATCTTTGAACCCAAATACACAGCTCTAGATGGAGATAAGCAGTAGCAAATCCCTTCCATAAACCTCCCAAACAAGATGCATTAAAAGAGAGGGGTGTGCTGTGATGGGGGGGTGGTTAATTGAATTCCCACTGGCTCTTGAGTCTGCACTTAAAAGCAGGTCTAGGGTTATCTGTGAAATTTCAATTAAATCAAAAGCTTTGATAACATGATAAGTCACTCCAGAGTTTGGAGTCAAAACACATTGTTATTTGATCCTCTGCTTGTGTTTCTGGGAACAGCATGCATGAAAGACAGTCAGCTGCAGACCAGTCAGGAAGATGGAAAGGGTGGAAATTAATCTACCCATAGATCACTGTGTCTCCTTACCCAGAGCCACTCAAGGTCTGGTATTTTTTTTATATATACAGAGTCCAAAAGGCATCCCATTCCTCAAGAGACAGAAGACAAAGTAAAAAAGACCACCTCGGATGCGTGTAGTCCTCCAGGGGATGGTTCCCCATTGCCACAAAGGTTTTTTCTTTCCAGGCTCACTACAAGCAAGACTTTTACCTGCAACAGCACTGGGAGCTGAATGCAAATCTCTGTGACAGACACAAACCACTGAGCCCTGTGTATGTAATGGAACGGATTTCTAGCACAAATTGTGAACAGGTGGAGCCAGGTACCTCAAACAATAATATGACTCAACCAAGCCAGAAACGAAACCCAGCTCTCATCTCAACAAAAAGCAGGAGGCAGCAGCTCTCCAGAGAGACATGACTTGTTTACCTGCTGTTCAGCACCCTTTGATTGCTAAGGCTTCCTCCTCTCTCTTCAGAGGCAACTGCTGGATGCAGAGAGCAGTGCCACAGACTCTCAAAGTCCTGTTTACCAAGGAACGCCACCTTACTTACCAATGTTTAGACAGAAATGCTCCACTGTAAATAAGTGTGAGATTTCAATTCCACCTGGCCTGTGGTCAACAGCACTAAAATACATTTTAAGCAACACCCTCCCTTCTCACATATAGTACAGCCTGATAACACCCTATCAAATGTAATGGGATGCCTTACCTTGCCCACAGGGGTTGCACACACTAGGCACGTGTACATGAGAAAAACACTCTTTTTATAACTAGTGAGGCTACTCATCCTCAACAGTGCCAAAAACAAAGGGACTCTCCAGATAAGCAATGTCAAAATTACACAGCAATCAACAATAGGAAGAGGAGAGCATTGCAAAATCCCATCTGACTCCAGGTGCCACTGGGGGATAATTTATCATCCTGGCAGCAACGACCCCATTGAGCACGTCTGTCCCTAGTGCCTTCCTCTTCAGAGTGGAAAAAGATCTTCATTAAACAATAGTGCGACCATGTTAAATACAGACATAGAGTGAAAAGCTGGATTCTTCTCTGTGATATAATTATATTTGAAACATAAACTGCTTATTTTTGTTTTCCAGAGATGTGACACAGAGAGGACAAGACAGTCTATATTCAATTCTGTCATGTTAGTGAATAGAAAACTCCATGCAATCTCCCCCTGCCTGGCTGGTGATGAGTTAATAGTGACAGATACCTCAGTATGCAATTAACCTGCTAACCAGAACAAGAAATCCAGATAAGAAGAGGAAGTTCCCATCCCTCTTCCTCTCCTCATTTCCAGGCTTATCCACAGAGAAGATCAAGACTGGACACATCCCTTCTGCGTAGGGCTAAAAGTCTCTTTTGTGTCTCTCAGCATGGACAATTCAACCTTGTGAGCTGCAAACCAAGCATCACCAGTCTTTAAACAGAGAACTCCAGAAGATCCCGTGGCACTGAGCCAAGGCTCTCCAGAAGTGAGGGCTCAAGGATAACCAGTGTCCCAAATCCTTCACAACAAGCTTGATAACCTCTGAATCCAGTTATTTTTGTTCTCATCCAATCCTGCCTCATTAGCCCAGGTTTCCCCCACTGCCAGATGAATAAACTTACTCTTAACTTCCTAACTGATTTTGCATCTGGAAGCACCAGTAGAACAAGGTTTCCTGACAGTAAATTGGAAGTAATGTTTCTTCCAATGCTGACTGATGATTTTAAAAACAAATTATTTTTGTAACTGGTCATTTCTAAAACTATATTATGCAAGGAATGGTTTCCTTATCAGAATCAAATCCTCTTAGCAAATCTCTGAAACCATACCTCTGTAATCATTCTGCAGGTACAGCCAGGAGATGCCAGAGGTCTTTCCAAGATCACAAAATAAATCAATGAGACAGTAAGAAGATTTCCCAATGTCCTGCATTAACCACTCAACTTCTTCAGAAGGAAGGAATTTTATGGTTTAAGTTAAACATTAAGCAAACTATTACTTTCTAATCTGCAAAATAGGCACTGGCAAATTATCAGTAGTGATTGTTCCTTTAGGATACGAACACACATTACTGGACAGGAAGAAAGTCCTTGAGCCAACAGGCCTGGTATTTAGTTTGTCTAAAGGCAATATCTCTGCACTTCAAAACACCTCTCAGTCACTACTGTTCTACAGAGAAAGAAAAAAAAATTGTTTGTATTNACTCCCCTTCTACAGAGAAAGAAAAAAAATTCATTTGTATTTGTGCTCATAAACAGTGAACTTTAACTAGCACTGACATTGCTCTTATGTTTGGCCCCAGCAAGGCAGTGTCCAGCGCCACTGCTGAAGCTGCCGGGTGTTGGCAAAGCTCTAATCTCATTCTCATACTGATGAATTTTGAGTAAGTCTGGTTATTCTTAATCTATCCTGTGCCCATGACAGCATGCCACTTTTAAACCCTGTGGTCTGCTTATAACCAATCCAGGCAAAAGCTATTTCTGTACGTTTGGCTGCCAGTGCCAAGTGTCAGTACATTATACTGTTTTTGCTCCTCTCAGCTCTGTGTCCTTTCACAGTCAGGCCTAAAAGCATGAGCAAACCCAAATGTGATACCCAAGGCAAGGGATAAAAGCTCGTGCTGTTCCAGCTGCCATTCTTCTGTAGCTTTTTTTTGTGTTTGCTGAACCTCTTTCATTTAACATGCTTTCTGTTTTCCCCCAGGTTTATTGTTTGATATTTATCTATATATAATTTCTTTTTTCATTTTCTGTAAGAGTAGCAAAAATAATTCAAATCTTTTCTCAGGAAGGCTGAGTTATTTGCTGTTATCACCTGTGCTGCAGCCAGTAGCAACTTTCAATATCCTCCATTTGATATTCTAGTCCTAATCGTTTATATGTTAAAAACAAAAGGGGAAGTCCCATGTGAAACTGAAGAAGAGAACAAGTAATGAATCTGTTATTTCCTTTTTTCCATTCCTGCATTGGCTTTAGTTTACTTAAGATAACGATCTCCAAGCGAGGCCTTCCAGAGATCAGGAGCACTGATGAAAGGCAGCGCACACTGCCCGGGGATCTACGGCCCCATCTGGCAATGGCCACGTCCCAGGGACACAGCTCCTCTCTCTGGGTCACAGGGGCCACAACCTGCGATCAGCCACCCTTGCCCCCTCTATTTCTGGGGCACGAGGCTGCCTGACCTCTTAGCCGTGGATTTGTGGCAGTCCCACACCGTGAGCGCGAGACCGTAAAGCACTTTGGCCATCTGGAAGCTGAAAAAACATTTTCTCCAAAAATTTAAGTGCTGAGGCCAAATATTGCTAGTAAATACAGACCTAAACCAAGGGCATTTCAGAAAATAAAGACAGGTGCTCTACTACACTCAGATGCTCAAAGAACTGTGGTACTCAACTCCCAGTGAAATCAGGGGGTCTGGGTGACTAAACAGGAGCAGCCAAGCAAGGCTCCTGGCAATCTCAGCCCTAATGCATTATTGCATCCTTAGCTACCTAAATCTCGGTGAAGGTAAATAAATCATTCCTTGAGAATATTAACTTTTTCTTCCCTTCAGGATAGTGGATTTTAAGTGCCTTATCCTGTCACAATCTTTATTCAGAATTTTTCCTGCTCTGTGTTTTATAATTTACTTCCCAGGTTATTAAAATACATCACAGAAATCCATCTTTTTTTCTGATTTTTCATTTCTTAGGGAAATTAATTTCCATTATGCATCTCTCAAGTGAAATTAATTCCCCAAATAAAATGTGTGCATTGTGCCAAGTACAGACTGCAACATTACTTGTCATCAAATGGTGCTGACCACATTTCTAAATGATGTGGAAATTATCTGTACTGTAAGTCCTGCAAGAAAGTGCAATCACAAAAAAAGAATGTCAGCCTTCCTCACAGCACATCTGCTCAGAGACTCAGCTGTCCAATGTGTTGGCAAATACAATTCAAAAGCAATGAAGTGTAAGTGAATTATAAGAAAAGAAACATAAGGGGTGAAATGTAAGAGCAAATATTTTCATAATATCAAACAAATCAGAATAAATATAGATATTTTACACATGAAAAGTTCTCCTCCTCTACCAAGAGGTAATTGAATAGTTATTACCATGCAGATCAAAGCACATTTGGGAAACAGAAATAATTGCATGTAAACACAGTCATGCTTATGGAGAGAAAAAGGTGTATTCGGGAGCTGTGCTTTAGCACCAATAGGCTCATAAACTAAAGCAGCTTCCTTATCATGGTCACTGCATTACCCTGGCAATTTCTTTCCAGTGTCCTTGTCAGGAATTTGTAACACATGAAGAATAAGGGGAGAATCCAGCTTCCATTTTATAGTGGCTGCCTGGCATCAGAGTATCTGAATGTTACACCAACATTCATTTGATAGAGGTATGATTGGTAAAGCTCATGGCTACAGACCACAACAGAGAATTTCTGTTCTTTAGTAAAGGCATCTTCAGCATTAACTGCATTTTCTGCATCAATCCTCTTGCTATAATGTATACCTAATAAGTCGCCTAATTTTCCTGGATTTGCATAGCGTTTGAAAATTGCTTCATTCTTGCAGGAAAACTATTCTCAGATATTAAACACTGCTTTAAATTCAGCTGTTAATATTATTAGTGGTGGTTTAAACAGAAATCTTGTTTGAGCCTGCATGCATTTCTGTAGGGGGAGTACTGGAGAACTGAATCCATGCCTCTTGATCTGCTCTTCAGACTAGATCTAGACACAGAAAAAAACCCCAAACTCTCACAAGAGTGGTCTGGCTGTGATATTTTGAACCTTGCTGCAAAAAAGCCCTAAAACCAGCGGACCATATGCAATGTCTAATTGATTAATCCTACTTTTGGGGTATTTCTGTTATTTCTAGTAAAAAAGAATCATTAAAAAAATTGGTTTCTGAGATTTTGTTTATTGACTGTGAGCCCTGGCCTGACCTCAGCCTTGAATTTAAATCCCCAGTAGAAACCTGAAATTAATCCACGTCTGTTTTAGTTATCAGTAATTATAATTATTAACAGAAGTATCCAGTAAATGAATGGCTTTCAGTGACACGGTGCTTACTTAGAACAATGGATAAATAAAAACGCACTTCCTTCTTACCTTCCAGTGTCTTTTCCCACAGCAGTGCAGGATCTGGCCCTTACGTGGGCACTGCAAAGGGCACAAGCCCAGCCATGTGCCTGAAGACAGAGGCACTTGCCCAAACACTGAAATGTCACATATTGGAAACAAAGCAGTTGAAAACTGCTCCCACTGTACCGGGGTGGATGGTTTGAAGCTTGCTTTCCCTGCGGCTAATCCAGGGAGTGGAGTGAGAGCAGCCTAAGCACCTGCCCTGGGAACACTGGCACTGGAGCTCCAAACCCTGCCTGGCACATCAGTGCTCCCATGGCCTGCCAGCTCCCTTGCAAAGGTCATGCTTCCACCATGTGAAACAGCCCAAGAACGCTCCCACACTATTCCACGGAGAAATTTAGTGCCCTCCTATGGGCTCTTCCACGCCGTATGAAGGAAACCTGCTGCTGGGAGCTATCTGGCCTGGAGCTACCTCCACCGGCAGGAGCAGGCTCAGAAGAGACTGTCAGCCAGGTCACATGCCGAGATTTCTTGAGACATCTCTCCAGCTCTCTGTCTGTAAGCTGCTGTACCCAGGAGGGGTTTAACGGGCTGAAAGGAATAACTTCTGCCTATTGTCACACAGGACTCGAAAGCCTGGACCATCACCAAAACAGGAAACAGAAAACCTAAGCTGTGAATCCAACCGAACAAATTGGCCGGATTATTACAGCGTTGGGAAAGCCCAGCTTTTATTACAGCTGGATTGTGTGCTGCTCGGCACTGCGGGCAGTCGGAGCACGGCAGCAGTAGGAAATGACTCTGTGGGGAGCAGCCGGCGAGCCAAACACGGCATAACCCGAAGAGGACTGCACAAAGAAGCAGGGAGAAGGTAAGGGTAGGGCAGATGCAGGGTTGTAAGGAAGAAGCCAGCAACACATTTGTAAAAGTGCCTAAGGGACTACAGGGAAATTTTGGGTGCTTTCAGGACAACAGCAGCAGAAGTGGAGGGTACAGCTTTGTGGCTGAATTACTGCAGCAATACATAGATTAGTGCATCATTGCAAGTCATGGCTCAGCAATTAAAGGCATGGATACCTCTCTGCACATCCCAGCTGTGAGGTAAACCAGACTCTTTTGTGCCTCCTCCCTTCCATGTATTTCTGCCTGGAAGCACATGCTCAGTCACTGCTTTTCAGACATGCAACAACTCACTGGCCTCTCTGGGCTCAACAACCCAAATGCCCATGGGATTAAGGTTACACTCCTAAAAATTAGTTAGTTAAACCCTAGGTCAGGCTTTGTTTCACAAGGCCAAGCTGCTGCAGAAAAACTGAGCAGATCAACATGAAACCGAAGACCATCTCACTGTGCACAGAGAGGAGATATGAAGGAGGCACAAGCAATTCTGTTCTGCCATCCCTTGGCTAAAACCCTTGCTTCTTGTTCTTTAACCCAGCAAGTTGGATGCTATGTCTATGCTGAGAGATCAGCATACAAACCACCTCTGCACTGAGGGCTAAAAGAAGCAGCTGAAGCAATAGATGAAGTTATTAGGATAGTCTAGATGTTGCCCCCAGGCTACAGCCCTATCACCTCAAGTGGGATCAATGATGGACCATGAGGAGCAGGGAAGACAGAATTCAGAGGGCTTTGGCACTACTGACTTCTCTTTCTGGAGGGGCTTGGCAGAGTAACAAAACAAGGGAGTAAATCGGGATTTCTCTGGCTGATTGTGCTCCTTCCTGCAGTGCCTGCTGAGGTTCAGAATCACCCTGGAGGTGTCCTTCCCCTGGACCCTACACAGTGGTCCAGTGAGCCTCAGATCTCCTCCCTTCCCCCTCAGTTCACAGAAGAAAAACACTAAGATATTTCCGTTGGCTTTTACATCATCTTTTTGTAGAGACTAATCTTCAGTTTCAACAATACATCTTTTGTGAAGCACTCCCAGCAGAAACCTTAGACACCTTCCCTAAGATCTGTTTGCTTACAGAAGACGAGGTAGGATTTGTTTAAACCCAGCTAGATTAATGTCTTGCAGACATTAGTGAAGTGAGATTTAATCAGGTTATTGCTCTACATTTTCCAGGGAAATAAATCACACTTATTACTTGGTTGGAATAGGATGCAAGGCTTGGGCTGAGAACATTTAGTCTTTTTTGTTTTTCCAGAGGGGAGTGAAGGGATAACTTGAAAATTGCTGCAAGGCTGTCAAACAGGCCTTCTACAACTTGGAGGAGGGAAAAGGGAAAGCCAGCCATAATGGCCAGTGTAAGTCCAGGGGTGGGCCTTGGTCCCAATCCCCTGCCTTGCAGAGGTGCTGCAAGGTCGGCATCAGTACAGACCCCAGACAGGAGTTCAGAGCAGATTCACAGTGTCCATTTGAAATCCTCCATGTGAACTCTTCCATAACTCTTGGGACCTCACTCCTCTTCTGGGTGTCTGTTTCTGCCAGGCATATGGGGATGTGTCCTTGCATCAGTGGGGTGCTGTGGGATCAAGCAACCTTAGAAAACCTACTTACAGACCTTAAATGGAAACTGTGGTAGTTAGCAGATCTCAGAATGTAGGCTTATCTTATTGTAATGTTTCTTAAGTTTGCAATGTGTTTAATAATGAACAAGCAACTGTACTTTTTCACGCCAAACATTTTTTGAAGCCAATACAAATCTTTCCAGTAACTACAGGTTTGCATGTGCTGAAGTGCCCAAAACCCAAAAGCTTTGCATCCATTTCCTCTTATCCAGTGGGCTCTGCAAACACGGGAGAAAGCAAATTACGGTAACATAGCCTGCAATCAGGTTCCAAATCATGCAACAGAGCAGAACAAAACACAATGGGACGAAGTCAAAATCTTATTGTGAAGTACAATAAAATATATCCTGTTCGGGATGAAGGAGAAAAGGAAATACCAGGCAAGACAGCACTGTTGCTTGTAAATACCCTCCTGCCAACGCTTTCCCTGGATAAATTAGTCCCCTGAATCCTTACTGTATCAGCGTGAATCAGCCTGTCTGCTCCAAGGTAAAGGTTACGATTCTGTGTTGTGTTTAATGGGAACTCTTTACCCCCTCCTTTTCTTGGCTTCCTGCTTAGAAAGAATAGACTCTCCAGAGACAATTTTGGATCTGGACCACAATCTTGCTCCCTACAGATAACTAAGTATCTCTGGGCAGGAGTATATTGAAAGAAGCAGCTGGTAATTATGAGCCAAGTGCTTACTGGCAGGATTTCCCCCTGCTACTGAGCCAATGCTTTTGGGAACTAAATTACTCTTTGGTGATAACTATCAGGTAAAACCCACAAGCCAGGGGAGGTTCCCTCATTAGAACCATCAGCAAGAAACAATGCAAGGGTGGGTGGATGGCTGAAAATTGTGTCTGAGGGTTGCTCTACTCCCAGGTCCTCCACTCACCCTGAGTGGTTGTGTGTAACTGCCAGGCATTTTCTAGGTAGTGCTGGAAAGCTACAAAATCTGTTCCCACACCTACAGAAGTAATAAAAACAAATGACCTTTTCCTTCCAGCTAATCAAAATGTACCGAGCAGCAACGGAAAACCATCACGACACTTACTCTTTTGGAGGGTTAAGGTCTTCTGGGCGAGCCTCGAAGAACCTGAAGACTTCATCGCACTGTGAAATGTGGGGAGGAAGCCGAACCAGCGCCTGCAAAACAAAACAGGGAGTGAGAAACACTTAGACCTAAGCAAAGTTTGAAACATGGCCTCAAACATCTAAACTGCCAAGCAAGAGGAGGCAAAACAGCCCTGGCAGGGGGAAAAGAATGCTAATAGAAAGCATAATGCCTGACTACTTACCTGTGAAGAAAGGAAACAGCAAGCCCTGACTGCAAGTGTCAAGTAGGATGCAATGAGTTCAGACAAGCAATGGTTCCTAGAATCAATGTAATTTATTTTGCTATGTGTACAAGGGCAGAATCTGGTCCACATGTGCAAAACCATAACACTGAGTAGATTACTGATCTGTGGCTGTGACAGCCTCTGTGACATGGGTTTGCACAGCACCTCAAACAGTGAGGTTAGGGCTGACTGGCCTTATGTCAATGCACACAAATTCAACAGCCACTAATACAACAGATTAGTGTGCTCCATAAAGCTTTCCATTAAGCACTGTCCACACAAAAGGCAGAGTTTGCTAAGAAAACCCATAACCAAACCAAACAACAATTTGGTCCTAAATTAACAGGACAGGAGGTTTGATCAAGCATCTGAAAAAAAACCAAACCAGAACACAGAGAGGCTTCTTCTGCATGAAGAACGTTTCTCAGGACCTCCTGGCTAGCAATGTCTATGCACAGCACTTGTCACATTCAGCAACAGCTAAGTACAGTCTGGGCATCAACCACATTATGTCGAAGTGTACTGGAAAGTGAGACTTAAAACCAGACAAGCACACAAGGCAGAAACGTCCTACGAATTTGTTGTTCAGAATCTAGAGCTCAATGGTGCCAAAAGGGGTCAAAGAGCTGTCCCCGGCCCACAGAGATGGGACAGCAGCTCTCAGTGACATGACTCTGAGACTGCCTCCAGAAACGGCAAACAGGAGAGGAAAAGAGGCTGGACTTCACCTCCTCCTGCGCTAAGTTATGTTGAAAATAGGCCACAGGTTAAATATAGACCAAGCTTCTTAGAGCTACTGTAAACCTGTTTGACAAAATGAGATTGTCTGGCTCTTCTCCTAGTTGAAAGTAGGACAAACAATCTTGAAAGACAAACGAAAAACTGCACCAGAGCTAAATGAAGATGCATTAGGGTGAACAGGTTATATTAACCATGAGACATCTGACTGATCTTGGTCAGACACACCAGAAGGTCCAGCCAAAGCACGAGGGCAGTTGGTTACCCTAACAGCAGGTTTTAATCAGGCTTTAGAAGTGGCCAGATTTGTTATCAAGACCACAGTTGCTTGGGGATGTGAAGGAAAATAGTTGAAAAAATCCTGCTCTGAAACTGCAGGTCTCCAGTATTAGATGAATGGGGTCTTTTTTTGAGGTGGTTGAAAATTCAAAAGTCAGATGCTTCCACACCTACAGCTCTCCTTTCCTTTGTAGAGGGATGTTATAAAACAATAGGAAAATCCATTTGGTATCACTCGGCCTGTGAAGAATGAGGCCCTGGCCCTTCGGTCACGTGGATCTGCACTACAGAGCTGAAAAAATGGCCTGTAATAAGGAAGTGGCATCAGATGCAGAAGCTGGGCAACAGCTTGGTGGGTCCCAGTGCCAGGGCATGCACTACTGGCTGCTGCACTAACACAGGATGAAATGGAACAGCTGGAAAACTCAAGCACTTTTATGTGAACAAAGGATGCCCTGGTCCCCTGAGTATAATCAAGGTGTGAGCTCTCTGCCCTTATTTCTACTGTACAGAAACACATGCATCCAGCTGGCAAACCAGGAATAACACTGGAAGTCAGGAACTGCCCAGGAATAGTAACAATCACAGCATGTTGAAAGAGAAATGCCTCACCAGCACGGGCTAACAACAACATAAACAATTAAAGCATGTTTTATTCATCTGCACCTCAAGCAGGAGACAGCACAGCAACGCTGTCTAACCAACAGTGGATGGAGCTGAGATTTAGCGCTGGCTCTACTACAAACACCCTTCTTGGTTAGGGCAGGTTACTTAACCTCTTTCCATCAAATTCAGCTGGGATATATCTTCACTTACCCCCTTACAATGCTGAGCAATAACACTTCCCTAATCTGCAGAAAGGTTAGGAGGCTCAGATATTCAATATCTACAGTGTGTTTTGAAATCCTAAAGGGCTCAATCCTGTGCAGTCAATGGGGCAAGAGCAAGCACTGCAAACGATACGTATCGTTACTGGAGAAACACAAACACCCCAGTTACACCATCACAGGGAGCCTCAGACATCAGATGCCTTCTCAAGGAGTCACCACTTCCCCACAGGTCACAGGTGCTCACTCTTCTCAAGAACCAGGCTCCAGATGTCAATACTGACCTGGAGCACAGAGTGATGGAAGGACACAAATCCTACCAAGCTGCCATGAAGGTTTTTGTTTCTGCATCAAGGGAAGCTTTAGGAAATCTGAACCCCCTGAATCAGTGGCTGGCTCCCTGGAGATCTCCAGAAGCACTGTGGTCCTGCTGAGCTGAAGAGGGATAACTGAAAAGCACCTCCGTGATTCCAGGCTTTTACAAGGAGTGGATAAAAATCAGCCAGTCACTCCCACACCCAGCCCTCCCCCTTCCCACCCTGGGGCAGGGCTGGCTCTTCTGCTTCTGAGTCATCTCCCAAAGTGCTGCAATTTCCAGCTCTGTGCACAAAGATGGACTGAAATCCACCCCACAGTAACTTGTCATTGCATGCTTTTTGGGAAGCTCAGGTGTAAAGTCCAGCCAGTCGATTTTTACTTGTTTTTTTTAAAGAAGTGTTAAGAAACTCTCAGAAAGGGTAAAAAAGTGCAAACAAGGGTATAAAATCAGACAGAATCCATCTACTAATTTTAGATAGCAGCAGGGAGCAGCAATGCTGTTTAGATGAACACATGTCCCTTCAGCAAATATACAGCATTCACCATGAGCAAGTCAAGGCCAACACGATTACAACGAGCAAACAAAAAGTGCACTGAAGACATGAGAGATGCCACTGTCACTCTGCAAGGGGAAAATGCAAGTTTGCAGCATTTCCAGCAAGACAGTTCCAGAGCAAAGCTGCAATAGTCTGAAGGAAAGACTGCAGGGTCAAGAAAAGAAGTGTAAAGACAAAGAGGAAAACAGATGGTGAAAGGACAGGGAAGTGACATTCTTCTGAGGATGTGGAAACCAGAGGTAAATGCACACAGCTACAAACAGCAAGCATCCAGAAACAGCAAGGAACTTGCACAGGAAAGGTGAGAGATAAAAAGTGCCAGCAAGCAGAACTCAGCCTTGCACAACCATCAAGTATTATCAGTAATAGCATGTTTCCTTGCTTGGCATGCAAAGGCGGACGTGCGCCGCTCAGCCCTCCCGCATCCCTCAGGAGATAGGCTTTTATGTGTCATTCCAGCCTGTAAGGATGTCTGGCTCTCTACTACAGGTTCCAGACAGTCTTACAGAGCGGATGACTGGAAAGGCTACTGAGAAGCTGTAACATCAGGCAGGGTGTGAGCAGGCAGCTCTCAGTGCTGGGGATGTACAGCTACTCTCACAGCCCCAACCCCACCTGTGGGAAGTCCCTGCGCGCCACACACGGCATCCAAAACCAGCAGAGCACCACGTGCAGGCAGGGGTTCATTCCTTAAGGCTACATGAACTGGAAACTGCTCCACGGGACTGTGGTATAAAACCCTGCAGGCACTGGTAACGATGCGTTGAGTGCTGTGGGTTGCATTTATGCAGACACGTTCATCAAAACCCGGCGCACAGACTTGCACCTATAGAGGTGCACAGCACACGTGTGGGCGTGCGTGTACATATACACAGAATGATATTCACCCCTCTGAGCCTCACAGGTCTTAAACGGCAGACTGGCCACACTTGTCTATCAGCTTGTGTAATCGCTAGAGAAAGAGCAGCATCTTCACAGGGTGCTTTGTCCACCCCCTGCCATGGATGTCTAGCTCCGGAAGGGGTGAATCACTGATTGTCTCCACACAGCCTCTAGAGACATTTTGGATGCACAGCTTTTAGGTCCCTAATGTCCAGTGGGATTATTCCCAGCTCTGCATACAAATACACAGAGCCAGCTTACAATACTGCATGGTTATGACTCCCTCACTTTCCCACTAATTGTTTATCATTTTCATTAACATTAATCACTTGAGCCAGATGTTTGGGAATGGTCATGAGCCCAACAAGGGGGAAGGTGCCATTAAAATAGATCATTTCTCAGAACAAATAAATAAATTGTTTCACCTACATAAAAACACCTTCTGTTTGGCTGAGAGCCTCAAAGCTTGAACGAAAGCACTGAAGTATGGAGGCCGGATGGCAAACACTGATAGGCAGAGAAGTGCATGGTGGTGACTCAGACTGGAGAAGAAGTGGGAATAAATAAAGAGCTGAGAGAAGGAGAAAAGAGGGTGCAGAGTTTTGGAAGTAACTGGAATACGTAAGGGCTTCTGGCATGGAAGGACCATAATTCAATGGAAAGCAAAGCTCTGCTCCAGGTGCTGAGAGGGGTGTTGCAAATAATTAACTCTGATCACTGCAGCTGGTCTAAATGCATCGGGATTCTGAAATGTAGCTTAAAAAATGGCAGGTAAAGTTTGGAAGTATTACACTTAAACTCCCATTCTTGACCAGGACTACTATTCCATTTTCAAACACTAGCTTAGTTGTACAGTGAATAGAGAGAGGAATGTCTGTGTACCTGTCCTGACAGGTTCAAGGATCAAACCTTGAAAGAGAGGCAGGACTGGGAGACCAAGAGGGAGGAAATTATGTTTTTGAAGTATGATCTCTCAAATAGTGAACATTAATAAAAGAACGACCAGTACTTCCTGGCACTGATGTGACTTGCTCATTTAATTTTTATTTAGGTGGTGTCCATTTGGGTGCTCAAGCCTCACTATAGAAAAGTCCCTAAGCTTCTACTTAAAGCCTCATGGGAGAGCATGAAGACACATGACAAATCCAGGTCAGTGTTTATGACAATGGGACTTTACATTGTAAGATCTTTCCTGCACAAAGATGCTTTCCTCAGTTAGGATCAACACACATAAATATGGAAGTTAGCAAATGCTGGCCTGAGTTTTCCCAGAGGGCTGTGTAAGGACAGAGAGATGGTTTTGTGAACCACTTACCTGAAAGGTCTTTCCTGAAGACAGGATGGTACCTACTGGACAAACACTCACCAGAGGTGTGTTTGAGAGATCAAAAGCTTCAGAAATAAAATGCCCCTGGGAAGGGAGGTGTATAAAGTTGCTCTTTCTTTCACTTTGGCAAAAATTCCTAAACAAATTTAGAACATCGGGCCCAATGAGCCCAGAAGACCTTAAATCACACTAAACTAATTCCAAGCCTACAGTTAAGAGGGAAATCATCCAGAGAGATTAATTCCAGCGGGCAGCATGCATTTACTGGCAAAACACGGTTTGTTTGGTAAGTCACTCAGGTTACCAGTAAGGACATTCAGACTCTGCACTTTCATGTTTAAAGATGAGAAAACTCCTGGAAATCTTCCCCTGTGTATCCCACTCCTCTCGTTTTCACTGCAACTTCAAAGTTTCTTGCGGCCTTAGCAAAACCACTGGCCTAGTTACCTGTGTGATGGCATTTCTGTAAGCTGGTACAATGCACTGAGGAATCACCCAGACAGAGGCCCTACTCCCAGGAACCACAAACACATCCACACAGCAGGACTCAGACCTGCTTCTCAGCCATGCAAATCATCAGACTGACAGTCTGCAAAAACAAACCAACAAATGGTCAAACATTTGCACCCCTCATTTACCAGGGTCCATCTGTACTTCTTTCCAGGGCAGGTTAAATGGTTGGAGAATTCTCATCTTGCAAAAAAAAAAATTACCATGAATTTTGCATTTGAACCTGCCTCCCCCCTCTGCTGCCTCACAGATTCCAGTGGACAGAGGTCTATTGTTTCATTTATTCATTTTATCTCCCCATGTCAGATTTACTCCATCAACTTCACTCACATATTCCAGTATAATTCTCTAAATTTTTCAAAATTGTCACCCTACCCATTTTAGAACTAGCATGGGACATAAGCTTTGAACTCTTTATTTACTTTCTATAATTAGGAGGAAGATGCAGCAGAAGGCAAAGGAACTGGAACTGATAACAGGCAGGACATCAAAATTACTTCTACATTGGTTTTGGAGAGTGGGCACAAACTTGCCTATCATCCACAGTGAACACAAATTAACATCTGGACATGGGTTTAGAGTCAAATTCAGGGGATGGGGAAAAAAAGCATTGCTTTACTTGCCAGCACTGGCTGAAACACTCACCTACCTGCAGCCCAACTCAGGCACAACCACAGTCATACACGCTCCACCAAGACGCATCCCTGCGGGATGGAAGAGTTAGCCAGGGCTTTCTTTCCTTCAAGACACGGCACCCCATGCAGAAAGACACTGTGGAGGATGTAGCCTCCTTGAAGCACTCACACAGACAAGAGATGCAATTCCTGCTCTAGCTTTTCAGTGACTATAAGCCTCTCCAATGCCACCTAGCTTTAAACATCTTCTACTGTGAAGTACAGAGGCAAATTAAATACAAATTATGGCAAACTGCAAATGAAATAAAAAGACTCTACATCAGGCACAAGAAATATATGTGCCAGAGATCACTGGAAGCTGGGATAATATTCTGAAGAAGTCCCTATAGGTTTGTCATACTCAGTGCTGAGAACCACAGTGGCTGCTGCTGGAGACAGGAAATGCTGGGCTGGGGGAAACTTGGGCTGATCCAACACTGCTGGGTCTACGTTCACAAATGCAGCCCCTATTAATACACAAATCAAGTAAACAGCTTGGCTTCGGGGAGGTATCCAGCCGTGTCGGGGCAGCAGCAGCTGATCTGAACCAAAGTGAAACCATTCAGTGATTCTATGACCTGAGCCAGCCTTCTCCAGGAGAGAAAAAAGGCAAAGAGGAGAGCAGCAATCACAGCACCTCGGTGTCAATGAATGTGCCATCAGCCAACGCTACAACACATCCCTTGGCCATGACCAGAGGAGCACTGGTGGGCCTGGCTGGGTCGGGTCAGGTCAGGTCTTTCTGGGGCACAAACAATGGGATCCCAGAGAACCGTCTGCCCCCCCAGCGTAGGTCACTGCTTTCCCCACCCCGCATCTGCTGGGTGAACCCTGACATCAGCCAGCCCACACTGCCCCTGTCGCTGGCAGTTCCTGTCTGAAGGAGGGCGGCTGCGGACCCAGCGAGACCCTACATGCTTTAAAAAAAGAGCCATTTGGCTGCCAGCAGGAGGACAGTGCGTTAATTGTCGCACAAGAAAGTCTGATCTCATGAGGTAAGACTTTAATCGCAGCTTCCTCGCCCCGGGGGTGCAGATGGCATGGGTTTCACCACCACCACCAGTCCCCAGCACGCCTCAGGCACTTCGGCAATCTGCTTCCAATTTTGGATGAGCAAATGTCTGACTGGACAACTTCTTGGGAATGCTTTTTTTTCCCCTCCACCTGCTCCTCCGCCTTTCTAAAAATGGACAGAAAACCTCATGGGAAATAAGAGAGGAAGTCTGGGGTTTAAATAATGTGCTGGCGCACTCAATACCTCTACAAAAACTGGGAATCCTACTTGCTTAGACTTAATCTACTGACAGTGGATTAATTATCATCAAATCATAAACTCCAGGCTAAAAAGGAAAGATTAGGTGGCTTAATCTTCTTCTTAATAGAACTGTGCTCTTCTGTTCAGCAATAAATTTCCAAGCTTTCACTCACTGGGAGAAGCACTCCTGGAAGACACTGGTCCACCCTCAGTGCTGAACCAGCCAGAACTGTTTCTCATGTGGCACTGGGGGACAGACAGGCAGGAAACAGAAAAAACACCACCTTAGTTGTGCCTCTCTGCCTGCTCAACTCCTGAATCACCGGGGCTGATGTAGAAATAAAATCCACATTTAGGGCAGATGAGGCTTAGAGCCATTACTGAGTAAATGAGGCACCAAACCAGTGCATAAAGTTTGCAGGGGAAAATGCTGCGAGGACCCTGGGAGCAAACAGCAGCCTGTTTCCACCTGCCCTGTCCGTCTTGGGTTTTGGGAAGGACCCTCCTTCCCTGTGACGGATGTCAGCAGTATCCAGCAGGGGAAGCCCTGTGCTGGTGCTGGCCCTGGGCCCCCAGGCTGCCCTGCACTCCCCAGAGCTCTTACCCTGCAGTACTCGTCGATGGGCTTCAGCCTCTTCACAGCTACGTCCCGGACATGGCTCCTCCGGAACAGGATCTTGCCTGAGGGGAGAACAGATGAAAGGGGAGGGTTAGGGGCACCACCTGCCATGTGGGATAGCACAGCAGCACCAAGCAGAAAAATCAGCAGACAGGGTTTCATCCCTGGCTCCAGCCATGGCTGTCGACGCGAAAGCTGGGTGACTGCCACCAAAGTCCTGCTGGTATGAGCTGCTGGAGGGGGACCCAGAGACAGAGGGAGTCCTTCTGATTTCATCCTGTAGATAACACAGAAGTTTTTGGTTTCCTTTTAGTGATGGCACTGTTCTGGAATGGACTGACACTATGTTGTGACTCACTATTAATTCAGGGTCACTTTGGCATGTCCATGCTGGCTGTGCAGGAAGCATCGCTGGGGCGGGATGCAGGCTCCAGCTGCTCCCCACTCAGCTGCCTCCCACTGTAGATGCTCCTGCCCTTCCAGGCAAGACAAACCACACACCCAGCTCACAAGCAAATACAAGGCTGTTGGTGACAGAACCCTTATAAATCTACACAGAAAAGCCAAATAATGGAAGAAAAATAAACAAATCCCTTTTTTGAAACAAAAAAAATAATAACCTCCATGTCCTTACTGGATGACATTTCTGCAAGCAGTTAAGATTAAATAAACAATAGGATTTTGTGTGAAACTGATTGTAACAAAGTTTATCAAAATAATCTAGGAGCTGAGTTTCTCCACACACAAGGATGTCATAGAGTTGGTATTTTTTTGGCTAGAGGGGATTTTATCTTCATATCCTTTTTTGGTGGTTTTCTTCCCTTTTCCTTTTGTGCCGTATTTCTTTTAATGTAATGAGACAAGGATAAATTATATGTTCTCCTTGTGGTGGAAGAAAACAGAATCTGCCAGCATTATTCAGTCCATGAAGTGCCTATGTAAAAAAACCACAACATATATACCACTCCCTGCTCCAAACTTCTACCAACAGGCAAATAAAATATTAATCCATAGATTGTGAGGTAAGAAACTGGACTAGGAAATCAAATCAGATCTAAAATCTGAGCATGTGGCTTTGACTTTGTCACGATTACACAAGCTAAGAGGTTAATGAAACGGCAGCCTTTGACAGTCCAGTAGCAAAGGCTCTAAACCCTCCCAGACGCTGCCCCTTTTGGTTGCCTTTTCTTCCATAGCTGCTAATCTGGAAGGTGTTAAAGCCTTTTGTTTCAGACAGGAGAAAGTGGTTTATCTTTATCCCCAATTCTGGCAACAAAACAGTTTGTCCTGTGAGGTAAAGCCATTTCCTGGTGCCATAAATTTATCTCTCTGGGTTCCCCGTGGTTATCTCATTACTAAGCTGGTGTTGAGCCAACCCTGGAGGATGAGATGCCTTCAGGTCACAGAGCACAGGGGAGATCTTCAATGGGCGTCTGAGATGCTCATCCGGGCTTGAGCAGTTTATGCAAAAGCTGCTGGAGAAGGAAAGTGACACTCCCATCTCCCTGCATCGACCCACTCTGGACACACCAAAACATTCCTGCTTTCCTGCTTCTCCATCTGGTAAATGTTGAGAAATACCTACCTTCTAGAACATTTCTAATAGCCTCGAGGATCACACTGTGCTTGTACTGCCTAACTGCAGTAAGCTGCTTTACTGGGGGCAGTGGCGTGGGGCTAGCTATAGAGAAAAGACCAATTCCTTTCTCAGTGCTCCAGAAATGCTGGTGTGGGAGATTTTGGGGTTTTTTTTTGCAACTTTTATAAACATGCTGCAAAGAGAATTTTGGAAACATTCTCACTTTCTGGCTTTCCTGTTTTCAGTTCAAGCCATTAGTCAAAAGTTGAACGGGTGACCATATAAAAACATAAAAGAACCAAAGA
Source organism: Atrichornis clamosus (assembly GCA_013400975.1). Lineage (NCBI taxonomy): Eukaryota > Metazoa > Chordata > Aves > Passeriformes > Menuridae > Atrichornis > Atrichornis clamosus. Next base: position 302,504 of record WBMZ01013911.1, read on the forward strand.
CTTAAACACATTAAAGAACTCCTGTAAATGCAATTCAGCTTTCCTAAAAATAATAATAAATAATGTTATATTAAACAGATTACATAAAAGAACCCAGGATATGATGGATCTTAATTCAGTCTTTAAATAGAGATGGAAAATATCAGGATGACTGTGGTGTTAGGACAAAACAAAGCCCAGAAGGTGCTTCCGTATTTATCCCTTCAGTAAAAAGGTTTTCCCTCTACTACTGGAAGCTGGAAAAGGCTCCAGGAGGCCTGTGGGGAAGATGTGCAGCTGCCCAGTTCAGTGTGGCATTCAAAACTGAGATCTGGAGAAGGATGGGTACTTTAGAGCGTCATGGAGTTGCAGTTAACAAAATAAAAAACAAGAAGAAAAACAAGGACACTCCACAGCACATCCAGTTCTGGTGGGCAGCAAGGAGGGACCCTCTCACAAATTCTGGAGGTCCTTCGGCAGAGAAGTCTCACTGACAGGGTCACTGAAGCACCTCTAAGGAAGGACAGCTCCCAAACGCCCAACTGCTTCCCTTGTCTGGGAAGACAGACTGTGCTGACAGAAGCTGGGTCAAAGCCACCACGACTGACCAGCAGGAACCACTGCGCATCCAGTATGAGTCACTACTGCTTTCTCCAGTTCTCCCTTTCCTCCTGATCTTCATCCAAAAGCAAGGGAGGTCTCACACAAGGGAGGACTGGAAGAGGAAGGTAACCTGAGAGATCCACGTAGGGCACTCCTCACCTTCTCCAAACGAGTGCAGATCCCATCCATAGAAAGTTTTGCCTAACAAGGGAGGTAGGGTCACCAAAAATACAGGGAAGGGAGAGAGCTGAGCTGCAGGGGCACATCAGAGCCAGTGAGGAGCCCTCAGGATGGCACTGGGAGGGAGCATTTCACCCAGCACCAACATCAAGTGGGGAAGTTCCAGGGTGGCCGGTAAATGCAGAACAGCCCAGGCAATTTCCTCGCAAGGGTGGAGTAGTGGTTTATGTGTCACTTAGCTTTTCCTCTGGGAAAAGCCACATCTCTGAGGAAGAGATCTATTCCGTGTGAGTGCAGAGTGCTACTTCCTCTCTCCTGAATTTTACTGCAGCTCTTTTAAGCCTCCTCAGGCACTACACTCCCATTTTACAGAAGGATGAGTGGCTTTTAGCCATGCTGCAGCCCAGCTAGGAAGTGAACAAGAAGTCTGTCTCAATTCAGATGGGAAGTTACAGGTTGCATGAGATGATGCTGCCTCATGCAAGTATTTCATTCACTGGTGTGCCAGGCTTGGACAGGGCCAAGGGAGGTCTGGCACATGTTAGGAAGAGCTCCGAGAACAGCAGCACTTGGAAAGAGAGATGTGGGAAAGACACAGGGCTCCAGCCCTGCTGCTAATGCAGGATAACAGTATTTATTTTCATCCTTCTTTCTTTAAAGAAAATATTATTCCTAGGAAATGAATATGGATAAGAGGCAAAGTATCAGGTTTAATATAGTAGAGAACATCTTAAGTCATCCCTTCATCTCCGTGTGTGTGTATGTGTATATATACNCTGAGGAAGAGATCTATTCCGTGTGAGTGCAGAGTGCTACTTCCTCTCTCCTGAATTTTACTGCAGCTCTTTTAAGCCTCCTCAGGCACTACACTCCCATTTTACAGAAGGATGAGTGGCTTTTAGCCATGCTGCAGCCCAGCTAGGAAGTGAACAAGAAGTCTGTCTCAATTCAGATGGGAAGTTACAGGTTGCATGAGATGATGCTGCCTCATGCAAGTATTTCATTCACTGGTGTGCCAGGCTTGGACAGGGCCAAGGGAGGTCTGGCACATGTTAGGAAGAGCTCCGAGAACAGCAGCACTTGGAAAGAGAGATGTGGGAAAGACACAGGGCTCCAGCCCTGCTGCTAATGCAGGATAACAGTATTTATTTTCATCCTTCTTTCTTTAAAGAAAATATTATTCCTAGGAAATGAATATGGATAAGAGGCAAAGTATCAGGTTTAATATAGTAGAGAACATCTTAAGTCATCCCTTCATCTCCGTGTGTGTGTATGTGTATATATACACACATATATATATGTAGTCTTTAATTTCATGACCACACACCTCTTCTCTCTCAAGACCTAAGTTTCCTCCTGTATACACAGCGGGTGCACGAAGTGGGAATAATAAAGCTATGCAGGAGACTGTCTATCTGGCAGCTTCTGATTCTGCAGGCTTAAATGTATCCTCAGAATATCACTTTATTCCTGCATAGCCTCACACTTGGAGAAACACAGATTTTTAACAAGTGCCACGAAGCCCAAGAACAAACCAGTTTAAATGCATCTGAACACTCTGGTGCTCCCATTAGCCCACAGACCTGTGCTTAGCACACTAGAAGGGTCCACAGCCTGCTGCTTTGGGATGGTCAAGGGTGTGGTTTGTACAGGGCAGTAGCCCAGCTCCTGGAGGGCTTGGTGACACTGTGGAGCACAGGCTGGAGGCAGGACAGCACCAGGCATCACCAGCCAGAGAAACACTGAAAGTCCCTGAGGGGATGCCTAGTGAGAGAATCGTGTGTTTCCTCTTCAGGAAGGGGGGACATGTGGCATACAGCCCCTAGAATCACAGCAGATGCCAGCTGTCAGCAGCCGCTGCCCTTGACTGTGGTTTGCAGATCTTCTGATCACACCTTTCACTGCCAAGGAGAGGCGTTGCATAGCGGGGCCTTGGGACCTCCTAGAGATGTCTTTGTGATCTTTCCCCGCACTGTGCAGTGGCTCAGCCCCAGCTGCCAGCTCTGCTGCTCCTCTGGAGCCCGGCAGCGAGTGGCAGCTGCAGCAGGGGCAACAAGGAGGCAGGGAAACTGTTCCTAGTTCCTTTCCAAATCCTCCAGACAACAGATCCACCTCTTGGTCTTTCTCTCTGACTGCTGAGCTTGAGACTCATTTCAAGGTACATCGGGTGATGGTTTGGCCTAAGGACACAAGTTGTTTCATGCAGAGAGCCTCTGTCAGAGATTATGAAGAGACCAAACCCACTACCAAAAGGGTGATGGACAAATGTATATTCATATTTAATCTTCTATTTCAAGCACCATTACCATACTTCAGAATGCAGTATGTGAAGCAAGCCATATGATAAATATTCTCCAGTGGACAGCCTGAAGACTAATGGGAGTATTAAAAATACTCTAATGTCTCATTTGATTTATGTTTAAAAGAGACATGTGCTGCCTCTGACTACAGAAGCTCCAGCTATGGAGGTTCTGTCAGTTCTGTCCTCTTAAATCAGGAAAGAGCTCCTGCTTCTGCCTCTTCATGTTGTTCTCGTTACTGTGCTGTTAATTCTCTACCTTTTTTACCTGAAAACCTGGGAGGTACCAGGTCCCTATATATTGCCAAGCAGCATGTTCAACCTAAGGTCCACCTCTCACAGACACTTACGAGATGCGATCAGACTCTTTCTGCAGTTACACTGGGGTTGCATCAGTGAAAAAAAAAAGGTATTTAGCCCTTATGCAGTTATAGGTTCTTCTTTTGGGCTAACCAGCTTCTACCAGTGTAATTAAAACCATTTTGCTGCTCAAGTAATTTTATGAAGACTTCTGATCCTTACACATGGCTGTTATCATTATTTTTATACACCAAAGAAACACAGGTTTGCAATCAAATATGACACAAATTCCCCTCAACCCATTTAAGTGGTGACATTCATCTCAGGGTCCTGCCAAAACTCTCAGGCACCTGACACACAATCTATCTCCCAAATGGAGTATTGAAACATGCACTGCCACCTTGCAATGTAAAATAGACAAGCCAACAGTGTAACACTATGGAACAGAATAAAAAAATTATTTTCCTCATGGAAGTACATGGGATTGTCGATCAGATGGCAATCTGATAGCAGCCAGAAGGGAGGTGTGTTCCTTACAAAATAGTGTGTTACTTTCATATGGGGATTCCAGTTTCCATGGATTGTTTCACCCATGATTTCCTGGAGTCAGAAAGTCAGCCAGGGTCCTAACACTGATGGCATTTGCTCCTGACAAAGAAAGGGGAGGGAAATGATTCATAGTGTTTCCACCACTGGGAGGAGGAAGGACTTTTTTAATAAGCAGAAACTCGTGACAGAGTCAGAACTGTTGGCTGAACTTGCCTTGCCAAAGAGCCTCAGCTGATAAAGGCCTTGGTTAATCAGCAGGAATTACTATGGAAGGTGACAAGAGGTGATGGAGACAGATGGGGCAGCCAGGAAAGCCACACAAGCAATAACAATATTGCCTTGAGATGTGGGGGATTGTGGGGACAGTGTCCTCCTGCCCTTGGATCCTGTTTTTAATGTGCATAAGCTGCAATGTTAAAGAAAATCACTGAGAAGCAATAAAGCATGGGAAATAACACAGCTTGTATAGAAGTGTATTACCAGGAAGAGAGATCTTCCTCCATGAGAAGTGATAAGCAGAATATGCCCTTATGTGAATAATTACAAAGGGAAGCCAAAGGCAGGCAAGTGGTGAGGCTGGATTCCCTTCCGAAGAGTTCCTACCTCTGAATTGACCGTTTTGCAGTGACTGGAAGGGTGCCCATTATCCTCCAGCGACAACAGCAGCAGCTCTAGAGCAGTTTTGCTAGAACGTACTCTAGGAATTCAAGCATCAGGCACAGCTGGAGGGAGAAAAGCCATGAGCACCAATACTGAAATTCAGGAGTGACATATGAGGGCCATGGGGCGCAAATGTCAAGCTCTGCTTATACAGTGTTTTGCATAAGCCAAGAGCTACTTCATATTGCTCCACGTCCTGCTACTATCACCCAAATAACCCATTGCTCCTGTAATCTTCTCTTCAGATGCTCCAGCTGCAAATCTCCCACCTCTTCAAAGCAAGGCAGGAATGAAGGTATAGGCAAATTATACAGAGTTTGGTCTGGAAAGGGCAGGCAGAAGTTGTAAAAAATTATCCTTTCTATTTCCTCACTGTGGAGAAGCTCCCTGTGCATTGGTCTGTGAGCACCAGCAAAACCAAGAGACCCTTCACCTCACTTAGAACAACTTTACCACCAGAGCACAGCAAAGTAAAGGATCTACCCCACACAAGAGGATCTCAGTGTGATCACAGGTTCCCAGGCCCCTTACACCTGAACATCCCAGTTTGTGAGTGGTTGGAAAATGTAGGGAGTGTTGATTCAGTGCATCAGGCCTTCAATTTCTGCAGTGAAATCGGTGCCTCCTTGAACTACACAGCTCAGCCTCTCCCAGGTGGAAAGTGAACTCATTTGTAATTACTGGGTGCAAGTGCTACATTAACCTGCACAGAGCCAAGGGCTCCTAATTGCAGAAAGCAGTCAGTGTGTCTGAGGGCAGAGAGAGGAGGGTATTCACACCTGCAGCCAGCAACACAGGCAGCTGGCACACCCTCACCTGGAGGAACCAACATGATGAAAATTTCAAGTCCCACAGAGAAAAGGAGCCAAAAGAGGGTCAGGTTTTTAAAACATCAGAGAAAAAATGCCTTAGGAAACAGCAGAGCTTCCCCACACAGAGGATGCAGGAGTGTCCTTCTCTTTGCATAATCTTTGCCACACTGGGAGCAAAAGGCACAGAAAACCTGGAAAGCCTACGCAGATCCAAAGCATCACCCATCATATTGCCTACACATACGTCTGCCCTAAGATAAGAAACACATTCACTGCTCTCTTTGTTTCATTTTGTTGAACATCCTCCAAAAAGATCCATTTCCAAATATTCAAGACTAAGTCATTTAATGTGCGAAAACGCCAGGCTTAAATAATGATCAAACTCTCTAGACCCTATACCAAACTGACCAGAGAAACATCATGCACTACATCTCATTGCTGAAACACTTGGTCTTCCTCCTGTGTCAGCTGGCGCCACTGTTCTGCCTTCACCAAGGTCGTTTGTGGCTCCTAACCTGTAATCTCCAAATCATTAGTGCTCCACAGACAGTCTGCAGAGCTATGTTGAAGAGTAACTTTCACTCTCTGTACAGTGTTGGAATGATGTGGATCACTCTACATCGATCCAACAGGTTTGGGAACCAGCAGTTCCTGTTGGTGTCACACATTTGCTGGTGAAAATGGCTGCATTGTCTCAGCTACTTCAGTGCCTGACCCCAGAGGAGGGAAAGGCAACAGCCTCTCAAATGCCTTTGTGCCACCTTAACCATAAAAATACTCTTCCTAAAGGGAAAGACCATGCTCTTGTAGCTACACTACCAAACTCTTCCTCTGCTCCTCGCAAAACCACACCAAGTATCACCTTGCTCACTGGGGTCTGTTGAAGTCACCAGGAGCCTTTTTACTGACACCTGGTGGCTTGGACCCTCAGGAAAGGACCATATGGTCCCACCTCAATCTTTTAAAGCAGAAGCCTTAAGGAACAGAGCCTATTAAGACATTTGCGCTATCTTATAAGCTCTTATGAGACCTGTCATTCACAGGGGAGTGCGACACTAAGCCTGAGACACTACCTCAGAGGCACTGGGCCAGCGCCAGCCTCGCCAACAGGGAGCCTTTGGGCTACATCCACTGGGACAGGAGACCCTGCAGCAGGGTCACCGCAGGGAGATGGATGTGCACCACACCCTTGCCAAACTACACTGGAAAAGAACAGTAAGGTCCTGGCCACATCCTTTGGCGTGATGGCAATAACACTGCTTGGGAGACTCCACCCTTAAGCTGGTTGAGAAGTGGAGCTGTGAATAGAATAATATTTGCAGTCACACCACGTAGATCAAAGTCATTATTACAGGGATGTTGGTCCTGCAATAACGCGGTGCCACAGCGTGTACTCTTACAGGAACACTGCCGGTGGAAATTGAGGGGTAGGGATGCAAAGGTGGCTGCACAAGGTCACAAAATGAGCACACACTAACGAAGCCATAAAGCCAGTCCCTAGATCCTTCTGCTGATTGCATGCAGAATGAAATACATCTACCTTGGTATCTGGGGCCAGAAAAATCTTGCTGTTCATTTATTCTAATCAAAAACAAATTCTTAATTTCTGCCACAAATGAGGCAGAACTCTCTTCAGTGGAAGACCTCGATTAAGTCAGCTGCCAGGTTACACATGTTCCACATTGTAGGAGGTGAAATTCAGCAGTCAGATGAGCAGGGACAGGGCTACTCAGAGCAGTTGTGGTATTTGGAAGGCACCAATTAACACAGAAATTAAACAAACAACACAGCAGCAAACATAACTAGGTGTCTGTACTTGTCAGAGGCTGGAACTCACCAGCTAGATTTCATTTCTTAATACAGCTCTCTGAAATCCCCTGTGCTTAGCAAAACAGTGCACTGTTCTTGTTTTCTAAATCAGAGTGCTCTCCTGGAGTCCTGCAAGCGAAATTGCTGACTAGTTTTAAGCTAAATTTTCAGTAGATGACAGCAGGTACAGACGAAGCTGGTAAAAAACAACCAGACCAAAACTGGCCAGCCCCTGATCCAGGAAGCTCATCTGCAGACCAAGACACCATCTCAAACCACAGACATCATGCTCTGGTTCCAGACATGTCTTTTCAGTATGTCTTACCTTGAAGTGTTATTAAGGCAATCTCTGGTAGAGATTTCCTCTCTGCCTGCTCTGATCCCTGATAAAGCTACTGCTGATTTCAAAGGCTCATGAGCATGCACTTTAATGCAGGGATGACCACTTTCTGTGTTTCAGAAGAAGGGAAATAGGCACTTTTATTTCCAGCACATGCTGGGTTCTGATGATGCAGTCAGCTTTGCACCAACCTGTGCCAACTCCAAAGCTAGACCAGAACCCCTTGCCCTGCCTCCTCTGAGCTTGCAATGCAATAACCCAGCTGGAACTTGTGATGTGCCCACAGGTATCGATTTGGTCTGGCTGAGATGGAGACGATTTTTCCCATAGCAGCAGAGCACGGTCCTATGCTTTGCATCTGTAGCTAGAAAGGTGTTGATGACACCCCAGTATTTTGGCTACTCCAGCAGCAGCGCTCGCAGAGCATCAGCACTGTCTCTCTAACATTCCCACCACCAGCAGGCTGGCGTGGGCAAAATTTTGGGAGGGGACATAGCTAGGACAGCTGACCCAAGCCGAACAAAGGGCTGTTCCAAACTGTAAGATGTCTGCTCAGTAATAAGTGCTGAGAGAAAGGAGGAGAATGGAGGGGCATTCATTATTTATGACACTTGTCTTCCAGAGCAACCAATAAACTTAATAAAGTCCCACTTCCTGGGAAGTGGCCACATTCTGCCTGTCGATGGGAAGAAGAGAATAAATCTTTTGCTTTCCTTTGCTTTCACATGTCACCTTTCCTTTCACTTTATCAAACTGCTTTTATCTTGACCCACAAGTTGTTTTTTGTCATCTTACTTCCCCCCAGCCTGTTCTGCTGAAGAGGTGAGTGATACAGCAGCTTGACGGGGACCTGATGTCCAGCCAAGGTCAACTACCACACCACACTGCCTGATGAAACAGCCTTTGGGCCAGGTCTGTGGCCAGGCCACCCAGTAGCACCTCCTCTTTAACTCCTGACCATGAAGCCACCCCTGCTGCCCCTTCCCAGCTGATGGATACACGGCTAACTCACTCCTGTGGCAGGCAGTGGACACGGTGGTCCACGTGGGCACATGTAGCCTGCACCAATGCGAGCCAGTGTCCGGCCACTCGGCTTGCTAGGGACAGCAAAGCTCACTGAGATTGCTCCACCTCGGCTGCACGACTAGGAGCGCTCACACCAGCACTTATCATGGCTCAGCCGATGCACAGGAACAGGGAAATGATTTTATAATTGCTTATCAGATAACCAGCCTCCTTCACACCCAGCTCCTCCATGTGTGAGCACGTCAGCTGCTCCCAGCTCAGGCCACTTCGTCCAAACTACGCTCAAGTGCGACTTGGCACCAGCAGTGCCTGCTGATGCCAGAAGACAGTGCAGGACAACCTCCCTGAAAAACTCCTCTCAGTGCCTCCATGTGCAAGTAAGCACAGTGTTAAGGGTGTAAAAACGCCTCAGAGGACAGAGCTGCTACTCTGGAGCTCAGGATGCTGAGCATCCCCAGCTTTCCAGGGTCACTTTCTCCTGGGTTCAGCAAGGTGCTTATGTCAGATCAAAGGAGGAAACGGCACTGTCAGATGGCAACAGCTTTGCCCACTGCAGAATAAAAAGCCTCTTTCAGAGATTAATGCTCTGAGCAATTACTCACGCCATGAAAGGAAAAGTGTCTTCAGCCAAAGCGACAGCAGGACCCTAGGACCATGCACACTTTCATTTCCCTTTCACAATTAATAGGGGCTTTTCATTTCCCAGGGAGAAGAAAAAAAGGTGGACTGGAAACTAATGTTTTGTTATTTTTTATTTTTAATAAGGATCGCTGGGCCAGCAGCATAAAACCATGAAAACAACCCGAACCTTACTGCTAAATTAAAGAAAAAACACTAACATGAATAAGCACAGAAATCTGAATTAGGAATGTGAGCTGGTAATTACCCTTTCGGGCCCTGATTAATTACATTTGAAGCCACAGAGACACTGAGCCGCCAAACAGGACTGACTGCTAACAAAATCCACACCACAAACAAACCTGTCTTTCTCTCCCTCTGCCACCACACAGGAATGGCAGCTCCCCAAATGCTGTCTGCCTTTGTGTCCTGGTGTGCAGTGCTATTCAGGTCTGGACAGAGGTACAAAATCACACTATTGGGTACCTCAGATAACCCCGCTGAGGTGGTCCAGCCTGCAGACTTGTGGTCTCCCAGCAGAAGGTCAAGAATGGACAGATGCCATCTCCTCCACCTCTAGATGGAGGATCACTATGTGTTTAGCTGCAGCAATTCAAGAATGCAGTTCCACTGATGATTATTACACACTAAGAAAGGACAGAAGATTTAATCCACTTCATTGCAGCAATGTAGGAGCATTGCATTTGGTTGGGTCAAAGTTATCTGAAATCCAGCTTCCTGTCTACAGCAGAGGACAGCAAAAGACAGGCAAGAAATTCAAGAACAGGATATGTGTAATGGGATCCTTCTCCTGATACACACTCTCTATTCCTGCACAGCAGAGATTAGACATTAGAAAATAACTTCTAGCAACCAGTGTTGGCTTCATCCTATAGACACCTCTCCAGTGCATTTTTGAACTCACAGATTTTGTAGTCCCCACAGAGGCTTCTGGAAATGAATTTCATAATTTAATCACACAGCTTGTGATTCCATACTTCCTTTTGTTCACTTTAAGCTTGCTTTTCACATGTCCCAGGCTGCCCCTGCTTTTTGCATTCTGAGAAATAAAATTAATCATGTCTTCCTCACTCTGTCAAACCTTTTGTGATTTCACAAACTTCTACTCTATCCCAACCATCACCTTGTTCAAGACTGAAGACTTTTAGTCTATTTATTCCTGTCCTACGAAAGCCAATCCACCTCTGTAATCACCTCTGTAATCACCTCTGTCATTCTTCTCAGCACCTTCCTTTGTTATATACACTTTCTGAGAGGCAACACCAGACCTGCCCACGGTATTCACGACGTGGAGAAATCTTGGATTTCTGCAGCTGAAGCTCTGGGTTTTGTTCCCCATTCTTTACCTAATGCTTTCTAACACCACTTTTGGCTTTCTGACTGCTGCTGACTGTTGAGCTGCAGTTTTCATGGAAACACTCTCAGACCTACTGAAATCTCCTTTCTAGATTGCAATGGTCCTTCCCTTCTGCCCTCTCCCCAGCACTACTTTGTGCTTACCAGCAGCAAACTGCCTTTTTACCGTGTACATTACGAGATCCTCCTCCAACTTTTTTCAGTCAGCTCCAAATTTGAGTATCCTAAGTAAATTTCATGATCAGCCAAGTTAGTCATATTGCTAACACCTCCTAGACCAGATCATTAAAGAATCCCTGCTGGTAAATCCATGTATCTTTTCAGATAGGAAGTTTTTCAAGTCTTTATCCCCAGAGGATGCATTGTTTTAAACTGTGGGCTCATTGACACCCATTAGCTTTCAATCCCCTATATTAAAAACTTTCTTGTAACACTTTTGTTTTAAATGTCAGAAACCAAGGACTGTTGTTAATGTCCACAAATGCCAAAGCCTCCATCCTTAAATGAAGGCTCCAATCTAGCAGAAAATAAGCTTACAGCCTATGTCAGTCATACATCAAATAACCAGAAAGGCTGTTAATATAATTATCTTCTTATTGCTATTTTGGGAGGCACAGTAGGTTTTGATGGATCTGAAAGTAACAGGATCTCTTAAGCCATAATTTACGAGCACGTCTGTCTTGAACAATTTTCCACATGGGAAATTAATCACATTCTGCCTAATGGGAGGAAAAATATCCCTTTGCAGTTTGAATTGGATTTGCCATGGTCAATTGGATGTGGGATTCTTCTTTATCCCTACTTAAAATCTGAGGTGTAGTGTTGCCATCCAAGATTTACTGTGCTAGATTCCACAGATGAAGATATTTCACTGATGGCTGATATTTTTAAACAATGCCCACAATGACACAAGTCAAATATACCAGCGTGGCACAGTCACAGATTGTGGCACGTGTCAGGAATCGTAGATTGCAGAACTACATCTCAGTAAATTTCAGTAGCAGCTGCTGTATAGTCCAAGCATGCTTTGGTGTTACTTCTGGGAAGAAGAAATACTTGGGTCAGATTTAGGAAGCAGACAACACATCTCCCCTCACCAGTGGACTGATGCAGATCACTTGGACTCAGGTCAGGGTGAAATGGCTCATTTGCCACTCAGGACTGTACACAGAGACTCAGCTCAAGCCACCATGGACCCATGTTCTGGCTTGAAAGTGTAAAACAAGTTCTTATGTCACACAACTACCTAAAAGAGTCATGTACCTGTATCTCAGGCACAACAGGAGTGAATTTAGCTAAGGCAATGGATTGCATGTTTGAAATCACAACAGCAGAAGCTCCATTTTGTACAGAAGTGCAAGACCTCTCAGCAGAGCCACTGCCCATCCAAAGACCCAACCCTGGGCACAAGGTCCTGGGAGATGTGATTGGGGATGCTGAAGGCCACTGAAGGCTGGAGCCGTGCTGCAGTTCTGAATGACACAGGACAAGGTATCAATGACAACCCAAAGACTCACAGGTCTCATGGACAACACAGATGTTTATCCCTGCAGGTGAACTCCTGCAAGACACCAGAAGGAACTGAAGGTTCCTCATGTGTCGGGCTAATGACTCGTCTGGTGGCTGGCTGTTCTTTGTATCTCCACAGGCAGTCAGGAATGAACTGTCCAGAAACTGAGGTTGGCCTTCCCTAAGGTGTTTACTGAGATCACTTGCCAAACTTCAGTTCAGGTTTAAATTTGAATCCCTTCCTGTCTCATCATCAAAAACCCAGTGTGCAGAGCGAATGTCCTGGTGCTGATTCATCTCCGCTGTGTATCTAAGAGACACGCTTCTTCTTGGAAAATCCCAATTTGTTTATGGTTCCAGTGGAAAAGGGGTGAGAAAGAGAGACTCGGAAAAGGTGATGGAAAATAAACCAGAAAACTGACACATCAGCTGGCACCGAGATAAAGAAGGTGTTTCCAGGTAGCAGGAAAAGATCTGTGTCTGGAATCCCTTGACTTTGCCATTAAGAAGCAGAACACAGAGTTACTCAATGTTTCTTTAAGGCTGAAAGACTAAAGGAAAACAGGATGGCTTAAAGTAAAAAAGGAGTAATCGTATGACTGGAAACTATGAGTGCCCCTAGCCAAGCACCCAAAGGAACTGAGTAATGTTCATTAGTCAGTGACTTTATTGGTACTTGGGACTTTCGACTGCTGAGCAAGATTTAGACCAAGAAGATATTCTGGGGCATGCTACTCTATTTATGTTTGCAAGGAATTCAGCCTCACCCCACATAATATTTTTCCATGTTGATTTAGGCAGAACAAGCCCTCACTTTTTCCCTGGGCAAGGTAAGAGTGGGTCCCCTTCTTGGGATCAGCATGGTGGAAATGCCACTTCCCAACCAGCACCGTAAGGGCAAAGGGGGATAGCTGAAGAGGAGTGGTTCTTTTGCAAGGAATCTGAAGATATTTTCCGAAGTATTTATTCCCAGAGGAGAAACCCACTGTCCCAAGCACTGTACCAGCACAAGATAGTCCCCGAAATTAATTTGTTCACAACCAAAAAGATAGGTTCCACTTTTGGACTTTTGAACAAGTTAATAAAGAGCAGAGAGGTGCCACGCACCTGAATTGACACTGGGCACCTGTGCAAAACAAAATCCAGGTCATGCCTCAAAATCACCTGACTGCAAGAAATAAACAGCATCAAAAGCTGCCTGTTCAGCAGCGTGGTGATGCTACACTTGCCACAGCCATGGTGGGCAAGATTCACCCACTGGTAAGGTCCTGTGTATGAAGAGATAGGAATCGAAAGAGAAGAGCAGTGGGACCAGTGGAGCCCAGCAGAGAAATTTTTCAGGCACCCAGCAGCCCACACAATGCAGCAGAACCCTCCACTGCACTCATCTGCGAGACACACAACAGAGTATTTCCTGCTGAGTTACATAAAGCCGTGTGGATGCAAATGGATTTCAAAGATTGGGGTTTTTCCTTTCAGACAGAGAAGAAGAAAGAAGCAAAAGTATTTCTTGCAACTGCTACAATGATTGCTCTGTGACAGGAGATTTTCTGAATGCAGTATTCATACATGTACACTTCAAAGGGCACAGGCAACTGGAGTGGTGACACAAATTATACTGGTGCCATTTACAAATCAGAATGGTGTTGTCCAGAAATAATGAAGTTTTGATTAAAAACCTGAAGCAGCTTAGGAAAACATTAGATTTTGACAAGTTTCTACTACTGGGTAGACTAAAATCCTTCTTTTTGAGGTTGAGATCTTATAACCACAAACTGCTGACCCTTCATGTCCAATTGCCGCACACTCTGAATTAATCTTCATCACAATCTTTTCACCATGTGGCTCCAAAGAAGCAAATCACAGAAATACAACACGAGGGCTCAAGAGACCAGCAAATCCATTACCCTGATTCATGGTACAATGAACTCTTCCTATGGAACTACTGAAGTCTGTTTAACCTGTAGTTAACTCCTCCAAAGTGGAGACTCCTCACCTCCTCACACCATCCAAAATCACCTCTCCAATGCACTACAAGGAAGGAGGATGCACATTCAGTACATTTAGGACAGGAAGAAAACTTTAGGTCTGATTCATCACCTCCTTTTCTATGTTATTTATCCAGAAAAAGTACCAGATGGGTCTTTTTCACAGGTGCTTCTCTTGTTCACGAGGTGGGGGTTTTTAATATCTCTCTGAATGACTCTGTTTTCCACATTGCTTATTTAAACTCATATTTTATAAATTTTTGTTCATGGGCCAAGAGGGCAAGACAGGTGCATTTCAAATACTGAACTGGAGATTAATTAACTATTACTTGAAAAAGAGGGCACTGACATGAGCTTTTTGGAAATAGTTATAAAACAAATAACCAATTTCTGATATTTTTGAAGGCATACAGAACATTTTATTTTTAATTATAAGCAGATCAATCTCCGGCAGTCAAATCTTCAGCTGCTTGGGAGTAATTAACAAGGGTCACTTCTGAGTCAGCTCAACAAGTCAGATTGCTTTAGATCACCTTATAACCCCCAGGAAACCTTCATCAGCAACGAACCACAGCACAAACCCAGAGCCCCCAAGGAACCCCAGCCACTGCAAATGGGGAAAAGAAAAAAATTTTCTTGGCCCTTTCTAGGCATTGCAATAGAGAAACGCTACAGAAAGGGAAGCACATATTTCCAAATGGAAAAGCCATTAATGAGAACAGAGTCTGGCCCTAGGACCAGCACAGATCAGAACCAAACTGAGTGACATTGGAGCCGACGTCTCCTTGCTGCGAGTGAGAAACACCACAAGATTAGAAACATATGGAGCATCAGTGAGCCCCTGGGGGACAGCAAACCAGCTCAAGCTACAGAGGAGAGGGAAAGAAAGGGAGGAACGTGGACAGGACAGTCTGACAGTCCCTTCATCACATGCTGGCATTGAGATGGACACAAAGGACTCCAGAAAGGGACACAAACATCTGCACTGGCTACTCTGCAGCACCACAAGGACCTGTGCGTGGCTCGTGGGGCTGAGGAAGCAAAGAGAAGCTACATCCTTGTGCCGGAAAAAAGCTACGTGCAAGGACTGAAGCAAGAGACAGAAGTTAATGAGAATGAAGGGGATTATGCCCTCTCCCCAAGGGTCCATGGGTAAATACAGGTTTTCCTGAAAGCATACTGCCACTTGGGGTGATAGCTTTCCTTCCATTGTATTAAAATAGCTAACCAATTTGAAACAGAAGTCAAATTTCCAAACACACATGCACAAACACACACCAGGAACACATTGACACTTCAGAAAACAGGAGTCAGGGTCAGATGACACGTGGGTTCTTCTGAAAATTTCCTGCTGGAGTCTTTCACACTGTAAAACTATCCTGAAATAATTTGAACACTCCAGGCAGAAAAGCCAGCTGCTTCCCTAGGTCAGCCTGAGACCTGCTCTTGACATCCGTCACTTGCTCACCCAAAATAATAATGTTCTTGGGAAGGAGGATTTCACTGCCTTCCGCAAATTCCGCAATAGAAAAGGACCAGTTTGTGATCCCCATATGCCAATGGGAGGTTCCTACACGCTGTCTGCACCAGTCTCTGCTGGCGTGTGCTTTCCTTTATGAGCCTGAGAGCACTGCTTTGAAGGAGGTCAAAATGGGAATGAGAGTCTGTAAATTGCCTGGGCAGAGCAGTACTTTGCTCTCCTGACACTCTCAGCCCTACATGCACTCTTTTAGTGTGGTACCAATGTCAAGAGAGACGGTGCCTTTGGCAGCCTGATCTAAAACAGGCTCCTGTGGGAAACAGCTGGACACTGCCAGGATGAGGGACTGGGCTCCCACCATCTCACCTCCTTCAAAATCCTACTGCAAAAGCCACAGATCCCCCTGAGCTGCCCCACCAAACGCCTCAGTGCCCAAATTCTTATTCCCGCCTTGCACCCACCACCCTCCCGTCCTGAGGCTGCAGCAGTGAATCCTTCTCTCTTTGTTACACCATTGCACACAGCAGCAGCCAAGAAACAGTTTTTCCTTTGCAAAGGAATCACTTCGCCATAATGTAGTAATTTTACTCTCTGGTAATTAAAAAGCTTAAGCGTCAACTCACATTTCCAAGCATTTGCTCAGATGGGAGGAAAACTAACAAAAACAGTCACATCCATAACCAGAACCACCCCCGTGAAAGGCCTAATTCCCTATATTGCTTTAATTAAAAGTAGATGAATTGCAATCTCCCAGCCCAGAAACCTTTAGGAGAAATAAAGTCAATCTATAGGCTTATGAAAATAAAACAGGATGAGGGAAACAAACACAAAAATCCTGCCAGTTTTAGGGCTTACCAGAGGATTACACATCTGGACTCTCTTTTCAAGGGGAGGTGAGCTGAGGAATGGACGGTGTAGAGAGGATACAACCAGGGAGCTGTTAATGGGAGAAGAGGAGCAGAAAGCTGCAGAGAGAGGCAACAGCCTTGCCCACACGTTTTTGTCTTTATGGCTGCCTGGAGGAACACTCCTATCTGCTGACACCACAGAAAAAAGGATCTGGTTTAAATGTAAAAAAACAAAAATGGGCTCAGGGGAGAAAATCCAAATAGATGATGAATATAGCTGACCGCCAGTGAAACAGAGAACAAGTTGTGAGGAATAATCTAATCCATAAGAGTAAAGTATTTATCATCACTCTTACAGCAAGAGACCACCCTGCTCCAGAGGACGTCTGCAAAGAGATGTGAGCATGGAGGCTTTAAGCACAGCAACACCACCAGTCAGGGCACAGGTAACTACAGAAGGACTCTAGTGTTGAAGCATTTGAGTGCTACACAATGTTTTAAGGATTTATCCTTCTAACACCATTGGGGAGATGTGGTAATTTTAGCTTCTCGCTTTTTCCCCAGTCGAGTTAGTGCAGAGACTCTGGGGGTAGGTTTGGACTCTCTTTATCCCACTTGAACCTCCAGATCTTCTGTTTGTAAAGCACTTCTGGCAGTGGGGAAAACTAGTGACACATCTTGGGCAAAATTAATAACTAAACGTGGGCTTAAGTGGTGATTCCCACGTTCGCGCCCTGTGGTGGAAGACAGAGAGAAATTGAAATCAAGTCCCCAAAGTGGGCTCCAGGCCCCCTCACCTGGTCCCAGGTGCTTGGGGCAAGCCTGTGCATAGTGGTGGATACAGGACATCATCTCAAGGGTTTCACTGGAGCAGTATCGACACTCGCATGCACAGAATGAACCAAACTCAACTGTTTTTCCACTTGGGCCAGAGAAAATTAAAACCTTGTGAAAGTCGCTTTGTCTTAGAAACAAAGCAGATTTACTTTACTCAGCTTTATTACAACTTAGCCTTCTTATCAGTTTGATTTCATTCTTAAGTCATTTTAAACCCTAGTATCACATAATCTGGCAGCTACAGTGATGGGTTTTACACAGAAAAACACAGGGAAAGGGTTTTCAAAAGCACTAAGAGCTGCTGTGATTGCTCCTGCTGAAGTCAACAGTAAATCCAATGATACCACTGGGAGCAGAGGTCAAGGCTGAGCAGGCTCAACACTACAGAAACTTATGGGTGGGATTTTCAATCTCTTCAAAACTGATTACTAATAACAAAGTATATTAAAAGTAAAGAGCTAAGTTGTGACCCTGAAAATATTTACATATGTGCCTAGCTCACAGATTGTAAGTAATTATGGGAGGCCTGATTTCTCTCACTTTCTTTAATGTAAGCCAGGAATAAGATGCATGGAAAACCTTGGCAGAGGGAGAGGGTCAGCTACAATGATTTTGGTGGAATTACTCATGCTCTGCAGAGACTTTGAGCACAGCCATGCACACAGCAAGACTTCTTAGAAACACCAGGATCTTCCTAAACCCACAGCCACACTGACATGCAAATACACCAAACATGAGACAGGACTTTTCAGGCTGTGATGGTGCTGGATTTCTGCAGAAACAGCATTAAAATCCCCTCACTTCTAATCGACTGTTGCAAAACTTGGATCAGAAAATGAATGCTAGTTAAGAAAAACTGGAGGGATGTGTGTGTTTTATTATTTGTGCGAATCTGACACTGTGACATGAACTACCCTAACTTCAAAGGATGAAACATCATTATTACAAAGCATTGCATTGAGTATAACCATTTCCAGGCTATTATGCAAGCCCAACTGAAATAATATTATGGGTACAGGGTTATTCGTGTTCTCTATTAATCCCAAGAGGAAGAGGGATGTGACTTATTTTCTCATCCTGACAAATCATCTCAAGACACTGCTGAATCAGACATGTTTGCAGCTTAAGAGGAAATAAGTAAAAATGTTCAGTTTTATTACTAAGTTTGAGGATTCGTTAATGGCAGTTAACATTTGAGGAATGTAAAACTAAACCTCATTTAAATCCCCTCATTGTTCACAACATAAATCCTTAGATTGTGTAGTTACACTGGAATGAGGAAAAAAAAAAAGATTTAGAGAAGGTGACCTTCCCAGCTATTCGTTTCCAGGCAGTTTCACTCCCAGGTTCCTGCACAATACAGCAGTCTTCCCTGCAAACGTTTCAGAGGAAGTGCTTTACTTGCATAAAGGCTGCAACTGTTCCCACTGCACTGAAGCCATAAAACTATTGCAGTTGAACCAAAACTTGATAACAGCTTAATGGCAAAAAGCAATATTTGGACTAAATTGAGCCTGATCATATCACTCCAAAGTTCTTTTCCAAGTTAAAAGGCTTTTATTTATAGTTTTTACTTACACCCCAGAGACTCTGACATATTTTAACTAACCTGCCTTCCTTGTCTTCTTAACCTTGGTCCCTTTCCAAGAAAAAAGATGTCATCTGACCACGAATGGGGTTTGATTTCCAGCAGCAGAATTAACCCACAACAAATCCCCTGTGTTTATTCACTGAGTGACGGTGCATGTTCTGGGGGGTGAGCTTAGCCAGCATTTCCTTGATGAAAGGGGTGGAGGGGAACAGGCTGGAGTTACCTCCGTTACCACATCAACCACTTGCACGAAACAAACCTTTGAATCCCACCTATTCCAACTCTTCTGGTTTCACGGACAGCACTGGGAGAGCAGACTAGAGAGAGACCCACCAGTGGATTGGTGCCACTACCCCTGGGACCCACTGAATCCCCTCACACACGTCACCCCCTGTGGACACAGCCACCCCAGGCTGCTGCACTGCAGAAACGCGGCCCAGACTGTGCAATGCTGGCTACAAACACAGACTAACTGGACCTCAGGCACAGCACATCACAGCCTTCCCTCCACCTGCAGGGTACACGTGGGAAGGATTTCGGAGCTGCCCCAGTGGTCAGATACCGTTGTAGCCACCACCACAGCCGAGGGGGGCGAAGGCAAGGACAACTCAGCAGCACCTAAAGACCAGAAAGAGTCAATTCACCCTCTCTTTGACAGGAGTGGAAAAAAAATAACATTTTTGGCTAGGGTGAGGGAAAGAAATTGAAAACCAGTATTATATCAGGCTGAACCAGTATTATATCAGGCTGAACAATGCCATGACCACATGAAAAGCCTTTTCCTGTGTCTGGTGCTGTGTACAAGGGTCTTCCTCAATCAGATCTAGCAAGTGCCTCTTCTGCTCACAGCACAGTTCATGTCTGCTCCACACCTGGCTAGTGGTGGGCATGTGACATGGTGATGGCATCAAACAAATGCTGCAGTTCCCAAATCCTGGACATCTCAGCTGCCTGCAGGAGCACTACCCTGGAAAGCTTCATGCCTTCATTTCCCCAACACGCCTCCCATGGCTGTTCTCTGGGAAGGAGCAGGGGTACCTGCTACCTCACTAGCAGGGGTATCTCACAAGCCTGGCTTTGTTAGAGTAAGACCAAGAAATGGGAAAGGAGGCCCAGGCGGGTGGTTCAAGCAAGCTCTTAGTGGTCCAGCAGCACAGCTCTGGCTGTGGGATGCAGCAGGGAGCAGGTGGGTCAAGCAGGGCAGTATCACACTCCAGCAGAGCAGCTTTTGCTTGACAGACAGCGTCCTCCTTCCACCTGCAGGCAGCCCACTGGTGGCTGTCCCAGCCCCTGCCAACATGTGCCAGAGCCAGCAGCCAGCAATCCCTTCTTCTCCCAGACCCTGGAAGAAGAGGGTGGCTGGGACATTGTGCAAAAGTAAATATTTACGTAGCTGGGGCCTTCCTGCCCCTGTCCTGTATTTTCTCCCCTTCTTAAAATGTCACAGATCAGCTGTTTCCATAATTGTGCAGGAAATGAGTTCCCTGCTGGCTGGCAGCTTAACACTCACATGTGCTGGGTCTACTGTAGTTGCACTGCTCACCTCTGCTGCTGGCTCCTGCATCCACCCAGAATCTTCAGAGGGCAGATGGGACAGTCAGGGACATGGCCACAGAGCTGCCTGACTATGGCAGTCCTCACAGCTGCAGCGTAGAGGAATTCCTATTCCCTGGTCCATGGGTCAGATCAGGATCCCGGGAGATCTAACGCTCTGTTTATGCCACTTCAGAGCAAACATCCAAACCAGACTAACACAGCTTCCTGCCTGCACACAGCAGCGAGCCCACTCAGGAAATTCAGGCACATTTCAAGCTTGCGACTTTTTCTTTGTTCTTCAGACAAAGCCTCATTCACTGGAGATGTTGCTAAAGGGATTATTATCTATAGGAGACTTCTTTTCCCAAGAGGAAATCTGATGAACACACAGACCTGCATTTGCTGTGTTTTGTAGGAGGCGGGATTAATACAGAAACATTTTCCCTTCTGCTCTCCACATCTAGTGATTTAAATAGACCAGCAATGACGACACTGCCCAGTGGGAATAGGCACAGATGCCTTTCCCCTGTACTCCAGTCTGATGGTTTTACTCCTTGCCTGAGAGGGTACCAAACTATTCAGCATTTGGTGAGAAGAGTTGGAAGAATTTGATGGGAAACACATCCAACAGTGCACTCAGTCACAGAGTGAAGCCTGCCACCAGCCTGAACACCGTCAATAAAACCCCATCATGGGCAAACCAGACTGCAAATGTTTTGCTTATTCCAGATCAGCCCTGTGCTGTTCAGAGCCCTGCATATGAGAAGCAACCTGCAAGTCTGAACTTGCCGATCCTTAGGATGTAGAAGCGGAAGGAATGTAATTTTCTGCTCTTTATTTAGAGGTGGCAAAACTCTGATAGAAAACAACATGGTGGAAGTGCTTAACTTCAGACCCATGGAAATCTGAGGGCAAACAATTACCTCAATCCTGTGTACAAGCCTGGGGCCTGTATTAGCACCTCTCTCAATAGAAGAAGCTCAAGAAGATTGAATTTCCTACTTGTAGGACTTACTTTCCTTTCCTCGTCTACCTACCCCTGGTTTCCTCTTGCTAATTCCCACATTATTTCCTTCTCTCAGCCTCAGCTTTCCCTTTAAATGGGACTAGACTCTAAAAAAGAAACCCCACAGGGAAGCAGACACTGCCATGGGTTATTTCATTATAGTGAAAATAGATTAAGTTTGGCAAATCCCTGCCTGCAGTATCCCCTCACTCTGCTCCTGAGTATAAAGATCCCCTTATGAGTAGCGACAAACACGTCCATGAGAGCCTGAGAAAAGCTGCATTGTGGAGCAGGGAAGTCTGCAAACACACCACACTAGAGAACATCACCACCTAAGAAGCTCAACAGATAGAGAAAATAAAGTAGGGGAAATCACTTCCGATCAAGCAGCAAATTCCCAGGTTCATTGTTTCCAATCTACAGGAAAAAAAAATAATCACAACCTATTTTAAGCATGTGAGTACATAAATAAATCAGCTGGCCCAGCCAAAAGGCAAAGTGGACTGAAAACAGATTCAAACAGAGGTCTAGACTATTACTTAGTTGTGAATCTCAGCTAGGCTCTGCTCTCCTCTACTGCCCAGGCAACTTAAATCTGAATACAACAAATACAGGATTAGGCAGATAAGTAATATCCAGAGGGAATATCCAGAGTCTATGGCTGCAAAGCCATCTGAGTCCCTGGCAAGCTTGACTCCCGTGTTAAAAAGCACTTTCATTGTATGGGCCATTTGTTGATGGATTGTGGGAAAAAGTCAGATTTCAGATCAGAGATGAAGACAAGCAAACCCTTATATAAAGTCACCCTCACCCCAGTCTGTGGGTTGAATGCAGAATGCTCTCAGACTTGCTACATACCACCCACTTTAGATTACAGACTTGCAGAGTTATTTTTAAAAAGTAATTATAGTAGTCGAGGGCACACTCATCTGGAATGGCTGCCCGAGGAAATGATGAGCCCAATGCAGCTCAACTGCTTTTTAAGTCTATAATCGTGTTTATTTATTGCCTTTAAAAACAAGAATCAAAATCCAACTAATTTCTGAGTAAAAACGTCTGTGTATTTCCCCAAGGAATCCAAGCAGCTAGACTGCAATGAAAACCTTCCCCGGCCTTTCAGTCTAGCATCCAGCACTGCAAAAAAAAAAAAAAAAAGAAAGAAATCCCATTAGCTCTGGCTTCAAGCAAACCCAAACCAAAATCCCTTTCCATTCTTCCCTTGAAACTAGGGCTTGATCATTGCAAAATTCTCATCAGGAGATTTAAGTGGTCTAATGAGAGGCATATCATGTTCTGCATATGCTGATTTCTGCCCAGAGGTGGTTTCTGGTTGAGCAAAACACCAGTTCTTAACCTGTGTGTGAGGAGTGGGTACAAGCCCTAGAAATAGATTCTGTAGGTTTTTCCTGTTCCAGCCTCTCATTTCAGCTGCCCACTGATGGATTTTGGAACTGTATGCTGAGAAAGGACTCAGAAGAGACTGAAAGAGAGAGAAGAGGACCAGGTACTTGGCAGATATCAACATTGTTCTTTTTTTCCCCTTTTTCTTCCTTTTATAATGGAATCAGACCCTTGACTCATGCCCTATTCATACCCAAAGACCTCCAGAAAGCCCTGACCTGTGAAAGAGGCTCAGCATGCAAAGCCAGCAGTCCCCTGCACTCCTTACAGCTCCCCCCTCACCAGGCAGCTCGGAAAGCCAGCGCTGGCCATGCCTTTTCCACAGCTTCTTCAACAGGCAGCAGCCTAAGGGCATCCTATGACCTCATACTTGACGACTTGTCTTTCAAACAGAAAACACTTAAACCCTAAAAATATCTCCACAGAGCCTAAAGAGAAGAATACGCCTGTTCCCCTCAAAACCATCAATCCTCCCGCCGCCTGGCTGAGGAACAGCCGCTTCCTCCCGGCAGCCCCTGCTTTCCCTTCAAGCCCGGAGCCGACAGGAAATCCATTCTCCTCTTGTGAGAGACAGGAGATGAATTTTCCACAATAGCTCTCCTAGCAAGGCAGAAAATAGAAAGACACAGTAGAAACCACTAACTCGAACAATAGGAGCTGCTGAAGGGCAGCTCACCAGAAGCTCGGCATCACCCAGGGCCTAAACAAGCTGGAGTGGAAGGGAGCCAAGGACCTGTTAGCTGTCTTGCTAACACACTACACAGGCTCAAACATAAGTTTGTTTTAAACCTGGAAGCACTCTCCCTTTTCAGAGAACAGGCAGAAAAACTTAAAATATGTGTATAAAAATGAAATTGCACTGTGTTATGGAGTGGGCCCCAAAAAGATTTCTATAGCTGTTCAGGCTCCCAGCATCTCAAGCCACAGTGTCACGGGTCACCTCTCCACCCTCGGGCAGCTCCTCTGGGATGGGGACAGGGGACTGTGATGCTGCCTTACTGCAGGTGGGTGGAAGGGGATGGGAGCAGAGCCCCTCTTTCTCCATTTGAGAGTTTGCTGCCTCATATTCAGGAAAGCACAGCAGAACACCTCAGTTATTCATGTTACACAGGTAAGGCTCAGCAAACCAGTCATCTGAGACTCGGTGTTTGTGTATGCCTATCATAGCATAGACATATCATGTCTATCATGTAAGACTACCCCTGCATATTAAAGGAACACTGTTTCAAATATCTTAATTCATGTTTTCATCTAAAAAGTAAGATGTGACTTGATAAAATTTTATCTGATCTCTCAGGTTTTTAAATCCTTAAGCTACTTTTTGACTGGCTTTGAACTGCTGCAACACTGTTCATTTCTATGTAGGTCAGGAATTCAAAATGAATAAAAAAAAAAAGTTAGTATCACTTACTAATAACTTGCTGCCCTGGCTGAGACTGATGAAGGACAGAATAATCAAAAATTAAAAACAAATCTGAAATTTGCACGTAAAATTCAGCTAAGAATTAGGACAGGGAATGCATTTCCTTTTAAATGCTCTGCTAGCAATCACCTCTCCAAGGGAGAAAACAGCCTCCAATAAAAATACCTCTGAAATTTCTAAGGGTCCTCCTCAGCCAGTGTGTGCCTTACAGTCATCGTCCCCCTGCCTCCCAAGGTGGGCAGAGTAAGTGTTGCCAACACTTTTCATGCACTTTACCTGCTGAAATGCAGCACATTTGACAAAATTACACACGGCCACATCCTGATCTTGCTGATGCTGATCTCGATTTACACAGGTGGAACATGAGTGGCTGGATCTGAGGGTCACTGCGGTGCTGGCTGGGCGAGGATGAAGCCATCACCTCTATTCCAGCACATGAGCTCTGAACAAAACACTGTTTCTCCCCCCGCCGGGAGCAAAACAGAGGGCGCAAAGCTGGAATATACAATGCTGAAAGGAAGAAAATCTCGCTCTCATCACCGTGGACAAAATCCTGCTGCTGCAAACGTACTGAAGCCTTTTTGCTTAGCTTCCTCTTGCTCAAAAGACAGCATTGGAAAGGGGAGGGGAAAAAACCAAACCCAACACACCAACCCGAAACCAAAATGCAAACACAAGCACCTGGGATGCAGTTCATCGGGCAGATCTCCTTCCCCACTGCAGCCCGCGAGTGGCAGAAACAGAGGCGAGGAAGGTCCCAGCCGGCATTGGCGAGAGGTTATTCCCCATCCTCCTGCATTGTGCAAAATGGGGAGGCTCCCGCGGGCACCCCCAGCAGCCCCAGGTATCTGGGCGGTGCCGGGATGCGCCCGCGCCCTCTCCCAATGCACCTCTCCCTTCCCGCAGCCCTCCTGACTCACTCATGCCTCTGCACTCGGCTGGGGCTCGCTCCTCTGACTCTCCTTTGCTGGAGGAACAGCCTCCAGCAAACCTCAGGCTGGAAGACACTGAGGCTTCTCTGAGGAACTGTGAACCTTGCCCAGAGATTAAGCAGCCAGGCAAAGCCCTCCAGGCGGGATCAGCTCACCCCACTCCCACCCGCTGTTCCTGGCAGGAGCAACAGCTCCGGAGCAGAAAACAGGGCCAAACTCGCACAACCTGCAGGGATCTCTGCTGCCCTGTATTTTCTGCCTGTCCTGAGACGCCTCAGCAGGCACACTGTGTGCTGCCGCTGCCCTGGGGATGAGGAAGGAGAAAGCCCCAGAGACCCCTCTGAGATGGTGCCCGAGCGTTTCTCCTCTCAAGGGCACAGCGGGTCATGGGGGCACAGCGGGGCCAGACAGCGGCTGGGTGACATCTCATCCCCCCCGCTGGCATCCCTCCCAGGGCCCTGGGACACAGCCACCAAGCTCCGCTGGCAGCACACTCCTCAGAATGGATGGCTTCCTCTTTCCTCGCCCTAATCAAGGGAGGAGGAAAACCTGAGTGCAGAAAAAAAGGAAGAGAGAAGGAGCCTCTCTGGTAGAGGCTCCCAAGCACTGGAGGCAGGGACCGGAGCCAGGCTGGGGTGTTGCTCCTGCAGCTGCCTGACCAAGCTGGTAGGGCAGCCTGCACCAGCCACCCTGCTCCCCTGGGATAGGACACAGCTTCCCAAGAGCAAGGAAAACCAGGCTACAAAACAGTCTCCTTGAGCGAGATGTCTCCCTCTCCAGGCAGTATGGAAGCTGCAGAGCAGGCACCCAGCGAGGACTTTCCCCTTGCAGCAATTCCTATGCAAACACCTCCTGCTTTTTCAGTGGGGGTCAAAAGTGGTTTGAAGTCCAGGTGGGGATCAAGCTGGAATCTGTGTGGGAAGTGCAAGGGACTGCCATCACCCACGTCCAGCCCTCCATGCCATGGAAAGCACAAGCCTCTCTCCAAGGCAGGGATCTGCAGCCCAGCAGCCAGCATGACATGACGATTTCAGGCCATGCAGTGCGTTTTCCCCAGGGCTGCACTTTGGAAGACAGAGAGGAGCAAGAAGAGCTGACACCCCTCCAACTTCAGCTTTGTCTCCAGATGGCTTTCCCACTTAGTGCCAAGAGAAATGACAAACAACGCAAGCCCTGGAGTCTTGAGTCAAGCACTGCAAAACTGTTAAAACTGTCTCTGCCATTTCATTTGCCACTGTGCTCTCCAGAAGCTCAGGAGACAAGTCTTCTCATTCCAGCTGAAATTCCTTCATCAATTATCTGAAATAGGGAGCCCAAATCCATAACTCCTTCTTTCTGCTGATGCAGATGTAAAAATATCTGACAAGGAGAGAGCAAAACTTCGTGTCCACAGTCCTAAGATCGTTCTTCAGATATGCAGCAGGAGAGGTGATGCAGAAATCAGTGCACCGCAAATGGCTCAACCAAAAACCACACCAGTACATTCAAACAGCACTTTCCTTCCATGTGTTCTTAGAGCAAGTCTTTGGTCTAGAAAGGGGTTTTTGCAGCAAATTCTATTCTAAGTCTTCCATACATTCTCTCCAAAGAAAAAACATCATACCACCACCAACAAAAATGCTCTCTGGCCATCCCACAAACAGGATTTCTTATGCAGTTTTCTTGTGCACAACCTCCCCGATGCAGATTTTTCCAACACTTAAAAAGAGAAATCATAAAAAAGGACAAACTCATGGGAAAAAGATAAAATGAGGAAAGGAGACGAAAACATCAGTTTTGCTCTCTTAGTATGGTTAAAAAAAAAATCACAGAAAAATTGAAGTCAAGGAAATGACTTTCAACAAGTAAAATAAAACTACAGAATTGTCTACAGGACATTTTTTACAGGACTACCTGGTGCTGCTTATAATTTCCTTGTACCTCTTCGAGTCTCTGAAAGCTGTAGAATCCTTATTTGGCTAAGAGAGAAGTGGGGGTAAATATATATGAAGGAAGATATTGATAAAAATAAGAGAAAGGTGTCTAGAGGGAAGAACTGCACTTTCCTGCTGTTGAACCCGTTATGGTCTCCCCTTGGGGAGCAAGGCTCTGAACCCCATTAGACTGTCCTTGGGTTTACAGGTAAAAGGTTTCCAGCACAGTCAAGGACTAATTATTACTTCATGAGAGCACCACGGCATTGCTGACAAGCAACGGATGGAAGATGTGAACTTCCTAAGGCAGACCCGATGGGAGGATTTGCACAGCAAACCCCAGGCACTCAGAACCCAGCACGCAGAGCCACTCCAGCTTGGCTGAATCAGGCCCATAAAAAGCAAGCGAGACCATAACATCTTCATAAAGTAGGATTTAAGTACAAACATCTGCCCTGCCATTTTTTAATTAAGGGAGTTTATAGCTAGGTATTTGTTTCCGTAATCCACGGCTCCAGCTGCAGAAATGCCATGCGTATTCTAATTATGGCAGCTAGTTTATTTAACAGAGTTTGACAGTGTTTGACATTTAGCTGAGTCACCTTGTTCCTGGGTAAAGCAACAAGGGCTGCTCAGCAGTTCAACAAGAAAGAGGCAGAGATTCGATATCAAAAGTAGAACATATATCACAGAAATTTTAAATTAAATACAGCTGAGGTCTATCCTGTTCTGGCAGCTTCTCTCTTCAGGACACTAAGTCAACCCAAATGTTTTCCAGATATAACTCTTCCCCTCAAGGACATGTGGCAGTACCATCTCCCTCATGTTCCTGGAGGGTGGGAAGGGTAGGAAGTGCTGTAACGGGCATATGGGGTTTATCTCACCCTCTGCAAATATCACGCTCCCAAATATCAGGACGTGCATCACTAAGATCTGCACAAAGGCTGAGCAGCAGCCACCTACAGTCAGCCAACGTTTTTCTGGGAGAAGATAAAACAGATAGGCCACTGACAGTCAATACAGGAGGAACAACTGCTACCTGCAGACAGCGATTTTCCTACAGCATCTCACATGAAACCATCTGCACTCCTGTACAGTGCTTTCAAGGATCTCAAAATGCTTTCCAGCAAGAAAGGCAGGCCAGCAGTATCCATTTTTATCACACAGAGGTTTCACAAAGTGACTTGTCTGTGAGTTTGTTGGTGACACAACTAGAAAGAGAGCCTACTCTTGGACTTCTCTCTTTATCACAGACTGGAAATGGAGGCCAATACCACCTTCCTCTGGCTGCAGAGTCTGGATTCAGCACAGAACACTACAGAGAGCAAACCTTGACCCTGGTGCTGTCTTCCACAAGGTCGATGGAGGCTGCCAGGAGGATACAGGCAGCTGTGCTGCCCTTCTGTGGCTCCAATGCTTGTGTCATATATTTGTGCTGCTGATTTTCCAAGCCCTTACTTCTCTACTAACCCTGGAGCTGTGCTCACCACACATCTGGAGCAGCTGCTTTGCCTGAAAACAGCACTGGGGACCACAGCACGCTCCTGGAGAGAACTAAGCCCCGCCATCCCAGCTTCTCTTCACAGACCTTAAGGGAAGAGCTGGGATCTCCTTTTTATAGCCAGAGACAGAACAGACCTTTTAACAGGCTGAAAATACTCCATTTATCCTGGCAGGCAGTGCAGTGAGCCAAACTTTAAGCCAACAGCCAGGATCGTGCAGTCAGACAATAGGGAGCTGGCCAGAGCCTGCACTTCCAAGAGCACGCTGTGGTCTGGCTCACGGCCCCCGTGCCATCCCTGCAGCCGCTGCTGGAAGACGCTGTGTACAAGTGCGTGCTGCTACCCCCAGCACAGGATATCCATCACGGCCAGGCCCTCTCCGAAAGCTGGCAGAGGGACAGTGGCTCAGGCCAAAAAGATAAGTAAATATCTTTTTGGCCAGCATTGCAGAAATCCCTATTTGCATTTAACCTTCCTTCAGTTTCCTTTCTATCCCAGTGGCAACTCCAGTTATTCATTTCTTATTGTACAGTGATTTCCATCGTCCAGTGTCTGCAGAGCCATAGCACCCAGAAATGACAAAGACTGACTCTGGTCTCCAGCGCTCTCCCAACTGGTGGCCCGAGCTCAGGCTGCCAGGTTGCACCCCACAGAAGCCATCAAACGCCTTTGTGTGACAGGGCACGAGCCAAACTGAATCTGAACAGCTGATGCAAGATCCCTTGAGAGCCCTAAACACCATGCCAGCTATTTTAGGAGGAAGTGGAGGTCTAGTATCACAAGGTTGGATGTACGAGCTCCCTGGGAAAAGGCATTTATAAGAGTGCTCACAAAAAGTACTAGAGACAGTAGCTGGGGAACTGCGGTCTCCAGCTGCTCTCACCCATCTTATTTAGGGCTTTCCCCACAGCATTACCTGGTAGAAAAGGAATGATTCTTTGCTTGGGATCTTTCTGGCCTCCTTCAATAGGGAACTTGTCCAGAAGCTGCATCTGCAAAGGAAGCACAACAAACATCTTAGGGGAAACGTGGACTGGCTGTGCAGGGACCAAGGGATCTCTTGGTTTGTGTGTGGTTTAAGACAAAAGCAACTGCAGGAATTACTTTGCCTTTTGGAGGGGAGCCTGTACATAAAAAGGTATGATACAGTTCACTCCGAGAAAGGAAGGGCAAGTTTCTGGCCGCACAGAGGAGCTGGGACAGGGCCCAGGCAGACAGCTGAGCCTGGCCTTGCTGTTGTTCTAAAATTAGGCTCCCATTTTTCACTAAAATACACACTCCGTGTCTGTAATCCACAGCCTGCCTGTGTTGGTGGAGCAACAGGTTTTACCTGACCATGTGACTGACCACCTGGCTGGTTAAAAATGCTGTTCGAGCAACCAGGTTAAAGCACATCTAATAAAACACCTGCTCTGCCTTTCTGGCAAGACACTGCCCATAGCCAGTGTGCCTGCTGGAGCAGACTGCTGACCACCAGTGACTTCCTATGGAAACAAGCCTAGGAAAGCTGCATGCTGATCTGACATTCCTAAAGGAGCCGTACAGTATCTCCTTGGGTGATGAGACTAGATGGACCAGTGCCACTGAGGCTGAAGACCAGCTGAAAGGCCTCAGACAGAAAGGAAAGATGCACCTGCTCTAGTGGCACCTCCATGCTGCCCTGAAGAGACCAACTCCAGCCCTGAAAACTGCCAGAGAACCTCTCATCCCTCCCATTCACGCCCTGCAACTTTTCACTCTCATTCAGTACATGGTGTTACCAAGATAAATACACAAATCCTCACATTCTAATTCATTTTTTCACATGTTTCAGATCTATGATGCAATGCTCTATGTCCCCTCCCTACACAGAAGCTCCAGCTCCCTTGGGAAGGGGGAACTCCAAAGCTTCTGCCAGGCCCTGAGCTCTTTTCCAACAGACCAGGAGAGATATCTTTCAACTCACAGTTCACAGCCCCTGTGACCTCTGAGGAAGGCAAGGAAGGAAAAGCAAGCAGTGGTGTTACTTGCCCTTGCAGAACCCCTAACTCCTCACCTGAACCGGATCTACATCTCAATACAAACACCCAAAGTGGCAACAAGAGCTGGGGGGAGGGAGGGGATACTGGTCAGTCAGCATTTAATCTCATCAGGGCTGTGTGTCCAACAGGGAGGGTGTGCGAGTTAACAGTGGTTTTGCTAGCTCGACAGATTTCCTTTTAAAAATATTTTTTTGCTAACTTGAGAGAAAAAAACCAGTCAGAATTATTTTTTTTATTTTTTACTGGTTTTGTTTTAAGCACACAGAATCCTTCTCGTCTTCCACTGCACACAACATCTCCAGCATTTTTACCATATGGGACAGCAAACCAAAGATCAAGAGGAAACTCGGGAGTAGAAGGAACATCTGTGCAGGAGAAGAAGTTAAAAGATCCCACATGTTTCCCCATCAGGGAGTCAGCCTGGTAAATAAATAGACCATAGCTTTGCGGATTGTTAGCTAACTCGCTTTTTTGCCTACAGAGACATGGTTTTTATTGAAAATGGGAAATTTTGTTTTCTTGTAGGTAGAGCTCCGGGTGTCTGAGGTCAGGCATGGGCAGGAGTTTCCTTCAAAGGAGAGGAAAAAAAAAAGGAGGGGGAGGGAATCCCCACCTACTGACTTGAAGTTTCACTGTTGCTACACTTTTAGCCAGGAAGGCAATTCTCACTTTACTATGTGGTGACTGATTCAAGCTGGAACCGATACAGTCAAATTCCCATGGTTGTTCTTGGAGTTAGATTAGCTTGGCTAATACAAGCCTTTTTAACCACATCAAGAGAGTCACAACGTGTATAACTTAGTGCTATTTATCTAAAGGGTGGATATCAGCAAAATAGATACAATAAACTGCAGCTGGAAGAGTTTGGCTAAACTTCCCTAGACTACTCTTTCCACCCCAGCTCTTGCCTCCACTGGGAGGGTCTGGATGGCAGGGAGCTGGGGAAGGCAGAGGCACTCAGGAAGCCATGGATGCAATTCATGGGGACACAGCCTGTCCCGGTGTAAAGTCCCGAGGAAGTATGGAAGTGTTCTCATCTTTTTCAGTATAGGAGACAATATCCCAGTGGGATACATACAAATGTTTGTGTGAAACTGAAGACAAGGCATAAAGTTGCTGCTCCTCTAAAAGACCATACAAGGCTGGGCACCCATGGAGAAGTGTGACGGTCCCTTTCCAAGCCCCTGACCACAGACCACTTGCCACTGGCTTGTGGATTGTTCCCTGGATCACTGAGTTGGGTCTGGAATTTGTGCTGTGCTAGCAAGAGACAGGCTCATGTCAGGCAGCTGCATGGGAGGTTCGGGAGGAAAGCACTGGTTGAATCTCTGGCATGACATGGGAAACACAACAGACCTAAAAAGGACCTGAGCAAGGCCACCAAGAGCAGCCCAGCAACTATGGCTTTGCCCCTCTGCCCAACTACTCTCACTAAGGCCTCAAAAAGCACTCCCAGCATGACAACGTCCATACAGGTGAGTACGAACAGCACAGAGAATCTGCAACACGACTGGAAGGCAGTGACTGCCCTTCAGCTCTGCCACACAGGAAACCAGCCAAGTAAATTGTAGCAGCAGCAGGGAGCCTTCCTCAGCACTTCCCTCCACCCAGTTCTGCCATTCAAAGCCAGTGCAAGATAGATATAAAATCCCGGAAAAGCAGGATTCTGTATCCTCCCACCCACAGAGGATGCAAAGTGAAAGAAGAGGAAAAGATGGATGCAGGAGAAAAAAAAAACCATCCCAAATCTTCCAAAGCTGATGGTATGTCCTAAGCCAATGCCCAACATCCTCACTCGTGCCAGCTCTGACAAGAGGAGACAAATGGAGTAGCTGGTAACAGAGGAAGCTAAGGGCTGAACTACCAAAACTCCTCCTGGTAGGCACAGCCCTTTCCTCACATGATTAACAGACAAAGACCAATAAACAGACTTTCAGTTCACTTAATTAGATGTCTGCAGAGCATCTTAAAGTCGAAAACTCTTTTGTCTATGACAAATGTTTTTCCATGAAAGGAAGTTATTCTTGTTATTACTGCAAATACACATATGATTGATGAAAAAACTCCTTCATTTATTGCCCCAGGCTATTCTGCTCAGACATGGGCCGTCTCCACAAGATGTTGCTGTGCAATGCATTTTGGCAAATCTGAAAGAGCTCAATTCATGTGCTTACAATGAGGAGGAACCTCCAATTGCATGACTGGTGTGATGAGCAGAGAGAAATCTGTTACCACGTCCCTGTATCACGGGGTGGAGGATCCGTTTGGAAACAGGGAGGGTATATGGAAACCAGGAAGTGAGTTTCCCATCCATTCAGGCAGCATGTCTGGAGCCAGGCTGAACAAACACATCCCACTCCCACTTCTGGCACAACAGATGCATGTCCATGAATAACTCATCACCAAAATCACCTCTCCAGCCTCTGTCTCTCCAAACTGCTCTGTGTTTGCTGACATCTTTCCTACCCAAGTCCTGCACAGTCCTGCCTTATGCACTGAGCAGCTTCCTTCTTGCTTCTCCCAGAACTCCTTTAGAAGGCCTGCTATAAACCTTGTGGTCCAGATTATCACTTTCTTACACTGGTCAGAAAATGATCATGCAACTAATCCCACTAAAAATCAAGGGAATTACTCACTTGAGCTGCTGCTCATTAAAGTGAGAGCAGACTCAAGAGCACTGGCCCACTCCACTCCTTTCTATTTGCACATAACCATGAAATCACTTGACTTGCAAGAATGAAATTGGGAGATTTCAGAGATTTCAACTCAACCACTTTCCTGGGCATCTTCCTTCTTCTCTCTTCTGCTTCACGTCACCTTTATTTAAAATGCAAATATGCCACGAAGAAAGAGACACTCCTGCACATGAGAACTGTTTGTGTTTGCCAGATGATGGCATCTCTGGTCTTTTCACATCAGTTCTGCTGTGAAAATAAGATTCCGCCCCTGTCTGCCTTGCAATGGTAACACCCGGATAAAAATCTGAAAGAAGAACAGGTGCCCTTTGAGATGCTACAGATAGCATCTCTGAGGATGAGAAGCAAAGCATCTTGCTGATAATTATTTACTTACTACCTTTTACCTATCTTGGGTAAATTTTCATGAAACAACATTTCTTTCTGCTGTAGACATAACGTCTTACAGCACCCGAGAGTAAGGAGCAATTTCTCTTTTGCAGGAGAGGCTTTTACTCTGGTACAAACCAACCAATGCAGGGGACATGAACATATAAACTGTTCAATGGCTTGACCTTATGTCATTTGCCAGCGAGAATGTTGTTCCTGATTTGGTTTTGAGGTTTTGGAAGTTTGTGTCCAAATCCAAGTCCTTAAATTAATCCACTGAGACAGTTACCTGACCTCCACCTGTGCCTTACACCACAGACTCTTGATGGGTTCCTGGGGGGCTGTTAGCTCCTCCCCTTCCTTCCTTGCAGCAGTGTTAACTCCTCCAGTCAGAATAGTGAAGTTCTCCTCTTAAAATGAGCAAATGAGGACACCCATGTAATCTCTTAGTGTGGCTATCTTCCTGGTTCCTTTTCAAGTGAATGCAGGTTTGCCATGTGCACAGATAAAACCAAAGCTCCACAGGAGGTCAGCACTGCAGTCATGGGGAGACTTCTTCATAACACAAAGGTCCTGAAGATTACTTTCATGCAAGCCCCTTACTTTAGCAAGTGAAACATCCAGCATTGCAGGAGGCCTCTGACCTTCTACAGAGATGCGGCCTTGCTCCCTTTCCTAGGTATAATTTACTTGTGTCACAGAGAAACAGCAGATGAAAATCAAACCACGGCTAAGAGACCAAGAGCAGCAGATTTTTTGCAAGGTGCCCCTAGAAACCCCAGTGAGCTTGCCACCTTGCTCTTGGCCACTCAAGTGGTCCCAAGACTACAATTCCTCCAACACTGATTGCCAACAGGCATACTGGCCTCACTTTTTCCAAGCACTCATCAGAAAATGCATTTTTCATTTAAAATGAGGCAAGCTGACAATACCTTTAATTTAGCCATGGCTGGACTTGAAAGGTAAAGTACATGAGGACAGAGAGGCATCAGGCACATGGTGATCCCTTCTTACAAGGCTGATCTGAGCTCAAAGTCCCAAGGAGGAAAGAAGGGCTACAGCCAACTGGGAGATGGGGAGGAGGAGAGGAGGCATCTAAACATTTATGGGGTCGTGTGCATAGTTCTAAGAGAGTCTGCCAAAGA
Source organism: Atrichornis clamosus (assembly GCA_013400975.1). Classification (NCBI taxonomy): domain Eukaryota; kingdom Metazoa; phylum Chordata; class Aves; order Passeriformes; family Menuridae; genus Atrichornis; species Atrichornis clamosus. The sequence goes on from WBMZ01013911.1 coordinate 337,253, forward strand.
AACTGGAAGAAAAGCAAAGATACTACCAGCGATCTGGAACTAGTGATGATGGAACTCACACCCTCAGCAAGAGGAGTTAAGGGCATCTGCAAATCAGAAAAGATTGAAACTCCCTGATGCAGATAATACAAGTTTAGATGAGAAGGAGAGGTAAGATACCAGAATAGGAGTTATTAATTAAACCCCTGAGGAGCAGCAGCAATTTCCTTTCATTTTGAAGTTGGAAACCAGCTGTGCTGCTCGCTGACAGGACTGATGGTTGCAGCATCATCAGCTATATTTTGAATTATAAACCATGTGATCTGCAAGAAAAGGAATGGCCAGAATGGTTGTGAATTCTGTCATCTGCCAGAGTTTTCCTGTGGATAAACCTCTCTGGTCCTGTTTCTGCTTTTGCACCTGCAAAATGTGAGATGGATCTCAGGTAGGTGGCATGAGATTTAATGAAGAGCCATCAAAGGCTCTGGGCTTTATGCTGCAGAGCAGAAGTCATACTAAATTCAAAGGAACTACACTCATCTAAAATCAGCAGGACAAAAGCAAATGGAAGAAGTAGTATCAGTGTTTTTCAGATACAACTGTCCTCTCATTTGTGGGCTTGTCCATCTATAGGATATTCCAAATCCTGGTCAACCAGGGAGTCCAAGGGGGTCTTTCAGTTAAGAAAGATGGTTAGCCACCATGTCCAGCAAATGGATCTCATGCTAATAGGTTACATACCAATATTTAAATGTCAGCAGATGAAAACAAGCAAGAGAGTGGAGAACACAAGAGCCCATTCCACAGATTGACTTTCAATATACTGGTCTACAGAAAATCACTTCAGTGGTTTGATTTCAGGATAGGTTTTCTGCTAAGGTTTATCAGTGGAGCACCCATGACGTAAGTGGCAGGACCTGATTTACTCCATCTCAGGATCATACCTGCTGAGATCCATGACAGAAGGACGCGCATGGCAGGGAATGAAATCTCTGCCCTCGGGGCAGACCTCTCCACAGGATAGTGCTGCTAGAGGATTTTCTCTAGATGTGGGTCACTCTGAGCTTCTTTTTAATTCTCCTTTCCTCTACTTCATCCTCTCACAGGAACAACAAACCAGTTTGCTCTCACAGACACAAGACAGCAGGAGGTCTGCCTAACTCCTACCCCTTCCAAACTGGCCAGAGCAGAGCTGTTCCTGAGCATAACACCAACTCGTAAAAGTTTGCAAAAGCCTTGGAGATCTTTGGGTGAGGACATGGAACAGGCTGAGCCTAGCAGAGATCATCTGTCAGCCACTCACACATAGAGCTGACACCTTACACGGCAGAAGGAGATGAAACTCCATCTCTTCCTCAAGCAGTAACGGGTTCCACAATGCAGCAGGAATAACTATATCAGGCAGTCAGTGACACTGGCTCCCTTGTGGTGTTACGTGATGCCACAGCATGCAAGAGAAATGCAATAATTCATTCCCTGAGAAGCAGCAGCAACTGCTTTCCTTTTATTTTGAAAGAAAAAAAAAATTACAGCAAAAAATCATCTGGATAACCAGCTGACATGCCTGTCAATTACAGCATTATAGGATATGTTCTGAATTAAATGTAGTGCAATCCGTGAGAAAGTCAAACAAAAGTAGGAAAATGCATATAAAATAAAGAGAACAGGCATTTACAGCACGGTGTAATCCCCAAAGGGAAAATGCCTTTCCCAGGTCTGAAAATTTCCACAAGAAATCTTGGAAATCCTACAAACCTCTCAGTATCCAACTAAAACTGCCAGGAGAGGAGAAGGCAGGGAGCAGAGACTGGGGGTCTTTCCCCAACACGATCCATCAAAAGAGGGAATGCTGTTTCCCAGCTGAGACATTTGGTATTTTTCATAAAGAAATGCAGCTTTCTCTAAAGGCTCCACAGAATGAGCCCAGCGTTTGTGGCTAACACAGACTGGCAAAACATTCTGAGGTGCTGGTTTGGGAAGACAGAGGCACTTGGTGCATCTCTGAAGAGCTTCTCAGAAAGCCCACACTGTCCTTTCACAGAGCAGCTATTGAAGTCTCCTGCCAGAAGCATTTTCTTTTCCCAGTGCTAAATTAAACTGGCCTCATCCAACTAAACCACACTGGAAGATGCTTGGACAAAGGCTACTTCATACTTTTCCATTTATCCATGGTGATTATATGTCCCCTGTTTCTCTGGTATCTACAGAGGATTTGTCCCGACAGCATCCCTGGGAAGTAAGGCCACATCACAATGCCTGTTTTAAGAGAGATGAATGCTGCAGTTGTGTGGCACCACAGGGTCACGCAGACATGTCAGAGCCGTGCTGATGCCATGCCCCATCAGGCCAATTAGCTTCTGAGGAAGGTTCGTAATTTTGTGATGGGGTGCAAGGAACTGCCGGGCTTTTTTCCGGAGCTGGCACATCCAGAGCAAGCCTAGGTGCTCAGGCTGCACAACCTAGGCGTGTTCTAAAGGGCTCACTGCAGAGCACAGTAAAAATCTGGCTGGGAAGAAGAGCTGACCTCAAAAGAAGAGCATCTTTCCTTATATCCTGCAACTTTTTATCCTTGCAAAACCCACAGGCTTTAAGTGTTCCTTCGGATTGCACACCAGCAGCAAGGGACCAATGTGTCCCAGTGGCAGACACTGCAGTTAGAGTGACAATTGCCCTGGACACTCAGCTCTGGCCTTCAGACAGCAGAACTGCATCTGACAGCACTGCCAGAGCAGAGGTTCCAATTTTAAACACAATAGCAAGTCTAAGAGCTTCACTAAAAGGAAGCAAAGCACCAAGGTCACTTCCATTAATCACCACTTCCTACATCGCTTGGGAATTTAAAGAGATATTTACTTTCGATCCTTTAAATTTCAACCCTTTCAAGCCACTGACTGAAATACAGCATAGCCCCACTAAGATTTTAGGTTTTAGCAGTCCACCAACCTTACTGAGCTCTAGAGGCCTCTCAGTGCAAAAACTGCAAGTGCCTAAATCCTGCCCTAAACTCATGCAAGTAGGAGCAGCTCAACTCAGCTCAGCCCAGGCCGAAGACTGGCCGGGTTGGTGGGAGACTGCAGGGCTTCAAACCCTCTGGTCCTTAGAAAACCCCTGGCTGCAGCATCAAACACTGCAGGTGGGTGCTGGAGGGTGCATCCCAAAAGCAGCACAGAGCCATTGGCACGGTGCTGCTATTAATTGCATCCTTACTGTTAGCAAAAACACGCACCACATATTGTCAGCATGATTTACAGGCGGTTTTGGTTTTACCTCTGTTTTGCTGAGTGCTGCCACAGCATTCAGGGAACAAAAACTCCTGATCTGCTCCATAATATGACAGATTTAGGATGGCACCTTGTGGGAACGGGGGCTTGTTCTTCATTAATGGGTCCCCTCATGTGACAGCGTGACTCCTCCTGGGTTCAGGCAGTCCCCAAAAGCAATAGGAGTGTCAAGAGTTGGATAATCACATCTGTCATGCAATGCCCTCTTCTACCCTTCCTTACTCCTCTCCCATAAAGAGGTAACAGTGGATTTCATTGGTGTTTTAGGCAGGGACTACCCAGCCAGCCAGACCCATCTCTGCAAACTGCTTTTGTCTGAACTGCTGTAAAGCTTGGCGCTGGAATGCCCTGAAATCAAATTTATACATTGGATGGTCTCTGAACTTGCACCCACAGCATCCATCCTTAGAGAGTATAAGTTGCCTTCCAAGTTGCTCACACAGGGGTGACCACAGTTTTAACTAAAGCTTGTCAAAAACACACCCTCACTTAAATTGGTAGAGTTTTGTGAGTCTGCAAGACTACTCCCCTGCTTACACTGCTGTGAGAGAGATGAGACTTTAACTCCAAATGTATGAAACTTAATCCCTCTGTTTTCATAATCTACATCTTCTCTACAGCCTGTTAGCTCTGCTTGATATATTGTCCCCTGGAAACCATGAGTAACTTCAATATTGAAAACAGAAACAATAGCTCTGAACACAATGGCACATTTTACTTCAGAAACTCCATCTGAAATGGTATCTACTCATCTCCGTAGGACACTTCTCGTAGCTCTGGGGAGAGCATCTGCCAGAGGAGAGCGACCGCCCAGCGCAGTACAATGAAGAAACTGCGCCAAGCACAACATAACCACAGGTTTTAACTCCACGCTGGGAGGAGACTCCTTTGTCTTCTTTCCTTCCTCTCTCCCTACCTCCAAACCCTGAGATGTTTTGCCTGCGTATCTGGTTCCAAACACATGTGTATCTCGTCTTTGGGGGGGTTTAGAAAGGAGTACAGACAACAAATCCCACTGCCCTTGTGAGCAGACAGAGCTGCACGTGTAACAGATACCTTGCTGCGAGCCTCCAGGGAGGGAACGAGCAGCCAGCAGCCAGCTCGGAGCCAGCTGCCAGCCTTACACCCCAGCCCCAGCATGGGCCCTTTGGCTCAGGCACTGCCTGGCCCTAGGTGCTGTGCCAGCACCTCCCCAGGATGCTCATCTGGCTCGTAGGGCAGCAAAGGTGTTCAGTGCATGGGAACGACAAACTCCAAACACTGGTTGCCCAGTTGGGCTTGCAATGCAGGGAGGAAAGGATTTACATGCCAGAAAACAATATAAGAACAAACCTAGGTTTGCAACAATCTGTCCTTACCAGTGCCTATTATAAGGCATCTTGGAGACTGGTTTCTCTGTAGGTTTATTTCTGGGCAGGGAAGACAAAGTTCACAGATGTCACAAAAGCTGTTGCAAAGACCCCTCCTGTCACTAGCACAACCACACAACACAGGCACCTTAACTACACACTCAAACCCACACCAGCTCCTGCCCCAACATGCAGCACGGACGGCATTCACTCTTTAAAAGCAAAATGGGAACCTGGTAACATCTGAGTTCATAAAGTCCATGCCCAGAAGGAGAATCCCAGGGGCCCAGCGGAGCTGTCGCAAAGGGCCTTTTAGACAGACCAAACCATGACGCATGACTGCACTGGGAGAAGGGACAACACGTCCTGCAGGACAAACATGACCCAGCACCCTAAGAAGGAAGGCTGGGACTGAAACCTTATTTTTGTAAGCATAAGTCTGCCTGAGGAGTTTTTTTTAATTTAATTGAGAATGAAAGCAAACCCTGGGAAAGTAGACGGGCTTGGACGGCAGCCATGGCGGCTGCGTGTGCTGCTCGGAGCTGGGTGGGCACTCCGAGTGTTTACAGGGCCTCCGTGTTACGCGCTGCATGCTCGAGCCTTACTCCAGGACTTCCATTCAGATAATAATCATCCATCTCCGGATGCATTCCTTGTGGACCAGATGCTGTTCTGTGTATTATACCAGCTAATCACATGCAATATTTGGCAGGGTATTAAAAGCATCGATGGGGGTCTTTGACAACGGTGGGGGTTATTTTGGTCTTTTTTAATCTCAGTAGCTTTTAAGTGGCACAGGCACATTGTCAAGAAATACTGTCAGGGCTGTGACTTTTCCAAACTTGCAGATGATAAAACTGCTACGAGTTGTGAGGGAGAAACAGCACATGGAGGCAGATGCTTGCATCCAGGAGGAGAGGAACTCCTTCCAGCTCCGTCCTCCCATCAGGAGGTTTCCAGCCTATATCCCTGCCTGGTGGTATTTGCAAGACCTGATGGTTAGACCATGGTCAGCAGTACTATGTGTAAGAGGTACCCAGGTTATTACCACAGGCAGCACAGCGTTGCCTCGAAAGCCAGAGCTGTCGTGCCCATCCCTATCAAGGCAGCAGCTTCCCAAGTTTTAAGCCAAGGGTGGCTGCAGAGCCACATGGGCTGAGCACCAGCACCCACTGCTTCACAGGCAGCTGGGTACACGTCCACCTTGCCAGGGAGCATCCACACCTGCTCGTCCTCCGGCAGATGCTCCTCCAATAACAGGAAGAGCAGTGCAGCACCAGGAACAGTTTGGACATAGCTAAGCCTGTACTCAGTCACAAAACAAAACCACAAGTGTTCTCCAGCCTGCCTGGCCACACATGCCATCCCCAGTGGCCAGCTGAAGGGTACACACTGGGTGTATGATGCAAGGTATGCTTGGGTGATGCAAGGAGAGGGTGCTGGTGCTGAGGAAAGCAAGCCACAGGAAATCACAGCCACAACAACTCATCCCATCTAGCAGCTCCTTTCCAAGCATTTCTGAGGGGAGGAAGGTGACTACAAGCTACTCTGACAGGCAGGCTGATGTCCATCCAGGACCAATGATGATGCAGATTTCTATGCCTTTCCACATCTTGTGACCAGCTTTAGAAGCTGGAGGGGGCAGACAGGCAGGGCAGACAAGCAGGACAGTCATTTGTGCCCTGCTGGGCACTATGCAGGCATCCAGGGCTATTTCTTATCCTCCCTGCGGATTTGCAATTGTCTGTTCTGTCCTCCTCTCCACCACACAAAGCCACAAAGAAACATCAGAAAGATGTCCAGATTGTGGAAACATCCTCACAAATGTGTTGGAAAGTCCAAGCCTAACCAACAAGCTGCAGGTAGCACACAACTCTCTTCTGCCCTAGCCCCCGGCTCAGGCAGGGAACAGACTCCCCCTGAAACTACATGATGATACTTTGTCACAGAAAGCATCCAGGAAGACACTAACTTGTATCAAAGAGATTCAGGCCATATCCAGGCCCTGTAATTGCTGCATGAGCAGCAGACAAGCTGTCTGATGTCACTACAGTATCAGACCTGGCTGCTGGTTTTGTAATCCAACGTGATTCTTTTGTCCTCCATAGGGTTATTTATCTGATCTGCCTTTAGTACCTCAGCATTATGGCTATAAGGGATCGGGGCTAGAGAACTGCCATCTGCAAAACCTAGCACTAAAAGTTCATTAAACAAAAAGATACCAAGACAGAAGTAAAGCAAGGAGGAGGTGGGAGGAGGAACAACACATCAGCTGCTTTCTACCAGGGCACAAGCAACTTCAAGAAGTAGGTTCCACACATGCACCCAGCTGAGTGTTAGCAAAATTTCAGAGCACAGAATGGCCCATTTTCCATCAGAAAGCAAGACACCAGCCTCAAAGCACAGCTACTGCTAACCTCCCTTTGTCATCAAACACGGACAGAAAAGGCATGGGAGGGCAGCAGCTACGCTCCCATGGGCCAGCACAGTGTCCTGCTCTTTACCAGCAACCCAGACGCAAGGTTATCTTGCTTAATGAGGGCTTCCTTTGGCTCAAGTAACTGACCAAATAAATTACCCTACCAGACACACACATACACACAAATAACTATTTTGCTTAGCCAGGTGCACACAATTGTTTGTAGCCCTTCATCTGGGACTGGTGCACGTCTCTCCGTGAGGTCAGATGCAGGAGAACATTGTGCTGGCCAGGAACGAAGGAAAACCTGAGAGCAGCTTAAGAACAACAGAAACAAAACTCAGAAGAAATTTTCTCCACCATAACAGGTGCAGAGATATGATTAAATGTGCCTCAACACTCAGGTTTTCAATGCTGCCTCAGCGTCACGCTGCAGATCCAATATGGTCAGGGAGGCTTTGAAATCCCAGCCCTGCTTTGAACCTTGCAGATTAGTATCAACCTGGAGAAGGACTGAAGTCAGAGCAAGATGCTCATGTTTCGAAAGCAAGTGCCAGCAGGGGAAAGGGGAGGCAAAGGGGCTGTTCTCCATTACAAGAGGAACTGCAAGAGCAGCTTGGGCAGGTGATCCCCTGCCTGGATGTGGGACTGAACAGCATTAAACACTGCAAGTACAACAGAGGCTTGAAAACAAAACCAAATTTCCCTTCTTAGCCACACTGAGACATGCAACAAGGCAAACTGCTAGACAGCTTTACTTGCCCTTCTTTTAAAACTGAGCAAAGGAATAGGATTCAAACACCAATTCTTCTGCTGACAGATGAGCTGACACTGTAATAGTATCTCATCTACTTAAAAGCATCTCTCAAATGTCAAAGGTAGAAAAAGAACCCCAGACTTCATATCCTGACTCTGAATGTGTCCCTCGAGGTATTGCTTCCATATTTGATCCAAGCAGAAGGAACGTATTTCTATTATCAGATAGGAACATAGAGAAAGAAGGAAAAACTAAGATGAGGAAGAGATACTGCTGGTGGCTTATGGGGTTGATTCTCAGCAAAATGCTGATTTGCAGGAGTCTGACACTTCTGGGAACAAGCAGATGCCCTGTGTGCCTGCAAGCAGATAAAACCACCCAACAAAACTACCCCAAAAAGCAAGAGAAAGAGCCAATTTCTGCAAAATCAATGATTTCTAAGATGCAGAGACCACTGTTCCATGCTTTGGCACTTCAGGCAAAGGCAACTTTTTTCCATTGTGCCCTTGGATTTTCAGGCGCAACCGAATTCCCTTCCCAGGGAAACCTCTTCTACATTTGCCTTCCCAACTGGGAAGTCTCCAGGAGCTCTTATGGTGTCACACTGACAGCAGTGAGCACACAATGATTATGGCAATGAGTAACTACAAACTGGCTTACATTCTTTACTGAGAGGGTGGTCAAACATTGGAGCTGGCTACCTAGAGGAGTGGTTGATGCCCTAAACCTCTCAGTAGCTAGGAGGCATTCAGACAATGCCCTTAACTTGCTTTAACTTTTTGTCAGACTAAAAGTACCCAGGCAGCAGGATTATATGGTCATTTTATGTCCCTTCCAACTGGAATGTTCTATTCTAATACTGAAGGCCTGTAGGATGGACACACAGCAAGAATTTCTATATTTCAGGTGTTCAAGATTATGACAATCTCATAAGATGAGAATTTTCTGTGAACTTTTACTGTCCTTGGACCAGAACCCAATATCCAGGGCTGAATTTAAAACACCACATGAGAACAAAATGATCAGAGTTTTTTACATGACTACAGTCACCACTACATCTGGATACCTGACAGCCACAAGTTAATTTATCCCCTCAAAATCCATGGAAGTTGCATGCTCTTTCAGAACAGGGAATCCAAAGCACAAATCTCTAAAACCCAGCTTTCCTGCTTTAGTCAGGACAGGGAAAAATGTCAGTGTCCTCTCTTGCAGCTCTTGCGGTGCTTTAACCACCTGAAGAAAATCAGACAAAAGGCCAATATACATTACGTGCCTTTAGACTAAGAATTACAGTCAGAACCAGCAGAAGTACGAGAGATCTCTGTTGAACTTGCCATCCCCATGGAGGAAAACAGCCCCCAGTGCTGGTGGGCCGCAGCACATGGAAGCTGTGACTGTAACCTTCCCTGAACAAAGCTCTGGCTGCTGATCTCCCAAAGGCAGGGACACAGCCACTGTCCAGCACAAATGGTTCAATCCTGAAGTCTCCCTTCCCTGTTGTCCCCATCTCCCTCCCCTACATTAGTAAAATGCTGCACCGTAACACGTTTATCTCAACAGAGAGCTCCCAAGCTTAACTAATCATGGTGAACAAAGGGATTATTCCTTTTGACTTATATTCATCAGGACTTGCAGCTTCTCATGCCTCTTCTAGCCCCTAAGACCAGACAGACTGCTCAGAGCTGGTATGTGCTACTGAAATACAAATAAATGAAGAAAGAGTTAGTTTCCATTCTGAATATTGACTTGAGAGCCTGATGTATTTGAAATCAATTAAAAGAAAAATTAAAGGGCTCTCTTTTATAGAGGAACTTTGTTATGACGTGGAAAATTCACAGCTCCCAACATCAAGCCATGGGTGGAGGGAGTCTGGAGTATGAATTAAAAATAATATGGTTGTTTGCAGAAATTAGAGGCACCGATTTAAATCCACACTCCCCTCCCTCCTCAAATAATCACCCTGTGAACAGAGGTGGTTTATGGAGCCCTCTGGAAAATGTTCCTCATGGCCTCCATTCCAGACCCAAAATAAAATACATTACATCGCAGCAAATACTTCACCAGGGTGCTGCTCTCTCTTCCCCCCAACCCACGCCTCCCATTTGTTGCTAATTAAATGAAACAGCAGGTGCTTAGACCACAAGCACAGCAGGGCTGGAGCGAGTGCAGTGATTAAACCCCCCTGGAATGTCTTCTTGGAGAGCTGCATCTTTCCAGGGACCGGAGTCTTGGAGGAAAGATGAGATTAGAGGCGAGGGCTGGGTCAGTCTTTGGCTGTGAGCTCCACGATCCGAGGGCGCTTTCGAAGGACGACGGATCTCTAGAAACACTGGGTTTCTGGGGAAGATGCTGGCTCCTCTGTTTTGCCGAGGCACCGTCCCACCCTGTCCTTGGTACAGGGTGCCTACCACACAGCGTGCTCTGCCTCTGCACTGGAGGCATCTCCTTTCTCAGCCAGTTGAGACCCATCATTCCAACGAAGAGCAGCCTCCCTCATACCAAGGCACGTCTGGGCACCTCAAGTCTTCAGGAAATTATTAGCAATGCAGCCCCCGTGGCAAGAAGCCATCCCAGCCTAACCCTGGGTGAGTCCAAGGAATGGATACACCACAAGCCAGAGGGTCAGAGCTGGCCAGGAAAGCTACTGGTTGTGTCTAACACGTGACACACCAGGTCACCCTAATGAGATGTTCCTCCTTGCCACCCAGAGCCAAGGGGTGCAAGGCCCAGGAACAATTTTGTAACAGTAACTCACTCTTTGGGAGGTGTCCTTACACCATGACTCCTGGCACTTCCATTTACCTGCTTGCCTCTGTGCTGCAATCTCATCCACAGGTAGTCCAGGGACACAACATGGACTGAACCTGTCCCATTTCCTTCACTTGAAAAAGAAAATTACCCTTGCTGCCACCAATGCCATCACCAAGGCTCACCTCCTGAGGCCAGAAGTCAAGCAAAACAAAAGGCAAATGCTATTCTGTTACTGACACAGGACAGACAACGCTGTAAGAAATGGAGAGACGTGGAGCAAGAGGCATTTACGGGCAGCCAGAGCTGAGCAGCCATCAAACCAGCTCTCCCTGCATCCTGCTCTGGGGCCTCCTTGTTTTGCCCTGGTGAAGTCTTTGCCCTGCTCACCATGCACTCCATCAACAGCCATGTCTCCCTCCCATCCCAGCATGCCGGTCTCACGCTGGTCACTTCCCATGGAGACAAGCTGAGATAACTAATCACCCAAAGGGCACCAGGATGTACTAACTCAGGGGGCACCTAAACCAGTTACCAGCTGGGACAGTACAACCAGCATGGTACAAGCTTGGAAATAAACTCCTCATCCCTTCTACAAATTCCATTCCCGACCACAAGAGTCCATGGGACCAATCCCAAGAAAGAAAAGCACTATTTATATTTCTGCTGAACACTTCACTTCTCTTTGGTCACTCTGCTGATGTTTCACTTCTTCACCAAACCCTGTCAGAAACGTCTGGGGGCTCGGGGGAGGAGAGGGAACGTGGTCATTAAGGTCTGGCTTAGCTACTGTAATACAGCTAACATTTGGCTCTGTTGAAAACAGTCCCAGCCAAAGACTTCAAAGCATTTTTTTACAAACATTAATGAATAAACTTTCTCCAGGAGGGCTGCTTATAGCCCCCATTTTATGGGCGAATATTTCCAGATAACCTTCCTGCCACACCAGAAGTTCCCCCCTCCTTCTTCCACACCGCAGACTCCAAGCTCCTAATTACACAAAAAACATTACTACACTAAGGCGATGAAATATATTTTGACCTAAGTGGAACAGGATTCAGCATGAGGTTTCCTAACAACAACAGGCAGGAACTGACAGCCCTAGTGCTCCTGCAGCTCATGGCACACCCCTGCTCAGCTGTATAATCCAGGGCTGTCCCACACCCAGAATGAACCTGAAGCTTTGTAGGACTCCTCTCTACATTGGAAGCCCTTTAGCAAACTTTTTGCTTTATGTAAGGATAGCCAAGGACCACCTCCATAGAGCATACCACCCTTTATTACTCCACCTGCCTTATTCCCAGAATCCACTGGCAGAACAATCTCTACCACCTCCCAAAGCACCAAATACTAAACCTTACCCTTACATGCAAGCAACCAGCACCCTTTAACCCTCACCACAGTAACACAATGAGCACTGCAGACAGCAGCAGAGGTTTCTGCAATGCTGCACTAACAGTCACCAACACACCAAAGACAACCTGGACTTGTTACAAGGACACAGGTGTTCACCATGTGCCATCCCACAAGGTATTGACTTCGCCAGGAAGACACACGCCAGTTTTTTTCAAGCAGCAGCACATCACTGTAGCGACCAGGAAAAGCCCTGATTTGGATTTCAAAGATCCCCAGACCACAGAGAGGCCAAAACAACCCAACTCACTAGGTTGTGAAAAGCCAGAGAATAGCCAGATAAAAAACAAAAGCCCGTGAAATAATTTTCTGCTCCATGTGGATAAAATGTATTCCCTGTAAGACAAAACTTTGATCATTAAGCTCATCCTAGTCCTTTGACATAATTTTTTCCCTATTATCATTTTACTTAGTCCTTTCACAGTTTGCTTTCTAATTTCTTCCCATTTGGCATTTTCCCCCTCTCATAGTGTTTTTGTGGTTTGTCCTTCACCTCTCTCAGAACACCTGGCTGAAGGTAGTAGCTCAGCAAGTCTCACTGGTTTTCTTAACACACCCTTAAGAAAACAAATACATCAAGACCCAGGCACATGGCTCTGATGTTACCTCTGTTTGCAAAAGCACCACTAAATCGATTAGGATCTGCCCTTGACTGATCTGGTGAATCAGAGGTATCTTTGCATCCACACTGATGCCTCATGAATGTCTTCAATAGAGAGCCCTGCTTGTCCTGCAGAAATTATCTTAAACACACTGGGATGCTTTTCTGAGTCTCTGCTTAGTCCTTTGCGAGCTCATTCACAGCTCCTGCCATCAAGAACTTGCCAGCAACTTGCTGAAGTGGGAACCTTCTCACTGGACTGCAACTCCCTGCTCTGCTGCCTTGGCAGCCTCGCAAGGTTCGACATGAGATCGCTTCAAAAAACCTTAGTTATGGGCACTTGGTGTGGGCAAATGCTCAATGACACGTGGGGCTCAGCAAGTTGCCAGCCAGGACAGTGCCAAAGGATCTGATGTGCTCTAAGATGCTTTTAAATGAAAAGCAAAAGGTGGAGAGCAAAGCCCTTAGCTGGGCTGAATGCTGTTCAAACAGGGCACCCAGGAAGGAGAGTGCATGAAGCTGTGCCTCCCCCAAAGCATCATTATTCCTGCTTTTTGCGTGACTCCACCATGCGTCTGCTCAGCTCTGTGGGTTCTGCTGCCCTGACTGCTCCACTTCAGTGCTTCCCCTGAAGGAAGCGGAAATTGCAAAAGGCAGTTCTGCAGTGGGAATACTTGTGTTTGCACGAGACATGAAACTGCTCTGGCTGCAGAAAAGGAGAACCATGTCATGATTCGAAGCAAGCAGAAAGGGAGTAAGGGGAAAACAAACTCCCAGCTTCATGCTCCATACATTTATGATGTCAAGGTCAGTCATTCAGGCACTATGGGGAAGAAGCAAATAGCACCCAGTGCTCATAAATCAAACTGGGGTGAGCCTGATCAAAAGCCTTCCCTATGGCAGGCAGGACTGTCCACAGTCCACAGTGTGGAGGAGACGCTGGTTGATGCTTTTCTGTGTCCTATAAGCAAACCATGGTGTGACAGGACCAAGAGCTACTGCTCCTTCCAAACAGGGCCTTCCCACATCTGAGCCTGTCAAAGCAGAAAGCCGGGAGGGGCGAGGAGACATGGAAAAGAGCCCTGACAGAGCCCTGCATAAACTTTCCATTATGGCTGGGCAGTTTTCTATTTGCACTTAAATGCAATAATGTAAATAAACTCCCCGTAACCCTTCCAGGGCTATTTAGGACGTTTGCGAAAACAACCAGCTCCTCTCATCGCGAGCCAAGGGATGCGAACACAACAGGCACTTCTCATCTCGGTCTCTGCACACTTAATGAAAGTGAAGGATTGTATTCCCTGCACAAAAGCAGAATTGTGTTTCAGGGCTGGGGGTGTGAACTCCATGCGATTTTCCGGCAGTATAAATAATTGAAAGCTGAGTACGAATAGGGGAGAGCGGCAGCGCAGTGGAGGGGGTGGAATTGTCATGCCCGAACTTTCAGGGCTTGGGTGCTTCAGGGGAGAAAGGCCATGGAAAAATCCTGCCAAGGAATTTAATTTTCACACAGATATTCCAGGGGAAAAAAAAAAAAAGAGAAAGGCTGATCTTGATCTCTGGTAAGAGGAAATACGCTAATAAAGTGGCACTTGGAGAATTTGCTGCCTGTGTGAGGCCAGCAGACCCAGAGCTGTAGCTTTGGCCAGGGCCTGTCTCACAGCCAAACCACTCTCGTGTGTTTTATTGTTCCAGAAAACAAAACCTGGAACAAGGTTAACAAATAAGTGGGCTGCTCCCAAGGCTGAGCTTTAAATCCTGCTGTGGAGATCTATGATGGGAGCTTCCAACACCAAAATAATGGAGATGGAGGAGAGATAACATGGGAGGTATACACTGAGCCCTGACACACTCTGATGAAGAAAGGCTTTCAGGCCAGTTTTTACCACGAGTCTTCATAATCCCTTCTATGAGATACTGCCAGGGCACAAAATCAGCAGATCTGGGCCCAATATAAAAACTTTCCATCATGGTTCAGAATTTTTGGCAATTTCAGGCATGTTTTTAGATTTCCATTAGCACCACAACCTTGCAGGGACACATGCTCCAGATACATGTGATTTTTAACATGTAAAGCAATCAACAGCTATGAAAATAGGTCTGAATCCTCCTCAGCTGATGTCAGTTCATTTGGAAGAACTTGCTGCTTTTCCTCTGTGGCTGTATCCAGGAGAGCCCTTCCCACATCACAGGGTCCCCACCATCCTCACAGCCTCCAAGCCAGCGATAGGTGGGGGATGTAGGTACTGATAACAAAAACAACTTACACAAATCAAACCTCTAGAAAGCAACTGAATAATTCCAGCAAATAACACTTCTGGCCAATTTCACTGTTTTCTGTGCCTGCTAGAGGCCCATAAGTAGAATTTGACATTTTTCAAGGATCATGAAGGATCTTTGCAGGTAACAAGCTTGTGTAGTTCAAATGGTAGATGCAGAGTATCTGGTATTAGCACATAAGCTAACCTTCCTGTTCCCCAACAAAGCAGTTTATAAATCAGGCTCCTACTCTAGACAATGCAAATTCATTCACTGGAAAATCTGCTATCCATTACAGCTCTGCAGCACTCCCCTGAGATTCTTGGGTGGACAAACCCACCCAAGTTAAACTCTTTCTAAGTAGGTCATTAAAAATGCATGCATGCAAAAAGCATATAAAGCAACTTGGGTTTAGCTTCCAAATAATATCCACAGAGATTTTTAAAATCTAAAAATACTATCCCATGAATACATGAGCATCTGGTAAAGTAGCATCACTTTACAGCCATCAGATCTGAACTGGAGAGGGAAGTTGAACCAGGAACTGGCATCACAGCTGAACCCTCACAAATCTTTTCCAAAGCTTATGGCCAAACGCCTTCAGAGCAGGCTTCTCTCCTACTCATAACGTCAATACACCTTCCAAAAAACACATCCCATCAGGCTCTTTACAAGCAATGAGAGCTCACCACTGCTGAGCTCTGTCACCCATTTAATTTCTAAGATTTTCCTGACTGTGTCTAACTCTAAAGCTATTTGTGGGGGGCTGCTAACCAGGACACTTCCCACAGTCACTATGCTGTAGATTAGGGCTCCCAGGGGAACTCTGCTTTATGAGCTCTACTCAACAATCATTGCCATCCCAGCACAATCACACATCTTGGAGATGGACTTCACACTCTCTCCTGGCTGATGAGATTTACAGGCCACTGAATGTGCAAGACAAGCCTCATCAAAGGGTGCAGACCATCATGAGGGGCAGCAATTTCCAAAGAATTGCCCACCACAGCTCACACACTGTCCAGGCACTGCACTCCCACATCTGCACAAGGCTTCAGGGATGCAGCAGTCCAGAAATCCAGAGTCCCTTTGGGCTCAGTGGCACAGGCTCTTCTCTTGACAAGTGAAGTCTACCTGCTGGCCAAAGGCACACAGTTGAGCAATTCTGGTTTATTCCAGCAGGAATGAAGGACATGTCTGTGTGCATGCACCTGCACGTTCTCCCTAGAGCGGTCATGGAAGATGGCCTCTGTCAAGGTGGAGAAGCAGCAGCAGGAGACCATGTGTAGTTAAAAGGACACAGTGAAGAAGTCAACAACCTCTTTGTGATGTTCCCAGTATTTATTAAAAAACCCCAACAGACTCCCAAAAAGACCGCTACTACTCATTTGTCTAACTACATATAGAGCCCAGAGCTTAATTAAACTGTTTTGTTTCTAGGCTTAGAAGCCTGTCTAAAGAAGAACTACAATATGAATGCTAACAAAGATCTGCCAGTGCTGAACTTTTGCTCAGAGGCTGCAAAAGGCAGGTAATCAGTGGAGGTGATGAATTCCCTTCAGGATCAAAGCAGATCACTAATTGTGCAGCCCCTCTGGAGAAAATCAGATTGTCACAGCACAACACATGAGGAAATTACAAGGATGGAGAAAAAAACCTCAACTTCAGAACATCCAGCCACTCGATGATGTGCTCCTGTAAGGCCTTAGAAGTGAATTAGCATTTAATCTGCGTCAGATAAGGAGAAAGCTTCTTAATGGTGTGATGAAATGTTTAAATACTACTGATTCCACACACAGGACATGAATGCCAGAGAAAAAAGGACTTGTCAACATACATGAGAATATCAGGATTGTATGGAGCAATGCTCATGTGGTGCAATGACCTTAAACATCATCCATCACGGTCACTGATGCCATGGTGGGGTTCAGGATGCTGGTCTTGTGAAACAAGGAAAAGGAGACACAGCTCTGAGAGATTCCTGTCCCACAGTGGGGGCAGAACAACCAACCAACTAGAGTCTCGAAACCATACTGCTGTTTTGTCCAGAATGTGTAAGACTCTTGTGGGTGTTCCTGGCATTAAAAAACCTTCTGTGCATAGTGAGAAGTTATGATGGCTCCATTGGGAGATCCACTCCTGACCCTTGGCAGCCCTCAGAGAAGAGAAAAACCTTCATCCTCTGACTGCAAACTCTGAATCCTCTGCTGAATCCTCAGGTCATCGAGCCAGACTGGTGTGGATCTCACATCTGTTCTTGCCTTGCTGCCTTCACACCCTGAGGAGCTGACTAAGCCACCACCTCACTTTCTAAGGTCACCCATGTTCTGGCCAGACATCAGCAAATACTGTCCCATAGCCACCACGCAGCAGATTCCCATCCTGCAGCACAGGGGCAATATTCAAGCATCAGCTTTATGCTCCAAGAGAACCCAAGTGAAGAAGTACAGCAGGGAGGGTTCCCAGGGGCTGGGCCACCTTGTCAAGCTGCGGGTTCTTTGCCGTGTTCATTGATTGCACCTCTATTGTAGCTTGGCAGGCACTTTGCCATTTCCCCATCACAGCCCTCCTGTTTGTCTGACATCTAAGGTCTCTCAAAAACAAATACTGGAAGCTGAACAGATTGTTTTGCCAAGCAAACATTTAAATAATGATGGAAATAAGAATTATAAACAATTCCATTTATTCATTGAACACAAAGATACTGCCCCAAGCCAGCTGGTATCCCAAGGCACTGAGAGCTAGAAGGACAAATGGCATTTAAATACCCTTTAAATCAGTGGAGACAACCATTCTCAGTTCAATAACTGTATTAGCTGCTAATTTTATCCCAGGGGCATCCCAAGTCCCTTGGCAAGGCCTGTTACAAGCTTGCTGCTGGGCTATTTTTCTGAGGGGAGCCATCGAGGGGTCTCTGCTACTAAGAGCCAAGCCTTGCAAGCAGGGCTGCACCAGGAGCTCCAGCACAGATGCCAAAACACAGGAGGCACAGTCACCCCTCACAGACAGCGGCACAGGATTCCCCCTGGATATCTGGTTTTCTGCATCCCCTGCAAACCTTGCACTGCCAGCCTCTCCACATGCTGTCTGGGATAACAGCAGCACACAACTGGCCTGTGTTTACTCAGAAGGATGTGCCATTTCTCCCCAAGGAGCCAGCACTGAACTATGGGAACAGACACGTTGACGGACCCACATTCAGATTTCCTCTGAATTTTCCTGGTCTTGTTTCAGTTTCAATAAGGCTCTTAAGGAAGCTGTTTTTAAACCAAACCCTACAGCTCTTGCAGTAACTCCATCCCCATAGTCCAAAAACTATCAGGGATGGCCCTGAAGCCAAGCACTGGGTCTGAACCGCATGGGTCAGATATGGAGCCAGGCCTCTGGTTTGGAGGAGGATTTCACAGCAGCTCTCAACAGCTACAGCAGAATCAGGATACTGAAGCCCAGCATCCCATACTGAGGGAACGGGAACAGAAGAAACTTGATCCTTACAAGCCAGACTATCCCAGCCAAGGCCAGCAAAGTCCAGAGGACAGGGAGGCACATGCTTTGACTGCAGAGCCCAGATTCCCTGCTGTCAACAGAGCCCAGAGGGAGAAACCAGTTTCACTGTGCACTCACACCTGGGGCTTACGCAGCAACCTCTGCCATGCTGTTCCTTCCCTGCCCTATTCGACCTCACCTTCTCCTCCAGCCTTCCTGCCTGTTTCCTTACGCACCCTCAGATGCGCACACGTATCCCAACAGAAACACTCCCTGA
Organism: Atrichornis clamosus; assembly: GCA_013400975.1. Lineage (NCBI taxonomy): Eukaryota > Metazoa > Chordata > Aves > Passeriformes > Menuridae > Atrichornis > Atrichornis clamosus. The sequence continues at coordinate 355,822 of WBMZ01013911.1, forward strand.
GCTCATCAGAGGCTAGGAATCTTCTGAACACAAACCTCCCACGCTGTGAGAGGGGCAAGCTGCATCTCGTGTGGAGCCACAGCAGCAGCCCTCCTTCCTTCCCTTCCCACAGTGCCAGCCACGAGCTCTGCACAGGGTGGCACCTACGGAAGAGAGCATCACCCATGGCAGAGTGGATGGCTGGGAATACCAGGTGGTGACTCTGCTCATCCTGCTAAAAAAGCCTGCTGGGTTGAGGAGTCAGCATTTGCAAACGCAGGAGCACCCTTGCCCCACGGCATTCTTACCGACACTCTCCACCACTGATAAACTCAGGGCATGCTTCAGCTTGTCCATTCACCGCTCCTGCAGAGCTAAAAGCATGAACAACATGAAAAATATCAAAGGCCCTACAAAAACAGTCATCACTGAGTTAGACTGCACGGGACCACCAGAATTAGGGCTGTAGGTCTCCTCTTGGGCAATTAACTCAAATTTAACAATGGAGTGAATCACATCAGGCACCCTACACTGATTCCATGTTTGCTCTGCCCCAGAAAGCCTGCATCCCAAAGCTACCAGGTCCTGTTTCAAATCAGTGACCCAGTGAAACCCAGGGTGCCCAGGCACGTGGCACAGTTACAACCACCTAACTGGGAATGAGAGTGGATGTTTCACTATTTGATACAGCTTGGGGTAACAGAGAAAGGAATGTTGCAACAGAAGAGCATAATAGGAGAACAATAGAAAGCAGCAGCATTCACATGAACTCCAGTCTGAGCAAGAAAAGCAGAGATACAGACTGCAATTACTAGTTTTTACAGTACCATTTTTGTTTAATGTCATCTCCAATGTTCAGTTACTCCATTATAGCACTATAAACAATCAGGACAACCCTAGAAATAAAAAATGAAGCTCTTGATGTTTTATCATCAGGAAGAAAACAACTTACATGTCTTTCCTCTTCCTAATAAAATTCTTGATAGTCTTCATTTTTTTAATGTTCTAAGTGGCTGTTACTGAGGTCCTCTTTCTGTGCCACTTTGAAGAAACTCTGCTTAGATCAGCACACCACATCAGGCAGATAATTTTTTGCTGATACACAAAGCCAATGCTTGAACAGAGGCTTGTTTATTTGCCTTTTGCAAATTGTGACATTTCAGATACCTCCTTGCAGCCAACATGTCTGTGTGGGTCATTGTGTGGCGAGACTGAGATCTGCCTACCTAACATTCCTGACGCAGCTCCGAAGGGGATGCTGTTCTCCTCTTGCACAGCCCAAACACACAACGTGGGATTATGGCATGCTGCTAAATCCAGCTGCTGTGTTTTGCCTTGGAGACAGCTGTATTTCTCCTATTGTGAGAAAGGATCCTCCCCCAGCTCTGCACAAAAAAGACCCAGCCACCCTCCCAGAATGTAGGGTTTGGTCCCTCTGCTGAGGTGCGGGTTCTGTTCATGCTCGGACTGCAGGCCCTGAGCAGTAACACAGGCATGAAATCAGGCCAGAACATTTGGAGTCACTGGATAAAATGCAGCAGATGAGCCACTGCTGACTGAAGCCAAGACACTGGGCGCTGAAGCTTGGTCCTGTTTTCTCTGCTCTCTTTGTTGGGAAGGAGGTTTCTTAGCACTGGGGCCAGCACCCAGCTGGAGTAATAAAAGCTGTAAAAAGCTCAAGGTGGTACTGAGCAACTGGAAGGGTGACATGAGAAGAGGGGAAAAATCCATCCTTCATACTTGCCAGTTGCAAACTTTATGGTTGCTTTCCAGCCCAGGGTGGCTACTGTGAGGGTGAGCTGGCTGCATCCCCACACTTCTCTACCTTATGCTTTGGGTAATTATTTATGCACACATTCACCTGCAAATTCCCATCCTGCCAACAGCCTCTAAAAGCCCCTTCCAGCAGAAAAAGCAGGCCTTACATCTGCAGATGTCTTTTACTGAAGAGTGGAAATGCCAGGAGTTACCCCTCCTTTCCCAATAAAACAGTGTCCTTTCTCAGCTCCTTTGGGGACAACGGGAGCATTACTGAACTATCACCTCAAGACAGGATTCTGCAACCACCACCAGCAAATCCATCAGCAATGATGGGAGACCTCGGACATCATCCAGGGAATGTGTCCCAGTGAGCCACCAGTCACCAGGGCCAGTGCTACTGACAGATGATGTTCACATCACTCTCCTCATGCTTGTCCATTCTGCACTGCAGGCAAGTGCAAGAAAACAACATTTAAAATATTACATTAGGAAGTAGCTCTGACCCCACACGGTGCTCAGGTGCAAACGTCTCCCCAGGGTGAAAGACAACAGATGATTGGATTTGACAAGCAATTTATAGCAACGCTTTCATCTATGCAGAGTTTATTCAAGTTTTTCAATCCCATTTACTGAAACACTGGCACCCATATGTATTCTGCTGCCATCATTTGACCCATGCTCAGGAGCAGATGTGACTTGGTTGCACAATTAAGTGATGCAGCAATGCCCTGATTTAATTTAAAATCTGTGTTTACAGATATCCAGCCCTCACTGAAGCAGCACAAGGCTGACACTTGGCTTGTTGCTTTGAGTTCTGTTTGCTGTACTTCTCACACCTTTGTAGGGCAAACAAATCCCATGATATGTCCACTATTACTGTCCTATCACTCATCTTAAAAACAACCTGACTCCCAATTCAAACATATGCACTGCTGAAGTAGCACAACCAAACTCTTCTGTGATTTGAATCCTTGGGAGAGAGCAGCCTCTTACAGCTTGTACTGCCTAATAGAATTTGCAAGGAAGCATTTCAAAAAATGCAGTATCTACTAATGCTACGGCTCTCAAAACCAGAGCCACTTCCCACAGAGACAGCTGTTTGGGGAAGGGGGGCTCTTTTTTAAAGAAACATGAAAATGCAATAGTGAAATTAATTATCTGTATTCCTCCCTCCTTACTCCTGGGCAGCCCCTTGGGTTTCCCCATGGGCCGTATCCAGTGTCACTGTCAACGCCAGGCACTGCAGCCCTGATTAAGTCATTACAAGTCAGCCCTTGTTCCTCCACTTCCAGTCAAGAGCAAATGAGACACGTGCAGGCTTCGGCAGCCCTGAAGTGCAGCTCTGTCATTGACACAGCAGGGAGAGTGGAGCTGGCAGAGACCTGTGGACTCCAGCTGGTTTGGACAGGAGTGGTGCCCGTGAATTGGCTGAGCATTACTCCCTGAGCATTTGCTTGATTTTCTCCTGGAAGGGCCACGTGGGGATAAGCAGGGACATTATCAAAGGAGATTGATTACACTAAGACCACGTTACCATGTGTGGGATCAGATTGCAAACCCCATGTTCAACCATAGCTAGGTTAGAAGTTCAAGCTTCCAGCAAAAATCTGGAAAGCACAAGTCATCCCATGGTCTGGAGGAAATTTGCCTTTGAGCAAGAATCACTGCTCATCAAGCCACAGGTTTCCCAAAATGCAAGAGTTACCCAGAGTGCCCTAAGTGTCCATTTGCTTTTCCAACTCTCTTTGCAGGCTTCATTAGAGCTGTAAATACAAGTTGCTAATTGAAGACCTAAAGGAGTTTCCTTTGCCTCACCTAAGAGATGCTCAGGCATAATCAAAAATCCAGAAAGAGTAATGGAGGAGGTGGGCAGGAAAACAATCACCTTTCAGCTCTGGGAGTGTAAAAGCAGCCTGAGCACACAGGGCCTTGTCCCCATCTTACAGCTGGGAAACAGAGGCACAGATTGACACAGTGACATGGTACAGAGACATGGCAAGACTGTGGAAATCTCACGGGAAGGCCTCAGTTTCTGTAACTCTGCGCCTCACACTGCAAAGCTAAAGAGACTGTTGTAGAGGGCTGTCACTGCACAAGCAGGGTTGGCCCTGACAGAGATCCCTGGGAGGGAAAAGGGTTAAGGAAGGGAATTTTGTTACTTTCTTGTCGTATTTTCTCGTGGGGGGAGAAGCACCATGCAAGCGAGAGTTTTCCACTGGCTAGGCCCCCTTGCACTTATCAATGGGACCTTTCAGGACTCACTCCCTGATTGAGACATCATTTCCTGTCCAACACACTAACCCCATTGATAACTCCACACTTGATGGGAACTTTTCAAACCTACCAGGAAAGGCCGGGAGACCCAGAACAACATATACATGAAAACAGAACTGGGGCAAAAAGAAAAAGAAGTGAAAGAAAGGAACAGTTTTGACCACAATTTGCAAGCTGGCAATAAGTGCTTGTGATAAGGGAGCTGTGCATCTTTAGCAGGTACATCAGACACAGAGAAGATGCTGACATACTCTTACAGCAGTGGGACTGGCAGGCCTGGCACTTCAGCCCAGTAAGGAGTGGAGATGGGCACAAGAGGAAGGTTAAGAACATCCCTCTCTAGTCTTCCAACCACACAGCAAACAGAAATCAGGACTGGCTGTAGAAATGGTCACATTTCTCACCAGAAAGGCCAGGAGGCCATTACTGATATAGCTCACAAAACAGGCTAGAGACTTCAGGTTTCCAAGTACCAGAAATGAAACATAAATGGGAGCAAAGACAAAACTGGAGCTCTTCAAGATATCTCAGATCAGGAACCCTTTTATTCCTAATAGCTGTGTACATCCTTAACACTGGCAGTGAGGACTTGCTTGATATTGTAATCACAGTCCAGCTCCAAAGACAAGCTCCAGCCCAAAAATCAACATTTCCCCCAAAGTTCAAGAGTCTGTCAAATCACGGCTTTTATTTTTACCCCAGGCAATAACAGTTTTGCTGCCTACAAAGCTACAAAGGTATCGATGGATCTGGATTATTGCCAAACAGGACACCAGCCCCAAAGCCCTCCCTGTCCATGCAGGTGCCTGGGAGCACTACCGAAGATGAAGCAGCTGATCCCTGGTTTCAGACTTTGGTCAGCAGCTATCCAGCAAGAGAGCTTTTGATGAAATCTAAATATACAGGCAGAGAACACAGCAAAGGGGCTGTACAAAGCAGCAGGAGCCAGGACACTGGCTGGCTAGGTAGATGGTTAGCAGGAGAGCCTTGGAGGTTTCCACCACCATCTCCATTACTGAACTGCTGCAGGACTGTGCAAAAGCTCTGTTGTTTGCAGTTATTTGGGTAAGTATTTTCTGGGGGCCCAAAATGCAGTTTTCTCTCTGTTTTAAGTGCATCTGAAGTATTTAAAATTAGATTCCCTCTTCAATAGGAACCATTCATGAAAATGTCAGCTTTAAATGTCTACAGTGCAAGTTACTCACTGTGAGCATACCACCCACTTATCTTATACCCTACAAGGGCAGAGCCTGAAAAGTTTCAAGATCATGACATGTAACAGACCAAACAAGCACAAAGCCTTATTTAAAGGCACTATTAACCCAGCTGGAAACATGACTAGAAGCATGAATAGAAGTAATATTTTATCTTAGACAGGGCAGACTTACCTGCAGGTCAAAGAACTTGCTGTATCTCCGGTAGATGATCTGGGAAGTCAGGTCAGACCATGTTACATTGATGATATAGACCTGTTCAGGGAAAAGAAAACACAAATCAGCGTGGGCCACAAAGCACAGGATACATCCAAAGGCTAAACAGTCAGCATAGGTTAACTTCAGATCTCACTGGCTGTTCCTGCTTACAATAAGGAATACAGCCCTGGGTGCAGGACTAGCCTAAATTAAAGCCTGTTGCAGCCTTCAGGAGAGATCTCAGGGGAGTACTCAGTGTCCTCCCACATGTCCCCATCACCAGCTCCCACTGTTTGCTCTCCTTGGGATAAAAGCTCTGAGTGACAGCACATTTTCTGTGGTAGCACACTCTGCCTTCTCTCTTCTTTGGAGAGTCTCAGGCATGACTGGGAGAGCTATTCCACCTCTGAAGCAACAGTTCATCGTGGGCTGCTCATCTCCAACCCCATGCTCAAGGTCATCTTTGTATATGGAGATGTGGCCATCACCCTTCCCAGGCAAGAAGTGGCTCCAGTTCAACAGGAAATTCAAAGGAAACTCAGTTCCAGGGGTGTTTTAGGATTACAGCCATGCAACACAGTTGCTTACTCACCCCCGTATGTGTGTGACAGCAACTCAGCCCTGTCACAGCACACAGCCCTTGCTGAGTCACACCGCACCACTCGGCACCTTTGGCACCCATTGGACTGATGCAAATCCGGACAGTGAGAGCAAAACTGTTTCCTTACTTTGATGGAAACAGCAACAGAAGCCCAGAATAAACCCAGGATTTCCCTCGTCCAGCCCTAGTCCATCCCCAAAACAATCAGCTTACAGAAACACCCTTTTGCCAGAAACCGATACAAAATGATCCGCTCGCACGCACACACACAGACACACACATACACACATATATATATGTTTCCTTTGACCCCGGTACCTCCAGGTAAGAAGGAAAACATGTGCCAGGTTCTGCTCTCTCATACACTTGCCTTCAGGCCAATGCTGGTCCTGCTGCCTTGATGACAGATAGGCAACAAGACTTCAGCAAACACGGGATGGAGCTATCAAGGGTGACCGTGCAACATCAATATAATGAAAATCACAGCTAGGACAGCTCCTGGGCCTTTAAAGCAATTTCCAGGTTTCACATATGGAGTGAGATAATCTGGCAGAGGAAACAGGAAAGCATTCCTCCTCCCTCAGCCACAGCACTGCAGCAGGAGCTCTCCCTTTTGCCATGGATGCAGAAGTGAAGCTCTGTCTCCAGCAATGGGAGATTGATAAGCATCACCCTCTTCTGCAACTCCCCCAGCACACCAGACCATCTTCCAAGCTGCTGGTGCAATTCCTTCTGTACTTTTACTAATAAAAATTATTGCATGAAAATTCCTGGAGGCATGTTAAATATTGGGCTTAACAACACTTTTCCAAGGACCACCCAAGGGGTTTTTTTTCCCTCCTTCTTTCCCAGTAGGAGAGGTGTCATCTGATAGTCCAGAAACCACAGAGATCCTGCAGCCACACTTTCCTCTCTGCTTGTTACGACCACATTCAGTCCCCGAGGCAGTCTGGTCCCCATCTCCTGCAGCCCAGTTTCATGGCATTCAAGAACTGGACATGCTGAGCACAGGCTGTTAAGGAGATCTGGAGCCTTTCTCATGATTGTGTCAAACATATCTGCTGTTCCCACCAGGGCAGAGACCATCGAGGCTGGCAAAAGGAAGACTGCCTGGGGTAAGAAGAGCATGACTTCCAGCAAACCCAGGTTATTCCTCTGCTGTGTCTCATAATTGTCCTGGAAAACCAGCCCACCCAACTCCCTCCCACAATGCCCATACACGCAAGGGTGACTCTGGCACTGCCTTGCTTCAAGGAGGGGAGGTAAGACTCTGTAACGTGAAGATTTCAGGTCCCCTTTAAAGATCGTACCCACGCAGACAAGGCACAGGACTCAGCCTGGGAAGGAAGCTGCTCTTGCCAATTTTCAGGTCAGCCACACTACACTGAAGAATATTTTTCCATGTGTTTGTTGTGGGAAAAAAATAAAAAGTTTGTAGCTTCACTCTGAGTTAATTCACACACAAATATTTCTACTCATTCTCTATCCAACAGCTACTTTCAGATGGAAAACCCATTCGATTAAAAACAGATCATGACAGATGGGAGCTGAATAGAATCCAAAAGCAACTTCAGATACTGTAATTCTGGCCCTGAGTTCTCACAAAGGAGATGAGACAGGAGGAGAAACATATTGCACATGCAAATAAAGATTGTGTTTTTTCTTTAATTATGCATTTTTTCTCCAGAAACTAGAAACAAAACACATATGCCACAGACATTCAGGCACTTTGAATTTCATGGCACTCCATGCTACTCTTCAGAACCCACAAAAACTGTGAGTTCCTGAAATTTTTAACAGCCTACCAGTCTGCTTCATCCAGATCTAATCCAGGCAGGAGTCAATTCTGCTTCAAGATTCCAGCATTGTTTGGTGGTGCATTAAGTGGGCACAACATCTCCATGACACAAGAAGGAGCAGAGCTGAGGGCACAGGAATACTCTGGGCAAGAGGCTGGATTTATTTGGTGCAGGGAACAGGTGTAGGAGCAGGACCCCACTGCATGGTGCAGGTACGTCCCCAGATCTGAAATTCAGGCTCTGTGGGAATGAAGCTGCCACTGACTTCAGTCAAGCCAGGATTTTGCTGCATGTTTAAGACAGCAATTAAATCTTTGTGAGCTTAAGGTCTCCTAAAGCTCAGCCAGTGATGGATTGGGCAGCATGCAGATACACTGACTTCTATTTCATGAAAAAAAATCACAGCAGAAGCAAGAAAAGCCTTTAATCATAACCTGGTGCTATATGAAGTGAGAAACCAATGGGCTCAAAATCTGCTTGGTGGGACACAGGTGCAAAACCTAAAGCAGTTATTGATCTTTTTTGCTTGTTTGCCCACATCAAATTGCTTCTCGAAAGCCACCATTTAAAATAATGGGGAATAATTGTTTGGTTGAAAAAGATCTGTAAAATGCCAGATTATAAATGCAAGGTCTAGAGGTTTTAAAAGCCTTATATATCACATTTCCCCCCCTTAGAGATCAGAGTTTGGAAGTTTTTTGCTTCTGCCGCCTTGGTCAGACCCATAACCATTTCATGAGCAGCAAACATTACATCAGCCTACCTCACCATTTTTTTTCCTCAGATCTTAAAATGGGTTGCTGTGAAAGTGATCAACAATATCCCAGGGGATAAGGAGGAAAGCAGTCCAGGGGGAGCCCAGGGTCACACAAATGCAATGGGACAAGGAGGCAGCAGGAAATATCAGATAAATACGGAGAGTGATCCCACGCTCCAACACCCGGCAGAGCCAGCACGGCTCTCGCAGCCGCCTGCGGAGCCAAGGGAGGCTTTCAGTGACATCCAACAGCTCCCCAAAACTGAGCCACACAAGCCACCTCTCCAACACGCAGCTGATCCTGTCCACAGGAGAGTCCCAGGTCCTTGGCACATTCATTCTTGACAAAAGAAGGTAAAATCCAAGTCCCTTACATACCTTGGAGCAAGCTCTTCCACGTAAGTACAGTGTTTTGCTGCCATTCATTCATACATACACACAACTAAACTGTAATCGGGATTCCAAATTACTACAATAATTACTAAAGGCAAAGAGACCTGCTTTAGGTATCTGCCACGTTTATTACTATAAAGAAATCAAAACATAGATGCTATTCAAATGCTTCACCTTAAAAATCCTTAACAAAAGGTCCTTAACAATGGACAATAATTGAAGTACAAATGACAAAAAACTCACTGCACAATCACTGGGTGCTCCAACCACTAAGAATGTTCAATTTTTATTTTCACAAATCCAGTCTTTTTTTGGTCTACTATTATATTTTAAAATAAACCCTTCCTCAGAGAAAGAAGAAGCGGGCCTTTACAGACTGTAGAATATTAATCAGGAACTGAGCTTGATTAAGTAGCTGTTAATATTCATGCCTTATGGAAGAAGGTGCAGGGTGCCAGGGGGATTTTATCAGCTGCTAATTATTGTTTAATTCTAGCTCTGGGAAGCTTCTACTTTACCCACCACAGAACAGAAAATTTATTGTAAACTGAAGCTATTGCTTTCCTTTACTGCCTGTACCAAGCGAGGAGGAGAGATGACTTCCTACTACAAAATGCATTCCCTCTCACGTCACTGGGCATGACCTTATTGTTGACTGTCTTGTTTTCAATGGAAAATATCCAGTTCTAGCCAGCACAAACCCCAGAGGTAATGAATTCAGGTTATTCTCATGTGACTGATTTTTCAATTGTTTTTTTAGAGGGTAATGTTTTGTCTTCTACAGCCAGACGAGCTGGAGTGGAAGACAAATGTCTGAAACCAGCCGTTTGACGAGACCGAGACAAGAACATGCACAAATACATGAGAATATTGCGCAAATTGGCAAGGACAAGACTGAAGACCAGAAACCAGAAATATCCCTGCACACATAAGAGAGGGTGCTGATAACCTTTAGTAAGTAATTACAGTAAATACCAGCTATTAAGAGAGTTCTATGAATGCAAAAGAAAGCACTATGGTGCAATTTGTATGCAGATACCATCACGATATCCCCTTTTATCCTGGAAAATGTCAGCTTCTTCAAAGTCTTCTATTAACGTGATAGATGTTTGTCCTCCCGTGAATCAGGAGAGTTGCAAAAGATGCACTTTCTCCCTGTACTGAGATGCTATCACTGCCTGTGAGCTGGAAGCTTTCCTCCAGCACAGCTCCAGCATGTGAACCCTCCCTGGTACACTTCCATGCAAAGTTGGCCCTACTCCGGCAAGGCTTGCAGAAATTTCATTTACCTGGTGGAGTTTACATTAAAACAACTCAAACTGCAGCAAAGTCAACACACATGGAGCCCTAAATTACCAGCGTGCAGCCACTGCACCAACTCACTGTTTGCATAACCATTGTAATGTCAAAGATATGCTGATGAGCACAAATTGGTGCTGGCCCAGATCCAGATTTGAAGCGATAACAGCCTAGAGACAGCAATTTTGGTACCCTCAAGACCAAAGCAGCAGAGATGTTCGGCTTCCTGATGTGGTATGGTTGATTTTAGGAATCTTCTTCCACCCCTTAAGACACTAGCAACAGTAGCCAGGGTTTCCCCAGGATGACAGGCCCCAGTGTCCTCAATTCCTGGCCTATACAAGAGCCAGCATGGCAACAGGAAGAGCGGAATGCCCTAGGAATAACAGGGAGAAACCCTTCTCCCGCACGCATCACCTGTGCCTTCACTTGGACCACATTTGACTCTGGATTCAGTGAGTGCAGCACGGGCTTCTTGCCCAGCTCACTAGCATCCAAAAGGTCCTAAAAAGCACTCTGAAACCTGGGAAATTCCCACAGAGATGAAGTCAGACCCTCAGCCCCAAGCCAATGGTAAGTCCACCACTGGTGCCGTGCAATGAGGTCACCTTTCAGCACGACGGTCTCCGAGGTACCACAGCTCAGCCGGGGCAGGGCCGAGGAAGAGCTATTTTCAAACCCACTCCAGAGCTGTTCTCACCCCAGGATTTTGACAACCGAGCTGAGAAACAGAGATGAGACTCGGAAGAAATGTGAGACCCAAGGAGCCCCAGACAGGAAAGGTTCTTGCAGGGTGGTTGCTGCCAGGGCAGGGTGCCGTAGAGCCGTCCCAAGGCGGGGGTGACGTGGGCTGCACGCAGGTGTGGGGCGCCTGGCTTCCTCAGGCAGCAGATGTGGTTTCACGGACACCCCGCTACCCAGCTCGTGTTTCCATTACCAACAGGGAAAATGTAACTGAGAAAAAGCCAAAATGACCCACGGGTCTCATGGACAAATGTTGCACATAACTAAGTTTTGGAAGCAAAGCAGAGTTACAGTGTGCTGGGAGGGAGCAAATTGAACAGCATTTGCCAGTTCTCATCTGGGAGCAGCCACCACAGAGGCAACTAAAGCAGGACACAGCAATTCCAGTTTCCATCATAATTTGCAAGCTAATTTACAGTCTAATTAAAGATACAAGTGTGAGGAGAGAAAAAAGAGAGAGGGGGATAAGAGTTTTCCTTTCTTCACTGATTTCTTTTGTGGATCTTGTTTCATCTCTAAAATACTGTGTAAGAGGATTAATGCTAGATTAATGCTGGTTCACTTTTCAGCCATATCACACCAAATGTGTTCTGAGTACACAAGAAATAAACTTATTTCTAGCTCCAAATCTAGCTATACACTCTCAAGATTCAAGCTGGGTACATTCTAATTTAGAAAACTCCACCACTACTGCATCCTATATGGGCACAGGTCTTCCTCCTGCTGGAGAAGTAGCCAGGAAAAAATCTGTTTCTCTTTGCCAAATCCTGGTACTTAAAAACAAATGAGAACAGCAAACCACTGCCTCAAGCCAGCCAGTAGACATCCCAGGAACACAGAAACTCATTTGAGTATGGAGGCACCTGACTAGATGGTTTTGCTGGTTTCCCCCTTCAGGGGGACAGACCAGACACAGAACAGGGTTCCGTCTGAATGACAAATCCAACTCGTGTTTACCCAGGTAGAATAAGACAATATTTAGCCTCCCATATTTTTCTCATGCACTGATGAGGTTTTAAAGCCCATAGTTCAAATTCTGATTTAGTCTCAACTTCATCCCTCAGGTTTTTGGCATTTGCCAACTTGGGTTTTTAAACACCGACTTCAGGTCTGCCCAGCATCTTCCTGCTGAGAAGATGCTAAGTCATCCCACACAATCAGAGCAATAAGCCAAAAGGGGAAAAAACTCCCCGCTCCATTTCTTTGCATGGCCATGCAAATGACCATGAGGGGCATAAAAAGGTAAAAAGTGGAATTTGCACCCATGATTTGCAACAGTGACTTGACCAGAGAGCTGCAGAACTGGAATGGCTGGGAGCCCTGCAGCTTGGTTACAAACCACCTCCGAGCCTCTTGCCAGGCTTGTTTGATTACTTCATTTAAGTTCATTCTTAGGGGTGTGTGAGCAGAATATGGTGTGTCTGATTCTTGCAGACATGCAGTATCTGTGTTGCATTAGCAGGGCTTTGTTTACTTTTAACTGATATCCTGAGTCACGTCAAAGACCTGTCAATGCTATCTTAACTCCAACATATCCAGTAACTAGAGTTTATGGAAAGAGAATAAGAAACAGGACTGGTAAAAAACTGGTCACTTCCCTGCTACCATTTCCCAGCTCCTGGAAGCAGAACAGCAGCTGTCCTGCAAGGGGAGCAGACAAGGGAAGTGGACAACATTCACCCATTACATTTACACGTGTGCATCAAGGGGAGGCAGCACTTGTGGAAAGCACAATGTGGACTCATATTTCTGTTCCCAGTCTGTTTCAATCCACCTGCATTTACTTTCCATATGGGATGGAACTATTTGTGAAGCAAATTAACCACAAGACTCAGTTTCTGCCATTTAAAGGTTGACAGATTATTAGAAAACACAACATCTAAGCCTACAGAGCCTTAGAATCGTAGAGTGACAAATGTAAAATGGAAACAAGAACGTACAGGCTCTCTGTGAAACTTGCCTCCCTCGTGGCCTTCTCAAATGCCCTACCTGGGTCTGAAAGGGGCTGTTTAAGGCAAGCAAACAAAAATTATACAGCTGCACTTGGAGGTAAAGATTTTTCAGCTTACTGACTTTTAAATCTAGATGCCATCTGACTTATAATTATTTTAACTCAATGTTTGTGTCCCTCTCCTCAGCAGATGGTTGGTGTTTCATGAGGACCCTAAAATATGAGCATGTCCTGGTGGAAGAAGAGAATCTTCATTCAAAACAAGAGAATTGGAAAAAGAAACAACCAACAGACAAAACAGAGTCTTGAATTTCAAATCCTCCAAGTTTCACTGACCAGTTTTGAATACAATTGCATCAATTTCACTAAACTGGTGTTAGAAATTGATTTGCAACTGAAGTTGTTCTGAAATGAAACACATCACCCCTGAAGAGTACAGCTTAATGTAGAAACTCTCAGTGCCAGTGCTGAATGGGGAAGTCAGGTGGAGGTCTCTCTGAGCCAGTCACTTCTCGTCTCCCACATCATCGTGTCAGTTGCAAGGTAAAGGATTGACACAAAGGGAAAACAGCACTTTTAAAAAATTATTTTCAAATCTGAAATGACTTAATTCCCCTGTCCTTCTTCTTCACACAGGAACAAATCTTAAAAATTGACTCAAAACTGGTTTCATCCTGCTTCAGCTGAAGTTAGTTTTAACAGGGAAGTATTGAGGCAGATATGAGTGTCTTTAAAATCGCTGCTTAGCTTATAACACATCTTGCAACCTTCAGCTATAAGAGATCACTGCTGTCATCAGTGCTGGCACCATTCAGATGAGGGCAACATTTGTTTATTAAATCCATCCAGGTCTAAATGGGTACAACCTGCATCTGGTTTTGACTGCCATTACAGCATCATTAGACCCACAGAAGCCAACAGAAAGAGTTTAATTCCCTTCATGGTACTGGATCAAACCTCACATGAAAGCAGGATTGCTGAAGTATCAGAAGAATGCTGTCAAATCAAAGACACTTATAGGAGAAGCAGTTGAATTGATTCTGGCACAAGAGGAATTGATTTGGGGGGATGTTCAAAATAGGATGAGTAGAGCTCTGCTGCGATTTCAGGCAAAGGGATCTTTGTCATCGAGTTCCCTGTGGCCAGGAATACAGGAATAGCTTGGTCAACTGAGAATTAAAAACCTGTTTGCTACTGTATTAAGTGCATCAAGATTGACAAGACACAGAAAGAGAAAATATGACCCAGAAATTGCCGTTTTCCACTCAACACCAAGTCCCACACACCTTTGCACTGAGTTATTTGTGCCTGTGGGAGATCTCAGAGACCTTTCTGCTCTGAGAACAGGGGCCCATCTACATGGCAGCAGCCGGCTTGGACTGATGCATTTTCCCAGCTGTGGAGCTCATGCACAGTGCTGGAGCACACACAGCTTGTGGCCACATGAAGACAGAGCACACCGTGCTATTGCTGAGCCCATTTCACGTATGGTCCCAGTTTTGCTGCAGCTACGAGCCCTCACTCGCACAAATGGCAAGTGCCCCCTGCCCAGTCTGCCTTACGATTGCAAAGAGGCGTTGCTGCTAAAGCCCAGCCTCCCTTTTGGCTTCCAACGTTCAGGATTCCTGCTCTGCAGCAACACTTGCATGTAGTTTATATTAGCACGCAAATCTTCCGGCTTTGATTTGTAACCTTACGTATGACCCCCAGATGCAGTGCTGGAAAAGCAAAGCAAGGGCCTGGGAAAACGAGCAAAACTCCTCCAGGCCCTTCCAGAACAATGACAAAGCTCTGGGACATTCTTAGTCCAAATAATGGAAATCTCCTGGGGTTTTGCCACAGAATAGTGGGATTTTTTTTCTTCTAATTTTCAGTAGAAGGAAACAAAAAGTTCATGTAAACCAAGAGACCCTTAGATTCACAAAGCCAGACCTGAGGGGTATGGTACTTTAAGTGTGAAAAAAATCCCAACTCTGAAACAAATTCTTCTAGTTTCTATGCAGTTTGTGCAACTACATTTTTCATGCATGACTAAAGGATAAAACTTGAGGTGAAATCAACATGAACCAGCAGAGCATCCCAGAACTGCCAGCATAACACTCTGACAAAATGATTTGGTTGGAGGGGACCTTAAAGATCATCTAGTTGCAACCCTCCCTGCCACAGACAGGGTCACTGTATTTGCATTTTAAATGCAAAAGGACAGAAGAGCAACTGAAAAAAGGAGCTATCCTCAAAACGTAAACATCATTCAACAAACATGCAATGCTTGTAGATCTTTCATTATACTGCAAGAGTCCCTATATATCTACATATATACATCTATATATGAATGAATATACTTGTTCTCTACAGAACGATCCTGACAATGTAAAACCAATTCCCAGAAAAAAGGGAACAAACTTGCACAACCCCAGAAAGACGCAATGCTGAAGTCACTGGAAAAATGTCTTTCACTGCAGTGACCTTTAACTTCAGGCTTTAGAGAAATCCATGTTTCTTGTGGGGAGAAGAGTGAAAGAAGAAAATGGTTTTGTGTTCTAGTCTTGCAAACAAGGTCTGAATTGCACTGCAAAATGCCTAAGAGGCAAGCATGGAGCACCCTCCTTATTCCAACCCTCATCCCCCTCTGGCCTTCTGGCCAAACCAGGAAAACTGATGCAAGAGTCCTGAGCAGAACAGATTCCCTCCCGGCAGGGCACAGACCTCAATTAAACACAAAATTACCTTCTTCCTGTGGACCTTCAGGGTTTTCAGGAAGATTCTGTGCCAAATCCTCACACCCTCGATCACTGCCTCTTTGCTAAGTTGAACTATTGTCTCTGCCCTTTCCTTCCCTCCTACTCCTCTCACAATCATCCTCCTTTTTCCTCCTTTTCCCACGCTTGGCTTCCTGCCTTCCCACTTGCAGGAGCACCCTCTCCCGCCCCAGCCGCGCAGGACGGTCACAGGCAGCTTCAACCCATCCCTCTCCAACGCTGCAGTTGCAACCTGGGCCACACACAGGCAGGGGGACACTCGGCCATCCTCACCGGGTTCCAGACCACGTCCATCCAGCACACCAGGACGAGTGAGCGTTAGTCTGCCCCGCTGGGACACACAGAGATGGGAGAGATGCTTTTTTCAGCCGGAAGCAATACCGCGCTTTGGGTATTTCTGCTCAAAATGTCACTCCCCGCTTAAAACCTGCAAATATAAGGATCGGATGGTAGGAAAAGCTGTCTGACTGCTGGGCACAGGGATAGCTGCTGCGCAGGACAGTCACACTGTCTTACGTCATCCCCAGCTGAGGAACTGGGGATGAGTCTCCAGACTGGGCTGCAGCCAGAGGAGAAAGTTGTGCTTCTGACCCGCGCCGCCCACCAAACCCAGATGCTTCTCTGCAGTCCGTACATGGGGTACACAAAGGAGACAGGCCCCTGAAAGAATGCAAAGCCGCGGGATGTGGTGATTATCAGCAGTTGTAACCACACTGCCAAAGGACACGATCACCAAATGTGCCCCCATACCTGGGTCACGTACTGGCACAAGCCACTGCCTGAGCTCCCTGCTGTAAGCCTGGACCCTTTCAGTGCAGGGGTGAAGAACACTTCCAGGGATTTTCAATCACTCTAAGCTGGGCTTTGTCACCTGCGCAGCATCCTCCCATAAAAACCTCCACACCTTCTCTGGAGACATGCACTGCTGTTTGGTAATGCAGTTTCTGCCAAAGCTGCCAGGAGTAGTAGTGACAGCGGCCACACTAATTTCTACTTGTTTACCTGTCACAGCCCAGGTACAAGCCTCACATACTCTGGGAGTTACTCATTTTTGGAAGGAGAGTATCTGGCTTCAAGTCAGCATGTGTCCCATTAGAAATAAGCCTTTTTGGGCCATGCCTATATTATATGTTCTGTCAAAACCAGTAATAAAATATGAATCAGCAAAATGACTGTATAAGTTTACATTTCTGTCAAATTCAGGGTTTACAGTGCCTTAGAACAATAAACAAACTTCCTCTCACTCCCCAAGCCTGAATGTTCTCCCACTTGTAGCCACTTACAGGGAATTATTAATGTTGCACAGACAGAAACTCTATTAAATCTGCTTAAGTGACCACCCAAATCCCAGAAAGATCACTATCTGCAACAGCAGGCTTTCAAGAATTAATACAGTTGCACTCAACACACCAGCATCTGGAGACAGCAGGAATTTGGAGAAAAAAGTCCTAGTTTTATGCAACCCAAAGTCAGAATCTCAAAATGGTCAAATCCAGGTTCTTCATTCCAGATCCTTCTCTAGGCAGGTGGTGAGGGTACACACCCATCTCTGGAGGAGGTGCTTCTTCATCTGCCTGCAGGAAGAGACTCATGTAGCCAGACATCTAATGTCTGCAAGGCTGAAGTTAAGGTAGATCTACAGTAAGGAAAGATCTACGTGGTGCAGAGATGCCCAAATTGACACTGACCTGTGTCTCCTCTGTGATGCAGCACTATCAGTCCACGGTGGTCAACAAAGCAGCTTGGCTGGGTCAGCTCCCTCACATAAAGAGCCCCAAATCGTGGCAGGGCACATTAGCTCTGGCACAGCATCACTGCTTGTGATGTAACACTTCCACGTGCCTGACCCTTCTAAAAAAACAACGATTTGACTCCAATTCTCATTCAAAAGATTCAAAATTTTTAACCTAGGTCCCCAGAGCAATTTAAAATCCTAATTTAGGAAGCGCCAAACAGGAAGGAGCTGGAGGCATCACTATCATTTACCGTGAAGCAGGTATGCAAAGGGTAGGGAGAGACAAGCCCTGCAGCTATAATCCCACCTGAGGGCTGAGCTGGCCAGGGGGCAAGCTGAGCTGAAATCACTCACTCTCCCTGCGCAGGGCATGAAGCAGTCGGCTGAATGCCACTAAATGCACGAGGTGTGAATTACAGCATCTTAACTCACACCCTGAAGTGTCTTATTGCCAAATGGCTCCGGGCAGAGGTAGGATTTTTTTTTTTCCAGTGCTGTAATTCCCCTGCCCCTTCTCTCTCCCCCGCAACCGCCCCTCCAGTAGAGGTACATCCAAAGAGGATCAAATCTCACCCTGCTTAGACCTGTGAAATGCAAGCAAAACTAGCAGGACTTGGCCCACTGTGCCTTTTGTTAAGGCTTCAATAATATTAAACTAATACTCTTTAAATATAAACCACGCGTTGCCTTGAAACAACACGAAGACGGATGTAAAATCACTGGATGCACAGATGGGTGCTGTTGGTGGGCTCTGGTGAGAAGGGAGAGCACCCCCTGGCCCAGCAGAGTGCCTCCCTTTCCATATCCTTCCATGCACCACTCCGGCAGGAGAAGACGGGCTGCCACGAGGTGCAAAGGAAGGTCTCGGGGTTCAAGCCCCCCATTCTCCTTGGGCCCAGCTCTGTTTGCAGGCTGCTGATAGGAGCTGGCTCTTCACCTGCACGTCCACGGGTGAAAATAAATCCCTGCCCACACACCAGATTGTTAAATGTGAGGAACTGCCCTCAGCAATTCCACTGGGCCACTAGCTCCAGAATCTGCCCTGGTCTGCCTCAGGTAGAAGGAATGGACCCTAGGTGCAGCGACAGGGTGATTCATCACTCCAGAGACCAGTGGGATAGATTCCAAGGTAAAAAATAAAGAA